>JAGFNQ010001466.1:495780-881214 GCA_024364735.1 Boesenbergia rotunda | reverse complement strand
CAAAATGTTAAACCTTCTTGTTTAAATTTTTCTTGCACAAACAACATAAAAAAGAAATATCAAGGAATATCCTCTCACTTTCCCACTATCGAACTTAAAAGAGAAAGCCAAGTAATAGGCAACCAATTTTATCCTGATGTTAGTTTCTACATAGTATGTGTATGTATTTCAGGATCCAGAAGTCAAAAATATAGACAGCTAGAAAGGTACAACATGAGCCAGGACACCCAGTCCTGTAAAGTACAAACAATGACATATACTTCTGTGATTAACAAAGATAGCAGCGTGTAGCATGGATAAACTGAATTAATTGGAAACATATTAGCTATAGAAAGGGATCATTACATCCTTAGTGTATCCTGACATTCCTATAAGCTGCGAATCACGAATCCCTCTATACAATTCAACTGGAGTTATAGGTTTCTGCATGGAAAAAGGAAAATTCATTAGAGAATCGGAAAACGTATATGACAATTGAAGGTTCAGTATATTACCATCCAGCACTAAGAGCATTTATTAGGCTCTTGTTGATCTTATAGAAATCATTGGTTTCCCAGATAAACACTATTTTATCTGGAAACTATGGCGAACTGTAGCTAACTTGTCAATGATTCTTTCTTGAAGTTTTTTCCCCTTCTAATTGATCTCCTTAAATACCTTTACCTGAATATATATATATCTTGCCTATTTTAAACCTATAAACTAAAAAAAAAAGTAGCTGCAATTGTCATTTGTTAATACTACATTTGAAAGTACAGGCAAGTAAAAGTTCCAGATAAAAGTCAACTGATCGAAAAAAAGTATTTCTTAGCATTTGATCCCATAAATTGAAAATTTTTCATGGCATGAATGATATATTGTAAAAGAATTATAAGAGACTTACAGAGAGAATATCATCGATATGATTTTGTATCCTCCAGTTTAAAGAGTCTACCAACTGCGATAAAAATGAACATCTGGAATTCAGAATTAAAAATGGTGTTTTCTCACTTATAAACAAGAACCAAAATGCATGTGACCAATATACAGAATACCATCTTTTGTGCTTTGAAAACATTCCACTCTCTAGCCTTAAGAAAGCGCGCGAAAGTTTCATTTGGATGGCCCTGATGAACATTCTGCAAATCAGAAGGTGCATATTAAGTCATGGAAGATAGACCATAATCTCATCTTAAGTAGCATGGTTGCATAGCATCACCTATTGCAAGAACTACCAGAGAATGCAAAAAAAATAAATAAACTATAGGATTTTTTTTCGTTAGAAAAAGGATTATCAGAGAATGGATTTCCATCTGTAAAATAAAAACTATTATAAGATAATTCATCTAGAACATCAAATGGTTAATCATGTAGGATAGAAAAGGACGGCTAGAAGGGGCAATTAGATGATATCCTAAAAATTAAAATTTTATTCCCTTAAAAGTAGAAGGGGCAATCATCAATGTTTCTCACCCTTAAGTAAAAATCGACAAACCTTCAATCCGTCAAATGCACCAAGCCTTTCAACCTTTCTTCCTCACATCCTTAGCCTTGCCTTCTACCTCGTTCCAGGACTTTAATTCTTTAAAGTTTGAACCAACAACCAACTTGCGACATTAGCAAAACTCAACCTGCCAAGTTCTTGGTCGACCTCGGCATCTTGGTTCAATAATCTTTCAACTCAACCCCATGGAATAATGAACTTTCTAAGTCCCCCGAGTGTATTCTGTCAAACTCTAGCACATTTGCTGCGGTGTATCAAAAACACAAGATAAACTTTCTTGAAGTTTGTTAACCGCATCAAAATATCATTATTGATTTAGTCCTACATCAATAGTTAAAAGGGCACCCTTTTTCATTATTGTCAAAAAGGTACGGTGCTATTTTTCCAAAAATACCCTTGTTTTTTGAGCGTGTGGCAATTCATAGTTGCTGCAACATAATGTTACTAGTGATGACCAGAGTTGAAAACTCTATATTGTGGCAGTGCTTAAGTTATATTTTTCTATAATGAAAAGGGAAAAAATGAGATGGGTGCCCTTTTGTTAATAAATGAAAAGGGGCACCCTAGACGATTCCTATAAAAAGAGGCGCCCTTTTGATTTTTGCCTGTCTCATTAATATGAGCAATACAATTTTGCCTATCCCCAAACTCAATAGCTTGTTTCACATAATTGCAAAGCTCTTTAGAACCGTTTCAAGGAATAGTCAAAATGCCCTATGGTAGACTAGTAGGTTAACTGGATTACTAGAAATAGATTAGTGTTACAAGCCAAATTCTTTTTTCTCTCTCGTAAATGGGTGACTTCAACATAATGAAACAGCAATTTTCCATCGTCGAACCCCATGAGCAATTAAGCTCACGACTGCAAGATCTAAGCTGAATGCTATCTCAAGCAATCTCCATTTACTGTTCAAGGATACAATAGAAGCTATCGCCAGTGGAAGCATCAAAATGTTCAATATTGTGGCATTGAAAAATCAAATTTTACTTAAAAAAGCACTCGCTTACTTGTACTCGGAAAAAATAATAATAGACTTCCAGTTCTCTTCAAGATACTTAAGAAGAAGTAGAAGCACGCATAGAAGAAATGCAGATCGTCAAATTACGAGAAACCTACGAAGCACCTACACAGATCTAGCGTGAGAAAAGTACAAACCTGAAATGTAACCTTCAAATGCTCCTCCACTGCCAGAAAACCGACTACAGACGTCAATAACCATAAAAACAAGCCAAATCTACAAGAAAGGAGGAGAAAGAAGCCAACCTTGGTCGATGAGAACGGAGAGCTGCTTGATCACGTCCTGTGAGGCGATCCCCATTTTGCTGCGGACGGATCCGGAGGAGGAGAACGCGGTGAATCTCGGGTTAGGGTTGGAATTTGCGATAGAGTTGAATGATTTCAAAACAGGAGAGGACTGGACTGCCTTCGTCTTCCCTTCTCAGTCTTCAAACTCTCTAATTTCTTGTGCTTTTATAAATGGAAAAGAAGGCCAGGGGAAAAAAAGAAATTTTAAATAAGGGAAATATTGTATTTTAAGATGCATTTTTATATTAGCCCTTAACTGATTGCTATTTACACAAAGAGGCTTTTTATGAATTTATCACAGTGGTGATATTGTGTTTACTTGGACGGAAGGAAATCAATTTCGTAGATTGGGATTGGCACATATTTCGAAAGGGAAGGAATATGAATTATATTTCGGGTAGGACGGTAAATGAACTCAATATTCATCTTAAATTAAACTATAAGAAGGAATAATTTATTAAATTAAATAAATTAGTTTGAATATATTCAACTTATTAATATTTATAAATAATATTCGTGAATAATATTTAAAAATAATATTCATCAATAATATTTGTGATCATTTTCACAATCGAATTTTTATCAATATACTAAATAAATTTTTAAAAAAATTAAAATAATCAAACAAATTAGTATTATTAACATCAATAACCAACCAACAAATTTAAAATATAAAAAGTTTCAAACACAAAATTAGAATTCAATAACATCTAAATCAACCAAACTCAGACTCCCAAAGAAAAAGAAATAAAGTCAAGATTAGAAAATCATTTTAACGGTTTAGTTCATTTTAGACTCGGCTTGGCTCATTTACATTATCAAATAAACTTGAACATCATAAAATATGCCTCAGCTTGGCTTATTTACTACCCTAATTTCGGGGTCATGCAAATAGGTTGTTAAATACAGAAATTTCGAAGGGCTTATTATCTAATAGGTTAGATTCTTTAGCTCCATTTACCTTTAAATGCATGATTATCCTATTATCTAAATAGGTTTATTTACCTTAGCTCTATCGTGCTTGTTTTCTTGCTTAGTACTTTTTCTTTATTTGATCTTTGAGTTAAAAATCTAAATGTTTAATTATATAGTCTCAACTCTTGTTTTCTGATCCAAAGAGCAGTGTTAGTACGCGTATACTTTAGAAATATCACGTAACCTATCTAGAATTTGATTAGCATTAGATATACTCTACCCAATAGATTAGTTGCATGTGTTTGTTTGTTATGACTCAGATTTGGGTGCATGTATTCTTATAGATTCCATGATGGTTGAGTTGGTCGTATTTATGTATATTGATATCATGCACCATATTGCATTCGGGGTATGTTTGCAGTTATCAGCTTCCTTATGGTTAAGCCCGCCGCCAGTCATATAGTGGTCTGCTTACTCAACCACTCGGCGTAGTGGTAGTTGTCAGAGTGTGAGCGGACGTCCTGTTGTATTACTCTCAACCATTCATGGGTAGTGTAGTCGTTGGAATAGTAACCGGTGGTGACACCTCCTTTGTTATTTTTGAGGGATAAGTAGAGTGGTTGTGCTCCCCCGTCAGGTAATAGAGTAGTTGTGCTCCCCTTCTTGGAGTCAGTGGTTGTTCCGACTTGTTCTTGGGTATTATAGCGGTTGTGCTCCCTGGGGTCTTTGATATAAAGCGGTTGTGCTCCCCCTTTTCTTGGGATTCGGGATTGAGGTTATTCTCCCAGCATCTTATCTACTCGGTCACTCATAAGAGATGGATATTAGAGTGTGTACAGTTATCACAGCACTTACCCGGTTGGTCACACAAATATGTGTGATGGTTGCAAATTGATGTGTAGGGGTAACACATGTTATTACATCATGTGCATACAACGCATCTTGTATTTGATTGAGCTATGATTGTTACATATGATTGACATGCATATATGGTTGTTAATTTGCACTTATTATCTGATCTATTTTTGCTCAGTAGTATGAGTAGATTATTGATGTGTCATGGGGATTTTTTATTATATCCCGCAAGTATATTTTCGCATTTGATTTATGCTCTTATTCTGAAGACTAAATACCTTGTTTCTACTTGTTTGATTTACCTTATTTACACCATGCATTTATATATGCTCGGACTCATCACCCCTTGTCTCTATTTTTGTTTTAGGAAACTGAAAGTCGCGTCTCGTATCGTCAGGAGAGGATCCAGCTGCTAGTCCCCCAGTGTTGCACCTTCTTTTTAATTGCTTCGTACTTATTTCGTGGATTTGTCGTTATTTATGTTTTCGTTGGATTTGTCGATTTGGTTGTTCTTATTTTACGAAGTTTATTAGTCATATTGTTTAATTGTGTGGTTGCTTACTTTATTTCTTAGCATTATGATAGAGGGATTGTCAACCGAGTGTGATTGTACATTATATTTGTGGTTGAGATATGTATATATAAAAGATTTAAATTATCTGTCGTACATGCTGAGAGATGTTATTCGATTTTCGAAGAAGTATATGCCTTTGAGGGTATGAGCCTCTGGAGCATGACATAGGTAGGATTGAATGTAGAGGGTAGATGTTCATGTATAATTTTAAGATGGATGGTTTTCTTCCGTCTATGTAAACGAGTGCAAATTCTATTTGGCGTAGAATTTTTTTTTTTTCAACTTTAGCTATTTGATGGTGGATTATAAACAAATTTCATGATTTATTTATTTACATAATATAGAGATGGATGATAAAAAAACGTTTAACATAAAGTAATTTTTTTTCTTCTAGTTCCCACAAAATTAGATTGTGGACACAAAAAGTTATTACTTGCTAGACTTTTAAATAAAAATTAATATTTTAAAATAAATATTAAATGTCAAGTAAGACATTACTTTTTCTTTTTAAAAAGTGAAAAAGGTTTAGCTGTGAAGTTAAATTGCCACCGTGAATTTAGAATCATTTGTCTCCAAAGCGAATGATTTGCATACGCGGCAATATCGACTAATACTTACTTAATAAAAACTAATATTTTGTTGTAATATCCTTAAATAGATCATGATAAGGTTGGAATGCGAATATTATCATTTAAACGAATAATATCTTATTTATTTTTATTTTGTTTTTTTATTGTTTAGAAACATTTACTATGATAAAAGACTATTCTCCATTAACTTATCTCAGGATTAACAACAAGTAAATTATGAAATTACTAACTCAAACAATGACTAGCACATAAAAAAGAGAATAGACATGTGACTCCATCACAATTTGATTCTCAAACCTTATAAGGGCCGACCCTAGATTTTGATAGATATGACGTAAAAAAAATTTGACTGTCGCACGCATATTTTTTAATGTTTTTTTAAAAATTCTTTAATGTTTTAAAATTTATATTTAGATATTACTTTTTTTTTCAAACATATTGTTTTGCTAGTATTTATTTTAAAAATATTAAAAAAATTTAAAAAGAATGGGCCCCACCTTTTTAATTTATTTTTTCAATAAATATTATAATTTATAAAAAAATAAAAAATTAAGGAAAAAAAGGTCCCCCTTAAGTTGGATCCTGTGCACTTGCCGATCATCTTATGATCGGTCTTAGATTTTATTTATGATAACATAAACTTATTTAGAAATGGTTTATATAACTCAATAAGGTAACATAGAGAATCGTTTTTGTCACAATAAGGTAACATAGATCATATTCATTAATTAAATATAATTGAATTTAAAATGTTTCGAAAAATAAGACTTAAAATAAAAAATTAATTATCCATGAAATATGAAAAACTAAAGGGCAAAACTCGAAAGAGCAATCCATTTTTATTGGAATTGTCCTGTCTTTGAATATTTTATTTTCAAATTATTCTCAATTTTGACGTTATTATAGTAATTATAATCATGTAGCTATGTGGTCACTACAACCAGTTATAACAATTATAATTTCGATACTGTTATAATATAATGTTGCTTGTGTTCATCAATGTTTGCACAAAATGAAGCGTCATCCATATTTAATCATAAATGAAACATCCATATTATAAAAATTATGAATTTACGATACAATATTGTTAGTATCCATGAGAGTTAAGATTTTACTATGAAATAATTGACAAACAAAAAAATATTCATATTATAACAATTATAAACTATAACTACCATAACATAATTTGCTTTTCTGGATCAAAATAGAAATATTTACATTGTAAAGGTTATTCCGATCAAAATATCATAGATGGTTAAACCTTAAGATATGCGTACTCCGAAGATTGTTGGCAAAGAGGGTAAATGGACCTGAGACACACTTCTAAAAGAGGATTAGATTGAACGTGGAATGGGTCCTAAGGTCACTCCGACACTCAAGTTAAGATTTTCCTCAGATGATGTATGGAAAGATGAATTTTGTAAGAGAGAAGATGGAAACTCATGGAATTTTTTACTCCTTATTTTTCTTCCCTTCTTCTCTTTTCCAAGAGCACTTATATGGTCTTCCCCCAAAAAGTATATCCACATCAACGAGAATATCATCATTGTCGGAGCCAAAAAGGAAGTCAAATTTGGTAACCGTCGGTTGCTTCCCCACTCACATCACTCCGCGTGTTAACTACTAGGGGCATCTAAGGGACAAAGTCTAACAACCTCGTAACTTCCATACCATTCTCAGGTAGAGTCGTCAATTTGGGTCGGGTTTGTCGGGTTGGCCCGCCCTGCCAAACAATTTAAGTGAGTTGGGTTGAAATTTATCAACTCATTTAAAAATAGGTATAAGCAGGCCGACCCACCTAGGCCCAAGACCCATGCAGGCCGGCTCGCAACGAGCTTATGTTGGCTCACAAGTTGAGGGGAAAAAATTATAGGTGAGTTATCCTCAAATTATGATTTAGGAGGCATCATGAACAAATTAAATAGTAAATGAATTAGTAGAAATCATGGGAAAAAGAATAAGTTAACAAATATAAATAGTAAGTGAACATGTAGAATAAAATTAAATAGTAAATGAATTAAGAGAAATCATGAGGAAAAAAATAAGTTGCAAATTAATTTAACAAATATAAATAGTGAGTGAACATATAGAATAAAATCTAAAATAAAGCGACAAATACTTGGATAATTTTTACCTTTAAAACAAACTTATTTATAAAATCAGATAACCAGTATAAATAAATTTTCAAATCTTATGGTAGAGATTCAAGGGTAACTTTAAAAAAATATGAAAAAGAGAAATAAATTTCTCATTCCAACATATATAGTTGAATTTAGATTAATTAAATTTTAATCTTTTCTATATAATTTTGTTATATTTTTGAGGGCCCGTGGGTTGAGGATTTCCTAACCCGCTAAGATAATAGGTTGGCTTACCTCACCCCGTCAAATGGTCGACCCACCATGGGTCGGCCTACCCCATAATGGGTTGGCTCATCTGACAACTCTATTCTAAGGAAGTCACGCATCATTTCGTCATGGGCCGGCTTCGCCCCATCATTCCCAGGATGCTACGTGCCTAAGAATATTTATAGTCACCACTAACAAGTTTGTACAGCAACAAATCCATTATAAGGATAAAGAAAATGACAAAGAAAGTAACATATAGCTTCACCTGGAACAATAATAGGGCAAACTGAGGTGGTGTCTAAAGTTGAGATGGCGTCGGAGATTAAGATGACGTGTATGTCATGCCTTGGGGGTATAAACGATCATCCGATAAATACAACATGATACGAAGTTAAATATCGCTAATACTGAAATGATAATGAAGAAAATAACCAAGTATGAAAAGTCTACATGTGTGTATTTCTGAAAAGTACATTCTTAGAAACTTTTAAGATAATACAAATTGTTGAAACAAATTTCAAATGTCAAGTACTAAAAAAAAGTGCAACTGTGAATGAAAAAGAGAACATCTCAAAGCTACATAGGACCGGCAGCTAGGACCTCTGAGCGACACGATATATCCTTTAATTGCTAACCTGAAAGTTAAAGGAAAATGAGGGTAACAAATTACTTAGCGAGTAGAAAAAGCATAGTGCATGATACTAAATAGAGTTGTAACAAGCCAAGTCAATCCAAACTTTGTGGTGCTCAAGCTTGTTTGATAAAATAACCAAGTCAAGCCAAGCTAAGCCCAAAATGAACCAAGCCGTTGAAATGATTGTTCAAGCTTGGCTTAGTTTATTTTTTATGAGCTTGAGCTTGCTCGTTTAAATCTTATCGAACTCTCAATTCAAGCTTGTTTGATTATTTAAAATTTTTACCTTTTAAGCTTGTTCGTCTGGTTATTGAACTTGATAAAACAAACTTGTTTATTCATTTTTGATTGATAATACAAACTTGTTTATTCATTTCTATTTTTTTTGTTTATTAAATATGTTAATAAGAGTTTTATTGATAAATATTGTTTACGAACGTTGTTCAGGAACACGTTCATGAACATTAACAAACTGAGCACATGTGTTCAAGCTTATTTGTTTAGTTTAACGAGTTGTTCATACTTGTTCATTTAATTAATCTTATGTGTATTAAACGAATATAAACAAGCTCTTACCAAGTTGAACATCAAGTCTGTTCACAAACATTTTGATCATTTATAACCATAATACTAAAGTGTAATAAAATCAAAAGGAGTCATCTCAGATAATGTTATTTACTAACAAAAGTAAGTGTAAAAACATTAACATAGTCATCTACAAACTTGATCAACCAAGTATGACTCATAAACTGAATGTACATACCGTACATCCAAATCCTACATATAACAAGTATATAACAAACATATAACAAATCCTAATTAGGCGTAAACTCATACTACCACTATCTGGTGAGTGGGTAGTTAGGATCATTGTTTGTGAGCAAACTCTTGCTACCATTATCTAGTCTAGTGGGAAGACAGGATAAGATAGCTATCTAGCTCCAGCTACTAACAACGGGCGAAATCACGCTACCACTGTCTGATCTAGTGGGCAATCAGAGCGTATAAATGTCATTGGAATTCGGGCGCCTGGAATGGTCAAATCAAAATGTTGACCATTCTTCATTTTGATACTTGGGTGATGCTCTGAACTTGAAATCACCTGAACTCAACTTTGACCTTCTCCTCGAGCAGGTTGTAGGCGTTAGGATTCCTATCATATTTCCATGGATTGAATTCCATGGACAGAATAGGATCCCAAATGACCTGCATCATCAAAACTTGTGCTGATCGATCAGTTGATCAATCGGCAGTGGTTCTGTTCGATGAAACCTTTCGATCGCCGGTTCTTGTGTTTGATTTGGGATCCAGGAAGAATATGAATATAAAGCGGAAAATAGATACAAAATATACCTCTCGATCTTCTATTATATTTCTATCCTCTTCTTGGACGTCGCGTGGTGACGATCTTCCAAGAATCACAGTCGTCGCTCACCCTTCTTCTTCTTCCTTACCGCTGCACGCCCTAGCCACCGCGCGCCCAAGCCGAAGGAGAATAGAGTTTCTAATTCTATCATCTAATAGACGGCATAAGAGGATTTATATAGGCTACAATATAGACTAAAAGGAGGAGTCAGTTATGGCCTCCTAACGGATCTTAAGTTTCTTGTTTTCAACCCGAAAACCACCTTAAATCCGTTAATAATAACCCGATCCACTAAAGGGTTATTATTGAACTACCGTACCGACTCCATATTAAAATATAGGCACCTTCCTATTATGAGTACATTATCTCCCCGTGTTTAAGATATCGTATGTCCATTAATTAATTGAATTACTGACAATTCAATTAATTAACATATAACTCCAAGAGTAGTACCACTCAACTTTATTATCATGTCGGACCAAGTCCACCTGCAGGGTTTACATGATAATCCTTATGAGCTCCTCAAGGGGACATCATCAACATAAATAATTAGGACATGGTTTCTTTCTATAATTAATGACACACCATATAAATAATATTATTTTCTAATTTACCGAACTTATCGATTTAATGAATAAATCTCACTCATTGATAAATTAAAGAAATAAATACTAAGTGTATGTGCCCGTTATTATATCGGGATTAAGAGCATGTACATCCATAATAACAGAGGTCTTGTTCGATTATATAGTCAGTATAAATCAAACATCTTCAAAACAGTCCTACTCAATACACACAAAGTACACTAGTGTAATTCTATAGTCAAGATAGACTAATACCAAATTATACTACAATCGTTCTAATTGTTTGTCCAAATCCATCTTGATTGAGAGCTACTACTTATACTTTATAAGGAACCTATAACATGATCTTTTATGTGACACCACACACCACGTTATCTACAATGTGAAGTAATGGACAACTGCATATATAACAAATATAAAAATGCAAACACATGACCATTGTGATTCTTATTCCAAAATAGATGTTTATACAAAAGTTAGGCTTATAGTATATATCCTAACAATCTCCCACTTATACTAAAAGACTATGCTGCCAATAATACTGTTGTCACGCCCCGAGACCCAGGAGTCGCTGATCCAATAGAAAATCGGACAACACCTCCCCTGTCCGGCGGACAATTTACACATACACACAGATAATATAACACAACCACGCAGTTTAAAGGGCCTCAGGCCTCAGATATATGTAGAAACAACAGTTATATGATTATAACTATCGAAAAATCAAATCCGAACTCACCTGAGCTGTCAGGGGGCAGGAACAAAATCAAAATCAAACGAAGTCCAACATAGGACTCAAAAGTACAATATCATCAAATAAAACGTGCATACATATTCAAAACAAAATAGCGGAAGCATAGTAAATACTACAGGGTCCATAACCGAAACAACGTAAGGTAAAACTAAACAGAGCTCCTCTGGAGCTGGGGACTGGCGGCTAGGGATCTCCTCGCAGACATCAACCTGAAATAAACATATATGGCAACGGGGTGAGTCCATAGCTCAGCGAATACCCAACAGATATGCATAGAAGGTTATACCAACAATAAGAGTTCAGCTACTACAGTCTCATAGCAACAGTAGGGAAAGACTAGTACTGAACATACTGAAGTAGATATATACCTGAACCCATCTAACCTGTATAGAGGGTAAGAAATACCAGAGGAAAACCAATAGACATATAAGCTCAGATAACAAGTCTCCAAAATATGCAATGTCAAACAAGTGCAAGAATCAAGTGCAGCAAACAATGCACGATGCAAAATATGCACATGGTGCAATGACATGTGTCACCCCTGACACCAGACAGATCAACGTACACCTGTCATAGGGACGTCTGAACGGGTAGGGCTATGACAACTGTACACCCTGCCATCACTGCTCCTGAGTGACCGGGTGGACAGGATGCTGGTGGAGACTCCGCTCCGACCCCAAGCAATGGGGGAGTCAAGCTCTCATCTCCTCGTGGCTCAGTACGAGAAGGGATCCCTGGCTGCTACCACGCCCGCGCTCACCCTCCAAATAGTGGCCGAACGGAGCAATACAGGGCAAATGCACACATCTACGGTATCCACTAACCCATGAGTGGCCGTGTGTGCCCGTCATGTACCGGAAGACGATTAGGCTCAACCACAAGGGAGTCGCTGATCGCCGGCATGCAACAGTGCAAGGATGGTGTATGATAGATACACATACCTCCCTCCCAAGTCCTCAGTATACTAAGTCTCAGTCTGAAATCCTATAACAGGAAATACAGGTAACCTACAAGGTATACTGACCGGAAAACTACCAATCCCTCAAGGTCAAATGCAGGAGACAATACCCCGATCTCTAGCATACAAATGGATATGACAATACCTGAGACTGTATGGAACTAACAGCAGAATAACTCAGGGATGAACAACAAGTATCCAGAACTGGCATAATAAACAGGGATAAACAACAATATCCAGAACAGACATAATAACCAGGGATAGCGTAGAATCTTACTGCTATCTATAACATTCTATGCATAACAAAATGACAATATCAAGATAGATAAGTCAAAGGGTACCCGCCTCCAAATAGGTGAAGTCCGTATCAATCGAGACAGAACCACCCGTCAAAATAAGTAGCAATAAATCCGATCAAGCTCCTGTATCAAGGATGTAATTAATTAGCTATTACACAAATAGCAACTAGCTAATTAATCCCTAATCCGTTTTAGGATTTACCGAATCCATCCCTTTCCATTTAATTAATCATAATAAAATGGTTAAACCTAACCCGTTCACTCTTCAACTATCCGAATATTTCGTCTCCAAATGGAGCTCACGGCAAGCACGCTAAAGTTGCTACCAAATCCAATATCCACGTCAATCAACCCATTCTTTTAATAAAAATATAAACTATCCCTACACATCAGATTGAGGTTAATACATATGATCAGTGTTTGAAACTAACACTTAATCCAAATTAAAGGATCCCAAAATCAACCCAAGCCTACTGTTCTAGCACAATCCTACTCAAAGAACCATCAGCAACATCAAAGCTTACCAGAGATGGCAACTCCATTTGGTCGGCACTGTGAAGAAGGTGTATCGATCAACACAGATTCACAAATCTCGTGAGCTACCTGTGATCCGTAGGAAGTCCCGTAGGTTCTACAATTCCACCGAAAACAGGGATTAAACCAACTGTAAACCTCTCATTAAGCTTACAATTCAAACCTAATATGATAGCTTCGGAATCCATCCAAGTCTAAACCTAGATGATGATCCTTACCTGAGATTCGCGACCTCAAACAGCTGAAATCCGAAGGAGCAATTAGAGATCCTCGGAAGAACAATAAATCTCAGGTTCTCGGCTCGCGATTCCTCCTCCAATAGCAGCCCAGCGTCGCCCTTCGTCCGCAGGTGTGCAACCTTCGATTAGGGCTCGCGGAGGCAAGGGGAAAGAAGCGATCAGGTTGTGGAGGAAACGAAATGCGGCTAGGGTTCGCGAAGAGGGAGAAGATGAAGCAGGAGCAGGCGGCGTCGGCTTCTCTGGCGGCTTGGTCGCGCGATCGGGCGAGGTGGAGTGGACAACGGCGGAACTTAAGCCCTAATAGCCTCTTAACCTTGTCCCTTTTTCATTTAAGTCCACCTATTTTTCGTCTAATTACAAAAACACTCCTAGGGTTTAAGCTTGATTACAAGTTAGTCCTTATGACTGTTTGTTTAAATTATATTGGGGTCCCTAAGTTTGTCTCCAAGGGCTCGGAAGCCCCGAAACTTATCTGGTAATCCTCCGGATATTTTTGGGACCTAGTCGAAAGTGTCGGATTTAACAACTGTCATACATCTGATTCTCATCCCCTCAACATGCCAATTATAAGCTTTCGCTGGAAGGGCAGTAGTGAAAAGATCTGTCAGGTTATCTGCTGATGCAATCTTAGCGATAACAACTTCTCCTCGCTTTACGATGTCTCATATCAGATGGTACTTGTGCTCAATGTGTTTACTTGCCTTATGGGCTCGTGGTTCCTTTGAGTTTGCTACTACACCACTATTATCATAATAAAGTGTGATAGCTTTGGACAAACCAGGAATCACCTCTAAGTCCATCATGAAGTTTCTGAGCCATACAACTTCTTTGGATGCCTCAGAGGCTACCACATAATCAGCTTCCATGATGGAGTCCGCAACGCATTTCTGCTTAATACTCCTCCATACTATAGCTCCACCTCCCAAAGTAAACACATAACCCGAGGTAGACTTACTGTTATCCCTATCTGATTGGAAATCAGAATCCGTGTAACTCACAAGGAGCAAATGATCTGCCTGGTAAACCAGCATATAATTGCTAGTCCTTTTCAGGTACTTTAATATATGTTTTACCGCAGTCTAATGTCCTTGCCCTAGATTACTTTGATATCTGCTAACCATGCCCACAGCAAAACAGATATCCAGTCTCGTACATAACATAGCATACATTAGGCTTCCTACAGCCGAAGCATAAGGAACTGTCTTCATCTGCTCTATCTCCTTTGGTGTCTTAGGACACAGCTCTTTAGATAAAGGTACTCCATACCGAAAAGGTAGAAAACCTTTCTTAGAGTTTTGCATGCTAAAACAAGCTAGGATAGTATCAATATACGAAGCTTGAGATAAGCACAACATTCTTTTCTTGCGATCCCTTATAACTTTGATCCCAAGGATATATCCAGCTTCTCTCAAGTCCTTCATATCAAACTGCTTGGACAACCATATCCTTACGTCTGACAACACTTTGACATTGTTGCCAATGAGCAAAATACTATCTACATGTAGCACAAGAAATATCACTACATTTTCGTCACTTCTCTTGTATACGCAAGACTCATCCGGATATTGTATGAATCCATAAGACTGGATTACCTTATCAAACCAGATGTTCCAAGATTTTGAAGCTTGTTTTAATCCATAAATAGACTGATTAAGCTTACACACAAGATGCTCTTTGCCCTTTGCAATGAATCCCTCTGGTTGCTTCATATAGATGTTTTCATCAATCCTTCCGTTATGGAAAGCTGTCTTGACATCTATTTGCCAAACCTCATTATCCATATGAGCAGCAATAGATAAGAGAATCCGGATAGACTTAAGCATGACTACCGGCGAAAAGTTTTCCTTATAATCGATCCCCTCTTTCTGAGTATACCCCTTCACAACAAGCCTCGCTTTAAAGGTTTCCACCTTTTCGTCTGATCCTCTCTTCCTTTTGTAAACCCATTTACATCCAATGGCTTTACACCATCCGGTGATTCTACAAGCTCCCAGACTTGATTAGAATCCATAGATTCTATCTCAGAGTTTATCTTTTTTTGCCAAGATATCGCATCTTTATCTTGGAGTGCTTCGTCATATGTCCAAGGATCAAGTTCATGTTCACCAGGGACCAAGTCCGAAGACTTTCCCAAAAACATGAATATGTCAGGTTGCCTAACAACCCTCCCACTACGACGAGGTACTACCTGTGTATCATCTGTGACACGTGTGCAGCCACTTGTGGTATATCATCCTGTACCATTGGTACTGAAGTAGGAGTTTTCCCTCTTATTACCTCTAAAACAATCTTACTCATGGACTTGTGATTCATTACATAGTCCTCTTCTAAATATCGGACATTCATGCTAACAATAACCTTCTGATCTTTAGGATTATAAAACAAATCACCTTTCGCTCCTCTAGGATAGCCCACAAACAAGCAAACTTCCATACGAGATTCCAACTTATCAGCGTCTCCCTTCAGCATATGTGTTGGACTACCTCAAATCCAAATATGTCTTAGACTAGGCTTACGCCCATTCCATAATTATGTGGGAGTAGAGGGTACTGATTTAGAAGGGACCAAGTTCAGAATATATACTGTCATTTCCATAGCATACCCCCAGAACAAATTCAGTAATTCAGAATAAATCATCATTGATTTAACCATTTCCATAAGAGTCCTATTCCTTCGTTCCGCCACACCGTTCTATTGGGGTGTACCAGGTGCGGACAATTGGGATTGAATCCCAGCCTCTGATAAGTAACTCCTAAACTCTCCCAAGAGATACTCACCACCACGATCAGACTGTAGTGTCTTGATACTTTTACCATGATGTTTCTCCACATCAGCCTTGTACTCTTTGAACTTGTCAAAGCACTCAGACTTGCGACGCATCAAGTAAATGTATCCATATCTCGAATAGTCGTCTATAAATGAGACGAAATATTCGAAACCACCTCTTGCCTGGATAGACATAAGAATGCACAAATCAGAATGAATCAATTCCAACACTTCATTGGCTCTATACCCCTTGGCTTTAAAAGGTCACTTGGTCATTTTTCCTTCCAAGAAAGATTCGTAGGTTGGGAAATTTTCGACCACCAATGAACCCAAAGGTCCATCGGCTATCAACCTTTGAATTCTACTCAAGTTAATATGACCCAACCTTAGATGCCAAAGATATGTCTGGTTCATTTCCGAAGGTTCTTTTCTCTTATTAAAATTAGAAGATGTGTTATTAATTTCCATTTGCATCGTGGGACTCATTGGATTAAGAGTATACAAATTGTAAACCATCGTACTAGAACAGATAATCACCCTATTTTTTTATAACAACTCTATCATCAAAAGAAACAGAATATCCATCCATGAATAATTTAGAAACTGAAATCAAATTTTTTCTAAAACAAGGTACGTAAAAATAATTTTTCAAAATCAAAGATTTATTCTTAGAAGAAATAAATAAACATCTCCTACTGCAATATCCGCCACTTCGTAGCATTGCCCATGTAGATGGTAATCTCGCCCTCACTTAGTCGTCTGGTCTCTTGGAACCCCTGCAATGAATTGCAGATATAATCAGTGGCACCCGTATCTACACACCAGGTACCGGTAGATAACACCGCTAAACATGTTTCAACAACTAATGAAAAAAATATACCTCCATTGTTCTCCTTTCGGCGGGGACAGTCCACCTTCCAATGTCCAGCCTTCTTGCATGTGAAGCACTTGCCTTGCGGCTTCTTCACTCCACCTTGTGGTCCTTGAGATCCAGCCGCTTTCTTTGCCGAACCAACTTGTTTCTTCTTCTTCTTTCTGCCTTTCGGCTTAGAAGCAGAAATGTTTTCAACAATATAAGCTTGAGCACTTTGACGAAACAACCCTTCTGCCGCCTAGAGTTCTGTCAGAAGTTCCACCAACGAATACGCCCTTTGTTCATGTTGTAGTTCAGGCGGAACTGCTCAAAACTCTTGGGTAGTGTCTGGAGAATGATATCGACCTGGGTTTCCCCATCTAATTTCAGCTCCAAGGACTTCCATCTCATTTAAATGAGCCATCATCTTGAGGACATGATCCCTCATGGGTGTCCCCTCAGCCATGGTGGTCGTCATCAAGTTTCTCATGGCCTCTTGCCTGGCAGCCTGATTCTGGTGTCCGAAGTGTTCCTTGAGATTGAATATCATGTCATACGTAGTAGTGAAGGCATGATGCTGATGTTGCAGTACATTTAACATGGAAGCAAAAATGTAATACCGTGTCATCTCATCTATCTTTGCCCACTTCCTATGACTTTCTTTCTCCTCTTCACTAGAATCATCACTAGGCTTAGCAGGGTAGATCTCAAAGAGTACAAATTTGTACTCCTCAGCAGTTAAGACAATATCTAGATTTCATTTCCAATCAATGTAGTTCGGACCAGTAAGTTTATTTTCTTTTAAAATCACAGCAAGAGGATTGAAAGCCATAATGAAATCTCAAACAATAGAATTTTAAATTCACTAACACCTCAAACACCATGAATTTTGTATGCCACGATAGTGTGGACGTATACTAATTCAAACAATTGTAAGAGGAGGTTTTATCCATTAATTTTATTATCTTGTCAACCTTACTTTTTCAAAAATAAAATTAATAGTTGGTTTATCATCGGCCATACAAATAATAGTAGTGGCTTCAATGGGGAGGATACTATTAATTGTTGCTAAGTGTATGTTGGATCGGAGAAAATCGATATAGGGGGGTGAATATCGATCTAGAAATTTTCGAAAAAGTAGAGCAATTACGCAGCGGAAAATAATAAAACAATCGCGAACACAAGTTGTTTTTACATGGTTCGGAGTCGCGGCCGGCTCCTACTCCAAGGCCCACGGTCCTTGACCATTTACGTTGGGCAATTCTATATTCCGAAAAATCTATTACAACTTCGAGTACAGATATAGAATTGAAATTGATAATACAACACTTTTCGTAATTTAAAAATTACCGACGCCCGAGGTGGATGGAAGTCCGAAGTAGAGGGTCGTCGTCGGCGCTGGAATCGCGAAGTCGGAGCTTGTCGGAGCATAGCGCTTGAACGAAAGTGTTTAGAGCGATGTGAGCGAGATTGTTTGAAGCCTTGAGGGTGAACCCCTATTTATAGCAGCCATAGGGGCGCCTGTATCGATAGGGCTGCCTGGCACGTGGCCTCTCCTGCGCGAACTCCAATCCGCAGGTTCGGTCAGTGCTTATCCCCATCACTGAGGCGCCTGGGCTGATGGGGGTGCCTGTGTTAACACAAGCGCATGAGCTGACTTGGTCCAGAGGCTTCGTGGCAGTTTGCTTCGATGGTTTTGTTTTTGCCTTGAACTGGGGCGCCCGTATCCATCCGAGCGCCTAGCCCAGTGAGGCGCCTCACTCCTATGAGGCGCCTGAGCTACAGAAACACCTTTCCTTCGTTCCCTGCAACCAAGGTTAGTTCCAAAACACAAGAAGTAATTATGTTAGAAATTATTTACAGTCTTAGCTGTCTTGGTTCTGACTTTGGGTCTCTCAAATGGAACCCTAGGTCGAACCGACGCCTACTGTTCCCTCGCACGGGGAGCGCATCCTCACCTACTCCTCTCAGGAGAGTTTACCTTTTGCCAACCGGCTCCTCCGGTTAGACTTTTGCCCAATCCTCCCGATCAAGTCTTCATGCCCAATCCGCGACAAGGTCGTCTTGCCCAACTTCTGGTCAGGTCTTCCGTGCCCAGCCCTTTGCCAGGACTTCTTGCCCAGTCCTCGACCAGGACTTCTTGCCCAGCCCCTTTCCAGGACTTCTTGCCCAGTCCTTGACCAGGACTTCTTGCTCAGCCCTTTGCCAGGACTTCTTACCTAGTGTACCTAGGACTTTCCTGTACACTTAGTAAGCTTGTTAGATCACAATAATACCTTAACTTCTGAACTCTTTTGTCATTATCAAAACACAGGTTTGACTTTGGTGCTTCCGGCACCAACAATCTCCCCCTTTTTGATTTATGGCAACACGATTCAAAAAGTTAAGTTAAAAAGATAACATATTTAACAAGCAAGGAATTCATAACAAGAAATTCAGTTTTCTCCCCCTGAAACGAATATTCTCCCCCTAAGTTTTTCAAAGGTATGCAGGTTTTTATAAACCTTCTAAGTGCTTTAGATTTTGACTTAGTGCTGAAGTATTTATACTTCGATAAAAGGTTTTTGAAAGTTTTCCAAGCTTTCTATACTTAGAAAATTTTCCAAAATTTTTTTTTCACACTTAGAAAATTTTTCAAAAAGTTTTTCAAGTCTTTCATACTTAGAAAAATTTTCCAAAAGGTTTTTCAAGTCTTAGAAAATTTTTCCAAAAGGTTTTTGCAAGGTTTTTATACTTAGAAAAATTTTCCAAAAAGTTTTTCATGTCTTAGAAAATTTTTCCAAAAGGTTTTTGGAAGGTTTTTATACTTAGAAAAATTTTCCAAAAAGTTTTTGCAAGGTTTCCATGCTAGGAAAATTTTTCAAAAAGTTTTTGCAAGATTTTCATACTTAGAAAAATCTTCCAAACATTTTTTATACTTAGAAATACTTAGTTTTGAAATGCTTAGATTTGAAAAACATTTTTAAGGAATTAGTTATTTACTTTACTTTTTGAAAAAGAGATAAAAATTTTGAAAAAAAATTTATCCTTTCCTTTCTGTCTCCCTTTGCCATATATCAAAATATGATACTAATTACAGCAGGTAAATTAGAGCTAGTAAAAATGAAGTTCTGTATTGAACCAACTCTAATAACTTTAAGCATAAACTGGACCAAACTAAATTAAACCGTTCTTGTTCGGGTACTGTCTAACCCAGTTAGCTACTTACTGACTGTCATAAACAGTAGCTTTCGCTAGGGTTCGTCAAGTTAAGTGATTTGATCAAGTTAGATTTTCTAAGCTTGACACTTAACCTAATTGTTGTTCAACTTGTATTTATTGCCTCAATTACTGCAGATGCACTAACTTAAAGCATCTTGAATCAAGGCAAGGTTTGATCAGTGAACAAAATTATCAGTGAGGGTTGATCACGGGAAGATCACGGCAGGGAAAAAAATGGTAAGGGTAAGGTCACAACATTAGATACCACACACCAATGGAATTAAGGGAAGGGCAAGACACAAATTAAACCACTGATTAGTGCAAAAATCATACTTAATGAACTAAACAGCAAAGTAAAATCGAAGCAAAACTCTTTACTTAGGTGCCATGACAGTAGGTTAATTTGTTTGGAGAGAACACTCTCTGAAACCTACGCAAGAAAGAATCTGAACATAGGGGACGAACTCAAGGCCTCGAGCTGGAGAGAAGATCAAGACTGCGCACGGATGGCTTGCTGAAAACTCAAGAAGGAGAAGCTCTCAGAGATGTCGCCGAGGACTCAGATTGCTGGAGGAAGAACTCGCAAGGTGAGCCAAACACACAGGAAGGAGAGCTCTCGCGCAGGAAGAGGAGGAACTCACGTGCAGGAAGAAGACAGGGGTTTCGGTGCTAGGGTTAGAGATGAGGAGAATAGAGAGTTAATAGGTTGGTGGACCGATCCACCAACCGAAAGTTATTGCAATCGAACGGATCACCGTTCGATCTAGGAACGCCCAGACCGATCAGGCTCCAGCCTGATCGGTCTGGCTTGGTCCTGATCGGTCGGGTGATCGATCAGGCAAGCCCCTGATCGGTCTGCCGATCGATCAGGAGGCGAACAGAGAGTTTGCGCGATGTTCTGTGACCCTCCTGATCGGTCGGTGGACCGATTAACAAGGTGGCTAGATCGGTCTGCGGACCGATCAAATCCAACACAAAAGGATTTCTATGGGTTTTCGCGGAATTTGGTGATCAGTCTGTATGACCGATCAGACCAACTCCTGATCAGTCCGGTGACCGATCAGGTTGAGTCCTGATCGGTCTCCAGACCGATCAGGTCCCATACAGAAAGCTTCTCCTGATCAGATTTCATAAATACAATTTCAGAAACTCTGAACCACATTTGTTTCGACTCCCAGCCACTTCTAAACCCTAGTACAATTAGATTCAATCCCTTTGAACCTAAGGGTTCCCTTAATCAAAATATATTCCTCTTTATCAACAAACAAACACGTCACGGGAAAATATTGTTTAACCATCTTAAAAACAAACATGTTCAAATTTGTTTAAGATACATATTAAGTCCATAATCCCTAAATTTGTCTATCAGGTTTGTATTATTATGTTTCTAGTATGATTATGTCAGGTTTGTATCAGAATTCCAAGGCAGGTAAGCATACAGACATTTGAATAGAAAATTCATAATCATGGATAGCATACATAATGGATGTGTATTGCTATATTGGTAAAGATGAATTAGTTACTTTCCTCTTTGTTTTTGGAAACACATCTGATCATGATAGAATTTTAACATTAAAGTAGATTACACTTTTGCATGATTAAATATTTTGACAAATGAATTCCATAAAAATCACTAACCACGGGATTAAATTGTTATAAGGACTAAAACAATGGAGATTAAATTATCTAATTTGAATTTTCCATAACTAATTATGCGGATAACAATTTTCCCTAACCATGGATTTGGAGCACCCATTATCAACAACTCATGTTGATAGATGCTCCCCCTCAATCCAAGCTATACAATTCTAAAGATAGAGGTTTTAGATACCCAAATTTTGGGACATAATGCATCAACAATGAAGGCCTTGGGCACCCATACCTTAGTCATTTTCTTCTTTCGTCCATGAACCCTAGAATCATTTAGTGGTCTAATACGAGTTCTAGTCATTAATGACACAAAGGTTGGTTCTTTAGGTCGGTAACCTATACCGGCCTTGTTGTAAACCGCCCTTTGGGAGTTAAGAACCATATCTAGGGTTTTGGAGCTTGTTGAAAATTTCTCAGGAATATTCTTGAGGTTTTCAACTTTGCTCTTCAAGTCCTTATTTTCATCTTCAAGAATCTTAACATGCAAATCATCAATATCATGGTCTTTAGATGCTTTCAATTGTTCTATTTCTAATTTTAACACCTTCACATTATTCTTAGATTTTTTAAGCATGTTTGTCAAGCAATCTATTGTTCTATAGCATTTATCTAGTTCGGGAGAAATTACCCGTTCATCATCTGAAGATGATGAAGCCGCGGTTGAGGAGTCACTCGATTCGTCATCACTACTCCCTTCATTTGAGTCTTCTAAGGTCATGAAAGCCATATGACAGTAGCTTTCCTCCTCCTCCCTCTTCTTCTCTTTTTCTTTCCTCTTCCTTCTGTCACCTGCAACAAGGGCAACCCCTTTCTCCTTAGGGCTTTGGTTAGAGATCTCATGTAGTTCCATTTCACAAAATAAATCTTCTAACTTAACAAGAGAAAGGTCCTTGGAGACCTTGTAGGCATCCACCATAGATGACCACAATGCATTCCTAGGAAATGATTTAAGGGCATATCTTACTAGATCTCGGTTTTCCTCCTTTTCATTGATGGAATGCAACCCGTTAAGGATCTCCTTGAATCGTCCATGGAGTTCACTCACCTTTTCATTTTCTTCCATAGAAAGGTTTTGGAGTTGGCTGTGAAGGAGGTCCTTCTTGGCACTCCGGGTATCTTGAATGCCTTCATAGAGCTCAATGATTTTGTTCCAAAAATCTTTGGCACTTGTGAAAGGACCCACCTTGATCAACTACTCCTTGGTCATCCCGCATTGCAAGGTGACCATGGCTTTAACATCGGCTTCTCCCTTCCGGATTTGTTCTGCCGACCACCTTGAAAAGTCCATCTCTTTTCCTTCATTATCCTTTGGAGGGGAAAAACCCTCCTTGACAGCGAACCACATGGAGATGTTCGTCTTGAGGTAATACTCCATCTTTGACCTCCAATATTGAAAATATGATCCGTCGAAGAAGGGAGGTCGGCTGGTGCTAAAACCTTCTCTCAAAGTGATCGTCGATAGCTCTCGGATGTAGCCCCAAGCTCTGATACCACTTGTTGGTGCTAGGATGGCTAGAGAGGGGGGGTGAATGTAGCTAGACACAAATTTCTCGCTCTTTTAGTGATTTTGCACTTAAACGTTAGCAGCGGAAGCAAAGCAAACAGAAATAAACAGAGATGCAGAATGCAGAAAACAAAGAACACCAAAACCCTAACACGAGGATTTACAAGGTTCGGGGATAACTTGCCCCTACTCCTTAGCGTGCCCGTAAGGTGGGCGATCCCTTGATCGTCAGCAGATCAAACCCCAGAAAATCTGGATAGAATGGAACCTCCTTCTCGGTGGAGTAACCTCTCCACAATATGTCTCAACAACAGGATATGAAATCAAAGTACAGAGACAAAATCACACTTACAGAGCACAAGGAGAAACGTCTACAATGCGATACTCACAACCCAGCACAACCTCGGCAAGAGCCTTCACTCAGCTCTCCCTTGTCTGCATGTTGATCGCCCTTGCTCCAAGTACTCCAGTCGCAGCCAACAGATCACTCACAGTGTATGCAAGAGTTGCTTGAGAATTCAGAGTGATGCGCAAGAGATGGAGAAGCAGCTTGTTTCCACACAAGATCTCTACTTAGCTTCTTCTCCACTTCGCAGCTTAACCTGCTTACCATCGCCAGGTCACAGACGCTCCTCTGCAGCTCACCAGCTGCTCACCTGCAACGCCCCAGCTACCCCTGACCTCCTCTGGACTCACTGAACCCTCTCTAGTCGAGCCCCAGGTCATCAGCTTCTCAACTGTTGCAGCTCGTATCAGAGGACGGTGTTTCCTACAGACGGGAAACAGCCAAACCTGTTGTAGCGAAAGCCTCCGTTTGACTCCCCTTGAGTAAACCTGAGTTACTTGCACACTTAGCAGATCATTAGCACAGTAAATCAACAGAGGATCAAGTATCAGAAGACTCAGAACAGGTATCAGTAGTGTATCAGCAGAAATCATAACGCGATCAGAACTCTGACAGCGCATTTTGAATTAAAGTTCAGCTACTGATCGGTCCATGGACCGATCAGAGTGAACCCTGATTGGTCACCAGACCGATCAGGATAGGCTCAGTCCGATCAGGCTCCAGCCTGATCGGACCCCAGTGAGAAGCCCGAAATCGTGACTTTCTAGTGATCGGTCACCAGACCGATCCAGCACTAGCTGGGTATCCTCCAGCTCCTTTCTGCCACACCCCTGATCGGTCACCAGACCGATCAGGGTGTGCCCTGATCGGTCTGGGGACCGATCAGGCCACCCTCCGACCGATCAGGCTCCAGCCTGATCGGTTATAGTGAGAAGCTCGCGACAGTTGATCGTTCACCAGAACGATCTGAAGGTCTCCCTGATCGGTCACCAGACCGATCAGGAGCTAAACAAAACAGCTTCGGTTCTCTCCCTGATCGGTCATCAGACTGATCAGGAGCCGAACAGAAGAGCTTCTGTTCTCTCCCTGATCGGTCACCAGACCGATCAGGAGCCGAATAGAACAACTTCGGTTCTCTCCCTGATCGGTCATCAGACCGATCAGGAGCCGAATAGAAGAGCTTCTGTTCTCTCCCTAATCAGTCACCAGACCGATCAGGAGCCGAACAGAAGACAACCAAAGTCTTTGTATGCTCCCTGATCGGTCACCAGACCGATCAGACATCACTGGATCGGTCACCAGACCGATCCACGAAGGAAGTTTGTGCCAACTTCCCTGATCGATCACCGGACCGATCCAGCCAAGGCTGATTCCACTCTAAGTCAAGAGAACGGGCTCCCATCCTTCTCTGACTCGTGCTCAGTCCCCTGGACCAAGACTTCATGCCCAGTTTCACTCACCGGGACTTCATTCAACCTAGCTTCCCAAGCTAGGACCTGGCTTCACTCACCAGGATTTCATCCAACCTAGCTTCCCAAGCTAGGACCTGACTTCTCAAGCCAGGGATTCGTCCAACCTAGCTTCCCAAGCTAGGACCTGGCTTCCCAAACCAGGGTTTCATCCAACCTAGCTTCCCAAGCTAGGACCTGGCTTCCCAAGCCAGGGTTTCGTCCAACCTAGCTTCCCAAGCTAGGACCTGGCTTCCCAAGCCAGGATTGCATCCAACCTAGCATCCCAAGCTAGGACCTGGCTTCCCAAGCTAGGACCTGGCTTCCCAAGCCAGGATTTCATCCAACCTAGCTTCCCAAGCTAGGACCTGGCTTCACAAGCCAGGGTTTCATCCACTCCGTGCCCAGTCCCCGACCAGGACTTAATCCCAATCATCTCATTAACCTAAACTAAAATCGGTGTCAACACCAAAACAACAATCAGTGTCAGACTGCATCAACAATCTCCCCCTTTTTGTTGTTTGACAACCCGATTTTAAGTTTAGGAATTTGAATTCAATTTGTCTCAAATTTCACAATCGTAGGAGAATCAGGATCCTCCCCCTACAACAGTTAAACTCGTAATAGTCCTAAACTTAACCAACCAACTCTCCCCCTTTGTCAAACACCGAAAAAGGTGTAGACTGGTTGTTAAGTTTAAACAGACTCCCCCTCAACCCTAGGGGTTCTCCCAAAACAACAAAGGATATAATTGGTTTTGAAGGTATATGAACACATATGATAAATGTAAAGCAAGATAAACCTATCATATGCATCATATGAACACGGAATAGGAATAAAACAAGAACTAGTAATAAGCATGGAGTAGCAAGTCATACATGGAAATAGTCATATAGTCAGATGCATAACACAACATCAAAGCATAGTCAAAGTCAACACAAAGCCATAACAGGCAAATAGTCATAACAGACAGATCCGTCAAATAGTCAGATACAGCAAAGCAAGATCAAAGCCAAAGTACAACCACAGTCAATCATCGGCCGGGGGGGGGGGGGGGGGGGGGGTCATCGGCCTGCATGGGGTCGTAGGTCATGTCATCATCAGGTATGAAGGACCCCGGGGCAGTACTGCCGGAGGACGCAGCTCCATGAAGTGTAGACTGGTACGGATGACCAGCCGCCCACGCGCGCCACTCCTCGACCCACGCCTGGTGCTCGGAGTTGACCCCAGAGACATCGGACTCTATCGCAAGTAGTTTGCGATCGAAAGACCGAAACTCAGAACGGACCTCCTCTCGCCAGAGCTCAGAGATGTGACACTCGTGCTGCATCATCTGCTCCAGCTCCACAACCTGCCAGCGAAGGTCGAGATCTGGCTCGTAGTCGTAGTCGGCGGCGGCGGCGGGCGCCTCCGGATGAACAGCCGGTGCGGCTAGTACCTGTATGTGTGCACCCTGAGGTAGCTTGCCTAGACCTCGCCCGTCCTTCCAATAAAGACCCTGACCCTGAGGCCCAACAACGATGCCAGACTTGGCAAACGCACGTTTACCAAGTTGGGAATCCTGTCGAACCATGGGCACTGTCCTGCCCTTGGTCACGTCAATACCAGCTGACTGAAGCCAGTCAGTAATGACGTGACCGAAAGGCATATAAACAGTGCGACGGCTGGGGTTTTTATAGGAGATGATAGACTGGAAGATGCTCTCCATAATGTCAAAATCCAAGTGACGGTGCATGCCATAGAGCATCAGATAATGATATGGGTGAATCTCAGTAAGGGGTTTGGAGGTAATCGGCAGAATGCATTGAGTAATGATCTTGAAAAGAATATAGTCGGTAGGAGAAAGACGAAGGGCCGCAAAGGTAAGAAAATCAGGCCCTAACTCATCGGGGCCAGCTGGCCTAGGATGGCCAAAGAAGTGCTCATATATGGTATCGGGGGTGACTCCCTCAAACGGAGGGAGTAAGGGATCAGGGAGCTCAGGGTAGATGGAATAGAAATCTTGCGCAAGATGTGAATCTTGTCCTTGGGAATCCAATATTGGTTTGGTCCAGCTTGTTTGTTCAAACAGAGCTTGGGGACCCATGCTTGGACTTGGGTTCTAGGTTGGTTCAATACAACATAATAAGAACGTTGCCTAGACTAAGTTCAATACCCTAATCCAGATCAGTTAAGAACGGACTTCTACTTTCCAAGGATCATGTCAAGACCCTTGGAACCCGAAGTAAATCGTTCTAAAGCCACTCTGAGCTCCTTGACTTGAGTTTTCAAGGAGAAATTCTCTTCCTCAAGCTTTTGAACTTGAGTGGAGTTTCCTTCTTGAATTTTCTCGGTCAAGGACCTCGAGTCGATTTCCTCTTTCAGGCATTTTCCTATCGGAGGGACTCAACCCGGATTTTGGATTTTGCTAAGTTGCGAGACAAGTAAGAGATTAATTTAGATAGTTCATATTCAGAATAACCTCTTACCGTGATTTGCCCATTCTCCGAGATTGTGAGCCTTCCGTCGTCTGGTTCCGATTCCGATCCGGTGTCGACGTCTTCTGAAGCGGTTAGAGCGAGAAGATTCGCGTGCGGGACTTCTTCGAAGGAGGAGGAGGAGGATTCATCCCAAGTGGCTTGGAGAGCCTTCTGTCTTCGCGCCTTCTTTGTTTCCTTCAGATTGGGGCACTCTGACTTGTAGTGTCCCTTTTTATTGCACTCGTAGCAGATGACATTGGGCTTGCTCTTTGAAGTTGTTGACGGTTCTGCTGGATCTTCCTTTCTTCGACTTGATTTCTTTTTGTTTGTTTGGTACTTGAGTTCCTTGTAGTAGTCTCGAGCTAGCCGAACCAGCTTGGGTCGATCATGTTGGTGCTTGGATGGCTAGAGAGGGGGGGGGTGAATGTAGCCAGACACAAAAATTGCTTTCTCTTTGAAGTTTCTGCAGTCAGGGTTAGCAGCGGAAGAAAAATACAGAGAAGCAGAAATGCAAAAACTAAAACCCTAAAACTAAACACAAACTCAAAACGCTAACAAAGATGGTTTACAAGGTTCGGGGATAACTTGCCCCTACTCCTTGGCGTGCCCGTGAGGTGGGTGATCCCTTGATCGTCGGCAGATCAAGCCCTGGGAAATCCGAATATCAAATGCCTCCTTCTCGGTGGAGAAACCTCTCCACACAAATAGTCTCAAGATGATATGAGTTAAGTGTACAGAGACTTAAAGGAAACCTTACAGATCGCAAGAGCAAAGCAGAAGAAAACAGGAGAACAGTTCACCGAGCACAGCACAGCACCACCAACGCAAGAACCCTCAGCTCTTCGTTTGCTTGCTGATCCACTCGCAACTTCCTCCACAGACTTAAGGTTTTTTGCTTTGCAAGAGATTGCTTGAAGATTCAAAGTGATGAAAACTTGTTGAGGCTTCTTTGCTACCAGCACATAAGCCTCTGCCCGAAACCCAGGTCACAGGCGCGCCTCTGCAGCTCCCAGCTGCTCATCTGCAACATCCCCAGCTACACTGACCTCTTCTGGACTCCCTGAACTCTCTTCAGCCAAGCCTCATATTAGTTCGTCAGCTTCCCAGCCGTTGCCAGCAGCGCCAGACGCCCGTTGAAACCTGAGAAGAGAAAACAGCCAAAACCTGCTCAACGGAAAGTCCCCAGTTGACTCTCCTCCATTGTTTGAATCCTCCCTGTATTAGCTGCACACTTAGCAGACACTTAACAAATGAAATCAAACGCGAATTAGTAAGCAGCAGAGAAAACACAGAGGAAACAGACGCGATCAGAAGTCTGACAGCGGATTTGAATTAAAGTTATCAGCTACTGATCGGTCCACAGACCGATCAGAGATGACCCTGATCGGTCTGGTGACCGATCAGGGAAAGCCCTGAATGATCATGCTCCAGCCTAATCGGTCCACAGTGAGAAAACAAGGATCGCGGACTAATCTGTGATCGGTCACACTAACCGATCACAGATCAGGGATCGGTCACCAGACCGATCCTCAACTTGCTGGGGTTTCCTCAGCTTCCACCAGCCAAAGGCCCTGATCGGTCACCTGACCGATCAGGTTGTGCCCTGATCAGTCTAGTGACCGATTAGGTCACTCCCTGACCGATCAGGAGCCATCCTGATCGGTCAGGATGAGGAATGTCGCGACAATTTGATCGGTCAAATTGACCGATCAAAGTTCCTCACAGAACCCTTGTGAACCCATCTGAACTCTCTCTGATCGTTCACCAGAACGATCAGAAACCCAGTATAAGCCTTATGTTCTCTCCCTGATCGTTCACCAGAACGATCAGGAGTCGAACAGAAGCATTTGGCTCTCCCTCTGATCGTTCACCAGAACGATCAGACTTCTCTGGATCGGTCACCAGACCGATCCACAACAGGGAGTTCGTGCCACCTCCCTGATCGGTCTCCTGACTGTCCATCTTCGACCAAATCAGCCCTAAGTCCAGAGAACAGCCTCCCTAGCTTTCTCTGACTCATTCTGGTCCTAGAGAACGAGCTCATATGCCCTCTCCATCCAGTACACGCAATGTTCAGTCCCCCGGACCAAGACTTCGTGCCCAACTTCACTCACTGGGACTTCGTTCAACCTAGCTTCCCTAGCTAGGACCTGGCTTCACTCACCAGGGTTTCAGTAACCCGGCTTCACTCACCGGGATTTCCATCACCTGGCTTCACTCACCAGGACCCGGCTTCACTCACCGGGGTTTCAGTCACCTGGCTTCACTCACCAGGATCCGGCTTCACTCACCTGGGTTTTCAATCACTTGGCTTCACTCACCAGGACCCGGCTTCACTCACCGGGATTTTCGTAACTCGGCTTCACTCACCGGGAGTCGTGCCCAGTCCCCGACCAGGACTTAAACCAGACTCAACTTATTAACCTAAACTTAAATCGGTGTCAACACCAAAACAACAATCAGGATCAGACTGCATCAACAGATCCCCTTCGCTATCTTCTGATTCTAAGTCTGAGTCAGACTTGGGTGCTGGTTGAGGCTTCTTCTTGGGGGCTTTTACTTGAGATTTTCCTGCAACGAAAGTAATACTCTTCTTAACCATAGTGGCGTTTGTCTGTTCATGCAGTTCTAATTCAAAGAAAAGTTCATCTAATTTAATTTTAGAAAGGTCCCTGGAAACCTTGTAAGCATCTACCATGGATGCCCATAGTGTGTTCCTTGGGAACGCATTTAGTGTATACCTGATTAGGTCACGATTCTCGACCATGTGACCTATCGTATGCAGCCCATTCATCAACTCCTAGATTCTGGCGTGGAGTTGTGCTGCTGATTCTCCTTCGTTCATCTTGATTGTGTAGAGTCTGTTCAACAACAGATCTCTTTTGCTGATCCTGGTGTCAGAAGTGCCTTCGTGCAGCTCGATCAGCTTGTTCCAAAGCTCTTTGGCGCTGTTGAAAGGTCCCACCCTGTTCAGCTCCTCCTTGGTCAAACCGCATTGCAAAGTCTGGGTTGCCTTTGCATCAGCCTCGATTTTCTTCTTCAGCGAGGCGTCCCATTCAGTATAGTGTTGTGCCACTCCTTCTGTGTTTTTGGGAATTTTCAGCCCAGATTGGATGATTATCCACATGTCCACCTGAGTTTTCAGGTGGACTTCCATCCTGCTTTTCCAGTAGGAGAAATCTACTCCACTGAAAAGAGGAGGTCTGATAGTGCTGAATCCCTCTTGCATAGCCATTAATATTTTCTGAAAAATAAAATTAACAAAAAATATGTTCCAAGACTGAGTCTTGGATTAGTAGTGCGGAAGAAATTAATAGCAATGAAAAAAGATCGAGTGGTGTTGCACCAACCTCGATTAACGAGAAAGATTCGAAAAAAATTAAAAATTTCATAAATCCGAAAAAAAACTCTCAAACTGGTGGTTGCACCAAGTTTGAGCCACCCGCTCTGATACCACTTGTTGGATCGGAGAAAATCAATAGAGGGGGGGTGAATATCGATCTCGAAATTTTCGGAAAAGTAGAGCGATTACGCAGCGGAAAATAATAAAATAATCATGAACACAAGTTATTTTTACTTGGTTCGGAGTCGCGGTCGGCTCCTACTCCAAGGCCCACGATCCTTGACCGTTTACGTTGGGCAATTCTATATTAGGAAAAAAATTTTACAACTTCGAGTACAGATATAGAATTGAAATTGACAATACAACACTTTTCGTAATTTAAAAATTACCGACGCTCGAGGTGGATGGAAGTCCGGAGCAGAGGGTCGGCGGCGGCGCTGGAATCGTGAAGTCGGAGCTTGTCGGAGCGTAGCGCTTGAACGAAAGTGTTTAGAACGATGTGAGCGAGATTGTTTGAAGCCTTGGGGGTGAACCCCTATTTATAGCAGCCATAGGGGCGCCTGTATCGATGGGGCCGCTTGACACCTGGCCTCTCCTGCGCGAATTCCAATCCGCAGGCTCGGTCAGCGCTTATCCCCTTCACTGAGGCGCCTGGGCTGATGGGGGTGCCTGTGTTAACACAGGTGCCTGAGCTGACTTGGTCCAGAGGCTTCGTGGCAGTTTGCTTCGATGGTTTTGTTTTTGCCTTGAACTGGGGCGCCCGTATCCATCCGAGCGCCTAGCCCAGTGAGGCGCCTCACTCCTATGAGGCGCCTGAGCTACAGAAACACCTTTCCTTCGTTCCCTGCAACCAAGGTTAGTTCCAAAACACAAGAAGCAATTATGTTAGAAATTATTTACAGTCTTAGCTGTCTTGGTTCTGACTTTGGGTCTCTCAAATGGAACCCTAGGTCGAACCGACGCCTACTGTTCCCTCGCACGGGGAGCGCATCCTCACCTACTCCTCTCAGGAGAGTTTACCTTTTGCCAACCGGCTCCTCCGGTTAGACTTTTTCCCAATCCTCCCGATCAAGTCTTCATGCCCAATCCGCGACAAGGTCGTCTTGCCCAACTTCTGGTCAGGTCTTCGGTACCCAGCCCTTTGCCAGGACTTCTTGCCCAGTCCTTGACCAGGACTTCTTGCCCAGCCCCTTGCCAGGACTTCTTACACAGTCCTTGACCAAGACTTCTTGCCCAGCCCTTTGCCAGGACTTCTTGCCTAGTGTACCTAGGACTTTCCTGCACACTTAGTAAGCTTGTTAGATCACAATAACACCTTAACTTCTGAGCCCCTTTGTCATTATCAAAACACAAGTTTGACTTTAGTGCTTCTGGCACCAACAGTCTACACTATTACTTGATACTAAGTCCATTACTTAGGATTATGTTCCTATAGATGGAGAAGATCACATGCTCCTAAATAATTTCCTAAAATCATCCATAAGGTAGTTTGATCTAGTGATCCGCAAAACAAACTCATCCGATGTGGAGGAAGGTACTCAGAGCCAACGCGCAAGTTTGAATGCTTCACTTTCAAACTAGTAATGGAGGCCACGGGACTCAAAGATTCCCTCTCCCACTTAGTTATTTAAAACAAGGAATTTTTAAGCATGCAATCACAACAAGCATATCAAACAGCACAGTTGATATCATCAACCTAAATAATTAGAACACAATTTCCTTCTATAATGAACGACATACTATATAAATAATATTATTTCCCAGTTTATCGGGCTTATCGATTTAACGAATAAATTTCACCCATTGATAAATTTAAAAAAAATACTAAGTATATGTGTCCATTATTATATCGGGATTAAGAGTATGTACATCCATAATAACAGAGGTCTTGTTCGAGTCAGTATAAATCAAACAACCTCAAAACAGTCTTGCTCAATACACACAAAGTGTACTAGTGTAATTCTATAGTCATGATAGACTAAAATCAAATTACACTACAACCGTTCCAATGGTTTGTCCAAATCCATCTTGGTTGTGAGCTACTACTTATACTTTACAAGGAACTGATAACATGATCTTCTGTGTGACACCACAACCCATGTTATATACAATGTGAAGTAATGGACAACTGCATATATATAACAAATATAAAAATGCAAACATATAAACACTGTGATTCTTATTACAAAATAGATGTTCATACAAAAGCTAGGCTTATAGTATATATCCTAACACAGACTTCCTCCCCCTCTTCTTGTCCCTCAAAAGTTGCACACGTCCTTCTCATTCCATCGGTATACTCTTCCGTAACTTCTCACCTCTCTGATGCATCGAGCCCATCGACTCGCTTCCCGTGTCATCCTTTTCGCTCGTTGTATCTTCCGCTTGACTTCTTGTGTTCCTAAGTTTGTACACACTTAGATACAAGATATCAAATATACACAAGACCTAGCTTGACTCGATTGATTTGATCAAAATACACTTGGGATATTTATAATCTCTCCCTCTTTGATGTACATAAATCCGAGTTAAATTAGAGTTAACAAATAATAATTACAAGTATAGCATGCATAAGATTAACAAGTATAACTATAACATGCATAACATAAATATTACGATTTTAGCTCAAATGAGGTGTAAAAAATTATAACCAACCTACCCGTTAACTTAACCTCTAATTTCTCCTCCATTGATCACATAAAAAATAGAATTAATAACATACAAAAGGAAAAATAAATTAAAGATGGGGTTAATTATTTTGCAACTTAAATAATTTTTAAGATCAAAACTTTAGATTTTAAAAAAAATAAATATTTTTTTTGAATTTGTTGAAAAATATCAAATTTTTTTGTCAAAACTAAAAATAATTTCTCATAAAAAAGTATTTTTATTTTTCTCAAAATAATTATTTGTAATTGAAATAGTTATTTAAAAAAAAATAATGTCTTTAAAGTATAATTATTTGGCAAAATAATTTGTTAATTTTTTCAAATATGTAAAATATAATATATATCCACTGAAAAAAATATTTTCATCAAAGACCTACAATTGAGGTCTACTCTTGAGTTCTTAGAAAATAATTCAAAGCGTATCTGATTGAGTCTCGATTAATTGTCGTTTCACCAAGGTTAGTTAGACTGGTGGTTAGCCTTCATTTTTACGTGTAGTTGAGTCATCGTTTGTCCTTTTTCCATCTAGAGGTTCGTAAGTTGATTTCAAAGGATGTCCCATCTTACGAACTTGGCCTCCGATGTCCCTTTGTTAAACTTTAGGAATTTCTCCAGAGTTCTTTAGTCAAGTGGTAGGAGCAAATCTGGTTGGCTTTTTAGGCTAATAGTATGTTCAACAAATAGAACTCTGTTTTATCATTGGTCATGAAGTCAGTCTGCTCCTTTTTGCTACAGAGGTGTTCTTCATTTTCTTCTCTGTGTTGATCCTTAGGTACTACAAAATCATGCTTAATTGTTAATAAAATATCGAAATCGATTTTAAAGAATTCCTCTATTCAACGCTTCTACAATGTGATCTCCCCCTCCAACTTTGGCGGGTAAATGGTTAACTCAGAACGTTGACCATTCTTCATTCCGGTTGTTTGGGTGATACTTCGGTCGTCTGAAATTGAGCTCACCGAAACTAAACTTCGACCTTCTCCTCGACTAGACTTTCTCCAGGCTTCTCAACCCTCTAACGTCGTGCACGTCCTTCTTGCTTCACCGGTGTACTCTCTGCAGCTTCTTGTCTCTCGGATACACCGAGTCCATCGACTTGCTTCCCGTGCCATCCTTCTCTCTCTCTACGTCTTCCACTCGACTTCTTGCATTCCTAAGTTCCTACACACTTAAACACAAAACATCAAACACAATGCAGGACCTAATTTGACTCGAATGATCACATCAAAATACACCCGGGGTATTTATAAACCCAACATTTAACACTATCTGAGTATTGGTGCAAGATTGAAGCATTCTCAAAGTGACACAAAAGGCCCTCTGAATCTAATGATCTGGTATACTCGACCAATGGAGGTTGTGAAAATGTTGAGATAATTTCTATCCATAACTTCTTTAAAAAAAAGGGTATACTTAAATACATACGTCCGCGATGGCAAGAGTCTTTCCTTGTGGTCAGGAGGAAATGCTTCCTTGACCTATGATTCATAAAAAGCTTTTCTAGGTAGTGCTTTATCCACATTAACAGGAGTTACCAGTGGTTGAACTCCCTTGAAAGGTGGAGATGCTCAACCACCTTGAGGAAATGTTCGACTTAGCGGGAGGGAACTCTCCCTATCACAGGAAGAGGCGGGAAAAGGTGTTGTTGCAGAAATCCTTATAGCGCTTTTAAGATCATTTCATTAACATCTTCTTGCGTGATGGCCATTGGACCCCCATGGCTTCTTTCTCTACCAGAGTTATGATTATCAACTATCCTCCTAGTGTTAACCATTATAGCATCTTGGCTTAGTATTTCCCACAAGTGACGCAAATTTGTTCCAGCCAAAATACTATGGATGGTCAAGCCACCAGAGCACAAACAATCTAAGGTGTGCGTACTTTCAAGATTGTGGCGAAGACAGTGGACAGGTCTGAGACACACTTCAAAAGAGAACTAGATTAGCTATGGGGCGCGTCCCAAGGCCACTCCGATGCTCAAATTAGCATTTTCCTCATATGATGTATGGAAAGATGAATTTTGTGAGTGATAAGATAGAACCTGATTGAGTTTTTTACTCTTGATTTTTCTTCGCTTCTTCCATTTTCCATGAGTTCTTATATAGTTATATGGTCTTCCCTCAAAAAATCATCTTCATGTCAGCATGAATTTCATCATTGCAGGAGAAAAAAAGAAGGTCAGATTCGATAGTTGTTGGTTGCTTCCCCACTTACATTACACTGCGTGTTAACTAGGGGACATTTATGAGATCAAATCTAATAACCTCGTAACTACCAAACCATTCTCAGGAGGCCACGCATCAGAGAATATTGCTTCTTCATTCCCAGGATGTCACACATCTAGGAAATATTCATAGTTACCACTAACGAGTATGTGCAACTGCAAATCCATTTTAAGGATAAAGAAGATGACATTAATATGGAGCGACTCTCAAAGAACGTAAGTATAACTTCGCCTAGGGCAACAGGGAAAATCGAGACTATGCATGATGCCGAGATGGCATCTAAGACCGAAATGCTATTTGAGACTGAGATAGCGTAGGTTGAGATGACATCTGAAGCCAAGATGGCGTCTGACTGAGATGGCGTCTAAAGTTAAGATAGCGTCTGTGATCAAGACGATGTTTGAGACCGAGATGACATCTAAAGTCGAGATGGCGTTGGATGCCAATTCTTTGATCGGACTTAACCTTTATGAGACGAATTCCTTGATCGAACTTAACTTGAATAGAGGTGCATGTTTAACTTCGTTTGATGTAAGTTAGTTTTTTTTTAAATCAAGCTTGACTTATATTGACTTTGACGGATAAATCAACCCATATATTAATCTAGGTGGCAAAAGGTGATTCGTTCATCCTTGCTAGACTAGACCACGGTTTGGCATTGACGGTTCGACGGTTTGGAACTGCCGGTTCGACGGTTCGGAACCGTCGGTTCGACGGTTTGTGGGAAATCGACCCTTAACCTTAATCGTCCAAGACGGTTATGGTTCACGGTTCAGAACCGCCGGTTCACAGTTCGCCATGGTTCGACATTATTATATTTAAAAAATTAAATTTAAAATATAAAATTTATTTAAAAAGGGCTTGCACTTATTTAAGTTAACTATGTATCCCCGTAGGGTGTAGGGGAATCAAAGCCCACGTAGTGTTGATGCAGTCTGACCCGATTGTTGTTTTGGTGTTGACAACGATTTAAGTTTGGTTGAGCGAATTCGGATTAAGTCCTGGTCGGGGACTGGGCACGAACCCCGGTGAGTGAAGCCGGGTCCCGGTGAGTGAAGTCGGGTGACTGAAACCCTAGTGAGTGAAGCCAGGTCCTAGCTAGGGAAGCTAGGTGATGGAAATTCCGGTGAGTGAAGCCGGGTGATTGAAACCCTGGTGGGTGAAGCCAGGTCCTAACTAGGGAAGCTAGGTGATGAAAATCCTGGTGACTGAAGCCAAGTCCTAGCTAGGGAAGCTAGGTGATGGAAATCCCGGTGAGTGAAGTCGGGTGATTGAAACCCTGGTGAGTGAAGCCAGGTCCTAGCTTGGGAAGCTAGGTTGAACGAAGTCCCAGTGAGTGAAGCTGGGCACGAAGTCTTGGTCCGGGGGGCTGAGCATTGCGTGTACTGGTCGGAGAGGGCACGTGAGCTCGTTCTCTGGGACCAGAATGAGTCAGAGAAGGCTAGGGAGCCCGTTCTCTTGACTTAGGGTGGAATTGTTCGAAGCTGGACCGATCTGGTGACCGATCAGGGAGTTGGCACGAACTCCCTATTGTGGATCGGTCTGGTGACCGATCCAGGGAAATCTGATCGGTCTGGTGACCGACCAGGGAGAGAACAGAAGCATTTGGTTCGGCTTCTGATTGGCTTCAGAGATCGTTCTGGTGAACAACCAGAGAACCCTTGATCGGTCCTCATTACCGATCAAATTGTCGCAACATTTCTCACCTTGACCGATCAGGATGGCTCCTGATCGGTCAGGGAGTGACCTGATCGGTCACCAGACCGATCAGGGCACACCCTGATAGGTCTGGTGACTGATCAGGCGTGTAGTTCCTGCGTGTTGTGGCAAGCAGACTGCTGGTGACCGATCTGGTGACCGATCTGGGTCAGTTTACGATTCCTCTTTTCTCACTGTGGACCGATCAGGCTGGAGCCTGATCGGTCTGGGCTTACCCTGATCGGTCCGGTGACCGATCAGGGTCCTCTCTGATCGGTCTGGTGACCGATCAGTAGCAGTAAACATTAATTCAAATCCACTGTCAGAGTTTTGATCGCGTCTGTTTTGCTCTGTATTTTCTCTGCTACTTACATATTCTCGTTGATTTCATTTGTTAAGTGTCTGTTAAGTGTGCAGGTGATACAGGGAGGATTCAAACATTGAAGGAGAGTCAAATGGGGACTTTCCATGTATCAGGTTTGGCTGTTTCTCCTTCTCAGGTTTCAACGGACGCTGGCGCTGCTGGCAACGACTGGAAGCTGACCTGGGGCTCGACTGGGGCTCGGCTGAGGAGAGCTCAGGGAGTCCAGGAGAGGTCAGGGTAGTTGGGCTTGTTGGGACCGGGTGCATGTTGACATGGATGCGGGTTCGTAATTTTAAAATTAATTACGTGCAGCAGAAGGTTTAGCATTAATAATTTCTCAAATTATTTAACCACACATCTAAGCATGCAACCTTATCTTGTGTAGACATGATCATATATTTAAAATTTTGCAGAAACGTAAACTAATTTACGTATTACCTCGCGTAACTCGAAGGAAGGGACGAGATCCAACCGTAAGCGTCCCTTGGAAGCTCCGCCTCTATTCGCGTCCACGCCGAGTTTTCTTCGGGATGACTTCGCAAAGCCACGAGTCTCGTGTCGACGAGAACTACTAGATCCTCTAAAGACACGACAAGATTATCAAGAGAGAAGTTGGAAGACTAACCACCAAGCGAAGAACGGAATCAAGATTCTGGAAAGAAGGAAGGAGTTGCGCCCACTTCTTCTCCTTGCGGCAGCAGCTTGGTGGCCGGAGGTGGTTGGTCGTCGAAGCTTGGACGCCGGAGAAGGAGGCCGGTGATGGCAGTAGCTCACGGCAGCAGGGACCCTTCTTATGGCCGGCGGCACAAGAGAAGGGAGAGAGGGGGGAGAGAAGGAGAGGGAGAGAGCTTATGCCTTGATCTCTTGGATTGATTTCCAAGCCTTGCCTTGGGTCCTTTATATAGTGGCCTCTCAACCGCCAAGTCTCCTTTTTCTTATGGAATAAATTTTCATAAGAAATTTATAATATAAATTTTCTTATCATGGAAAATCAATCCATGATTGATTTTATAAAATAAAATAAACCAATCCATGGTTCATTTTAATTTCCATGAAAAATAAATTTCTTTATATATAAATTTCTTTATCATGGAAAATCAATCCATGATTGATTTTATAAAATAAAATAAACCAAACCATGGTTCATTTTAATTTTCATGAAAAATAAACCAAACCTCGGTTTATTATATAAAAATTTATATCATCCATAATTTTATAAAACAAACTACACTTGGTTTATTTTATAAATTGAACCAAACAATTTGGTTCTCTCCCTTTGTTGTGGCCGGCCAAGCCGGCCCATCCAAGCCACGCCCTAATGAATTAAACTCATTTAATTCATCTATTAAGTCTTCAAAAGACTTAGTCATTTTACGCTTCCGATGCGTCTCTGAAAAATTCAGATTCGACTTATCGTTTGGCTCAACCAAACCTAATCTCTCTTGATTGGAAAATCTAATTTTCAACTCATTTTAAATCCCTCGGATTACTCGTAGTGCGTGTGACTAAATAGGCTTTCGATTTATGTTGGCCGTCTATAATTAACCAATTATAGAACGATCATGAGTGGCACCTAGTAGTACATCATGATCCCCAATTAATCGAAAGATCAACGGTTGACCTCAGAAACAATTCTGAAACTCTTTAGCAGCTTTAATGAATCGTGCCCATTCCCTTCACCATCTTATACCCACTTGGTTCAGGACATGGTCTATATGTGTCAGTCCCCACTAGGCTGACTACGTCACACCTAGCCCAAGTAACGTTTTCTCGTCTTACGGATTCTAATTACTCTCATGTATTTAAGAGATTCATACTCTGAACATGTCATGCTCTGGCCAGAGGCTCCGAGTAACAATCCGACGATAGGCCTCGGGTATACATCTCCTCGCAAGGAGTGGTGAATCCTTTGTAGGCTGTTCAAACATCTTCGGGCACTTCGGCTTATACCCAATCATCCTGGGTCCACACCTCCTTGGAGATGCTTGCTTAAGATGTCAAAGTATAAGTCTCCATGACCAAGATGACTTGAACACCGCAAGTCAAAGGAACATCGCACTTAAGCTGCAGTAATAGCTTCACTGACATGTCTATATATAGACTACCATATGAAGTTTTACAGCCAGTCACTCCAATGAACTAATTCCTTAACTAGCATTCATGTTTATCTCCGGACATCTCAATGTCATCAGCCAGTGAGAATCAGCTGATTAGAGAATAACTCATGCTAGTCTCAACAGAATTGATAGTGTCCGTATTTATCAATTCATCGACTAGGGACAATTTCAATACTTCACAATTGCACATGTAGAGATAATCACTAGTTGTGAATTCATCACAAATTCTCTCATGCTGTGAATTGTATTGCGGGCATTCAGTAAATGAGTTTAAGATCTCAATCAAATACACAAACATGTATACTCAAATAGTGAATATTCATTTATTAAAATAAATGATTACAATCATAAGGCGATTGCCTTAGGATACTTCTCTCATATCACTAACAGGGCTGTCTCAGATGAGCAGCTGGGAGCTGCAGAGGAGCGTCTGGTGACAGCAGGTTAAGTGTTGGCTGGCGAAGAAGAGAAGTGGGGGCTCAATCTCTTGATATCTCTTCAGCTCTTCTTGCGACAACACTGAGAGGGTAGAAACACTCTTTCGAAGCTCTGATCTTTGGCTAACCCTTGCATACATTTTGAGCAATCTGATCTGCAAACTTGATATGCACTTGGAAGAGACAAGGAGCTTGGCGAGTCCATCAGCAAGCATACACGAAGAGCGGGGAGTTCTTGCGTGAAGTTTGTGCTGGGTGGAGCTCGGTGTAGAGCTCTTGTGTTCTTTCTGTCCTAGTGCTCTGTAAGCCTCCTTGATTCACTGTTCTTAAGCTCATTACTCTATTGAAACTGCTGTGGAGAGGTTTCTCCACCGAGAAGGAGGTTCTATTTGATATCCGGATTTTTCGGGGCTTGATCTGCCGACGATCAAGGGATCATCCACCTCACGGGCAAGCCAAGGAGTAGGGGCAAGTTATCCCCGAACCTTGTAAATCCTCCTTGTTAGCGATCTCATTTGTTATTTTAGTTTGTCTTTGTTTTTCTGTGTTTTTGCATTTCTCTGTATTTTGTTTCCGCTGCTGCTGCTAACCCTTAAGTGCAGAAATCTTTAAAAGAGAAAATCATTTAGTGTCTGGCTACATTCACCCCCCCCCCCCCCCCGCTCTAGCCATTCAAGCACCAACGCGTAGTTTTTTAACATTTTTACCCTTTTACAATTTTCATCACTCACTTTCATTTCCTCCCGTTCCCGTTGTATTCGTTCCTTCGGTGTCAAATTCTTCGACTTCGTCTTCTGAAAGTTGTATTCCTTGGATTCTTTTCTCAACTCTGGTCCAATCGTCTAATAATGACTCTGGTCCAATCGTCTAGTAATGCTTGAGCTTCCAATGAGTCGGGAGACATAGTTGATCGTCGTTCATCTAATATGTTGACGCCGACACTGAACATCTGCTCTACAGCAACAGTTGACACTAGACAAGCTAAAATTTCTTTTGCAATCACGGAAAGAACAGGAAAGCTTTGAGCTTTCTGTGACCACCACTTTAAACATCGAAATCTTCGCCATCTGCTTCATTAAAATTAAAAGAAGTCGTAAAATAATTCTCAAGTTCCTGAGTGAAACTTGAGGATCCTAGTGGGCGTTTCGTCCGTTCTTTTAATAAAATTACGCTTTTGTAAGTTTTAAATTAGTACTAGTAGGCTGTTGTGTTTCAGAAATATTAGTTTGTATTTCATATTTAATATAATATTGATTATAAAGATCATATAAATAATTTCTAATTTTATATATAATATTAACTGGATATGAAGAAGAAGAATCTTTAATAGGAATTAAAGAGTCTTAATATAAAGTTAACATTTCTTATAAAACTTCTAATTTAAATTTAGGATCTAAAGCAAATGCAATTAAATAAATTTCAGAAATAAAAAAAATCCCATTTAGTTTTAATAGCTAATATGCAAGAAGTTAAAGCTTCATTATTGATATATTCATTTAATACTAATACTATACTAGAAAAATTCACTAAATCTAAATGCGCAGTGGGATAATAAACACCAGAAAGTTGTTCAGCTGCATCTTTAAATACTTTTAAAATTTCACAAATATTATTACAAATTTCCATTGTTGTGAAAAAAATATATATTAGTATTACTATTTTATACAAAAAATAAAAATAATAAATCTTTATATTGAAATGAATCTTGTAATAATTGATATGTTGAATTCCAACGTGTTGGAACATCACGTGGAAATTTTTTAGGTCTCGTTCCATTAGCTTTACAAAATCTACCCCATTTTTTCATCATAGATGGATGCGACTATAAATATGATCGAAATTGCAATTGGTTTAATATAATTTTCTAAAAGTTTTAATCCATCTTGAACATATAAATTTAAACATGACATACACAACAAATATGAAAAAATAAACCACCAATAACAGGTTGACAAATAAATTTTAGTTCATCTATAGAAGCGGTATTAGAACTATCATTATCTAATGATATTAAAAATATTTTATGAGTCAATCCATATTCTTCTAAAATTAAACATAATAATTGTGCAATGTTATGGGCAGTATGTCATTTATCAAAAATTTTATAAGCTAACAAGTTTTTTGGAGGATCCTAGAGTTATCAATCCAATGGCAAGTCACACCCATATAAGAATGAGTTTGCCAATGATCGTTCCAAATATCCGAACATAAAGAAACTTTATTATTTAATTTACTAAATTTATTAATTAATTTTTTCCTTGTTTTACTAATCTTTTAATTGTATGAGTAAGTGTAGTCCTAGCAACACGTTTAACACATGGATTAAGAAATTCTTTATAAAAATCTTCAAATGTGTATTTAGATCTAAAATTAAAAGAAAGATATTCTACGGAAACAAATTTAGCTAATGATTCTCTTAATTTATTATAAGAATATCAAAATAAACCAGAATCAGTATTACTACCACTGGAAAATCTTGATAATTGTGCTTGAGAGCGGTCAAGTCCATATTCCGTCAGATGCTTCGTTTCTACATGTCGTTTTAACGACTCATAACCGCCGCCGACTTGGAATTTATAGGAAGCACTGTAATGCTTACATTTTGCACGTAATTCTCCCGACGAAAGTGTGACCTTTTCAAAATATTTAGTGAAAATAAAAGATTTTAAAGGAGGATTTTCCCGAACCTTAGAAGTAATTCCATCGGTACTTTCTTGTGTTTCGGGCATCGGAAGGTGCTGGGGCTGAGCCTCGGTCTCATTATCGGTGGATTGAATTTGAATGTTGGGATCCTCGTGCGCTATTTATTTTCCCTTCCTAGATCGAGATGATGAAGCTCCGTGACCACCTTCTAGTGTCGTCGAAAGATGAAGCCAAAAATGTGTAGAGAATATGAAGTTGAGAATGGGAGTAGAGAAGATGAAGCCAAAAATGTGTATGAAAATGATGAAATGAACTCCCTATTTACAGAGTTTAGATCATAATGGTTACTAAATCATAGTCATTGATCAAAAAACGACCAAATGATCTTAACCATTGAAAAAAAATTCGGGAAAAAAAACCTCTCCAACGGCTCCGAACCGTTGGTTAACCGGTGGTTTGGAACCCTAAACCAACGGTTCGGAGTCGTTGGAACGAGTCGTTCCACCGCCATTGGAATCGGAATCGGCTCGGCATCCTGCTGTGCTAGTTCCGGTTCAACCTGGTGAACTTGGTCAACGGGTCCGGACTGGACCCGACTCTTGATCGGGTCTAATCCCAGCACCCCCGTCAATTCATCCCAGAGCTAACACGGAGGAGGTAAATTATGAGACTAATAGCTTGAATATTATGACTAATGTATAGGAATGACACATTAATTTTGTCAAATTCTAATCTCTAGATTTTATAACGGTAAGACGCACATATTAATTATGAGTCCATCCCATAAGACAATCTCTATGCTAATCTAGAAGACAGTAAATATCGAAAAAGAGACATTCGCCATCAATAGTTATGAACATAATTTACTTATTTACTTTTGCTAATAACATTAAAATGTCTAAATTTTTTTTATGTTTATACGAATCATAGCTATGACAATAATACTAAAATAAGGATAAATTGCACAATAACAAACTATTAAAACGACTTTGATTTTTGTCCGGACTTAATTAATAAATCAAGATTTTATTTGGGGGCAACCGTCGGGGATGTAGCCGCCGGGAATGGTGGGGCAACCGGCGAGCGGGCAGTAGTCGTCGACGACGCCTCCCCACCAGTTGACGGCGTAGATGTTATAGTTGCCCAGCGTGAAGAAGGCCAGCACCGCCATGAAGCTGGTGCCGGCGTCCATGGCCGCCGAAAGGACGTAGGCGTAGCGGCCCCACCACTGCTTGTGGCGCTTGAAGGCCCAGTAGTTGACGAGGAAGCCGACGATGAACCATGAGTTGTAGTTGATGGCGTGCGCCGGCGGCATCATTCCGCAGGCGCCGAAGATGACCGGGAAGTTGATGAGCGGGATCCACTTCTTGTCGGGGTAGAGGCGGTAGAGGAGGTAGAGGGGGACGGGGGCGAGGAAGCCGATGAGGAAGAAGATGTTGAGCGCGCGGTAGTAACCCCGTGGCCCGAACATACGGGCGGGGCCCACGACGCCCCAGATGATGGAAGCGGAGAAGAAGACGTCGTCGCCGGGGCACGTCCAAGGCGAGTCCGCCGGCAGCACGTCGACGTTGCAGATGTTGGGCACGCCGGTGAGCAGCCACCACGCCGTGCCGAAGTAGGCCGCGTTCGCGAGCAACGTCCCCGCCAGCTGAAAAACAGAGCAAAGTCAACACGCACTCCTCGTCGAATTGACTTCCGGCGATCAATCATCACTCACCTGAGCGATGAACATCGACTTCGGGGGGATCTTCATGTAGTAGCCGAGCTTGAAATCACTCAGGAAAGTCAGCGCCTGAGTCATGCTTATGTAGCCGTAGGTCTTGAACACCACGTTGGCCAATGGCTTCCCCGGCAGAATGTAACCGATCACCATCTCTGTAATGATGTTGAGCCCTGGCGTCTGCAAATTGAACAGAGAGATTTAATTTCATACAAATTCTCGGAGAAAGATCGAGGAATCGAGTTGTTACCGTGTTGGTGGTGGCTGTGATGACTCCGACTGGCAAGGTGAAGAAGAAGGCCATGAGCATGGCCAAGAGGACTCCCCAGTAAGGGAGCTGGAGGGCGCCGCCGAAGCCCTCGCAGGCGAAGATGGAGAGGGCGGTGACGACGATGAGGACGAGGTAGAACCACCACTGCGGCACCGCGTCGTAGTTGGTCTTCATGATCCTGCCGTGGACGTCGAGGAACTTCTCGCTGATCTTGGACGTGGCCAGGCGCCAGAGCTTGAACATGTTTTTCCCTTCGAAGAGGAAGACGTGGGAGATGGTGGAGGTGAGGGCGGCGAAGCCGAGGCCGTAGGAGATGGAGAAGAAGATGCTGAGGTAGATCTGGCTGTAGTTGTTGTATTTTTCGACGTCGAGGGAGAAGGTGGCGGAGTCGAGGATGCGGTCGAGGTCGTAGATCCTGCCGGTGGAGTCGAAGAGGCGGGAGGTGAAGAAGGTGAAGCGGCGGGCGTCGTAGATGTTGAGCCAGTAGGCGGCGGGGACGAGGACGTAGATGAGGGAGAGGTAGCCGGCGAGGATGTTGAAGAGGACGAAAGCAGGGGCGGCCATGGGGCTTCCGAGGAAGGAGGTGACGGCGGCCCAGTCGAAAGCGAGCGCTCCGAGACCCAGGCCGTGGAGGCCGGAGCCGAACTGGTGGGCGACGATCGAGTCTTTCCAGATCCAGCAGATGAAGGAGAGGGATCCGATGGTGGGGAAGAGATAATTCGGGACGATGTAGTAGACGAAGCTACAGGCGGTGACGATGATGAAGAACTGCAATCGGGAGAGGCTGCCCTTCGGCCGCCGCTCCTCCTCGTTCAATGCTCTGTTTCCGGCAACACCAAGTCTCAGTAAAACTATTCATCTTAACACACATAATTCATACATTTACTTTTATATCCTCTAAAGAATTAATTCAGTTGACCCCTCAAAGTATATAATATTTTGTTAGAAAAAAATCCAAAAATATATACCTGAAGAGGGAGACTTGAATGAGATTCGCTGGCCACCACATGTAAGGAGAATCCACCAAGTATTTTCTGAATAGTCCAGCCCACCCATAACCTAACAACTAAATTTACAAAAAAAAATTTAAACTAAAAAGTTATTTTTCAAAACTCCCAGGTGCAAACCGAAAAAAGGTTACCTGAGTTGTCTGGGTGAGCAGCATGGCGGCCATGACGTTGAGGCCGCGGTGGTAGAACGCCTTGACGATGGTCAAGATATCGACGGCGTAGACCCCGCCGGTGCCGGCGCTGGCAAAGATGGTGATGAGCACGTGCTCCTTCATGGTGAAGGGCCCCGGGTTGAGGGAGAACCCCCACCCGGTGAACGGCAGCCTGACGTCCGTCGCCGGCAGCACGCGGGCCATCCACCGCCCGACCGGCAGCGCCACGATCTGGACGCACACCGACGAGATCGACAGCTGGTTCGTACGGAACCCGAAGAACTGGTTCACGAACGACAACACGACGCACGAGAAGACGCCCAGCACCCACGTGCGGAACGTCAGGCACGGCTCCGTCGGGTCGTCGACCGTCGACACGGTCAGCCGCACCTCCTCGATCGGACAATCATCCCCTTTTTCTTCTACCAATATCAATATCAATATCAAACAAAAGATAATTAATTATAATAATTTAATTAATAATAGTAATAATATAAATTTAAAAATATCATACCAATTTTTGAATCCAAGCCGGGATTATCCTCCATTGCTGTAGCTTTTGTTTTTTCCTTCTTCTCCTTCCTCTTCTTTCTAGATTATAAATAAACAAATGATGTATAGATGGATTGATTATTTATAGGAGAATTTTGTTATAAATTGTTGAATGTTTGTTAATTGATCTGGACGATATTAAGGGTACGTGATAAGATATGATTAATGAAATATTCTTTTAAAAAATAATTTATTTTTATTTATATAAAAATGAATAGTTGACTAATTCATATGGATATTAATTATTACTTATCTGTAAAATCTCCATGTATTTACTATTATTTATTGAGAATTATTCTGAATTTATCTAATTTTTTCAAATTTTATCTTATGAGATAATTATATGCATTTTTAGTAGAGGATATGGATAGTAATTAGAGGTGAGCAGGTCGGTTTAATTAATTTAGATTTTTTTAAAATGTAATTATTTCGATTAAATATGTAGGTCTCAATTTTAAAAGTGAAAATTCAATTAGCAACCGACTATTATATTGTTGCTAATCATCAAATGAATTGTTAGACAATCAAATAAATTATTTCACAATCGGTTGATTGATTATAAAAATTAATTATTTTAATTTTTAATATAATTAATCAATGTCTTATCAGTTCGTTATATTCAATTTTTGTTAGAATGTTCAATCTGCTCAGTTAGGTAAAAAAAATTCAATTTCTTCGATATCGATTTAAATAATTTACTCCGTTTGATTATTAATTAACAGATTACTTAACCTAATAATAATAATAATTAATTATCATGCCTTTATCAAGTGGCATTTGTCAAAAGAGTGAGAGTTTTGTGAAATTTAAATTAAGTATTAATTATATTAAAAAAATTTAGTCTAAAATTTAATATCAGTGATTATTAATTGTAAATAGAATCGGACTTCCAAAATTAGCTATGTTTGCATTAAATATACTTTTTTATACGTATGTAAACTATACAATTTTTTTATATAATATGAAATTGGTTAGAAATTCATTTGTTAACCAAATTTAATTAACCAGATGACTAGGTTTTTTAAATAATAAATATTCTCAAATTTAGCATTCACGAAATCAATATTTTAAAAGACAAAATTGATAAAATTCAAATAACTTTTATTTTTTTTAAATCAATTTGATTTTTTTAAATTTTTTAATAAAATCAATTTGGTGTTATAGTTTATTATGAACAGATAATTAAAAAACCCATTAATTTAAAATTATTTTTTCCATTAAAAATCCTAGCCATTAACATTTAGATGAAAATTTATTCATTAGTTATTCACAAAAAAAATACAAGCAATAGTGTGATAAGTAATTTAATGAATCACAAAGTTATCGACGGGTGAGTTGTTCCGTCATTGGTTTCAAAGTGTCAACCCTCTCCGGCCAATTAAGACGTTAAGTAAATTGAGCCGAACTTTAAGATATTTTTTTTTAAAATAATTTATTTATATTTATATAAAAATGAATAGTTGATTAATTCATGTGGATATTAATTATTACTTATCTGTAAAATCTCTATTTATTTACCATTATTTATTGAGAATTATCCTGAATTTATTTTTTTTCAAATTTTATCTTATGAGATAATTATATGTATTTTTAGTAGAGGATATGGATAGTAATTAGGGGTGAGCAGGTCGTTTTAATTAATTTAGATTTTTTTAATTTAATTATTTTGATTTTTTTAAAAGTGAAAATTCAATAGCAACCGAATATTATATTCTTGCTAATCATCAAATGAATTGTTAGACAATCAAATAAATTATTTCACAATAGGTTGAATGATTATTTTAATTTTTGACAGAATTAATCAATGTTCTATCAGTTCGTTATATTCAATTTTTGTTAGAATGTTCAATCCCTACAGTTAGGTAAAAAAATTCAATTTCTTCGATACCGATTTAAATAGTTTATTCCATTTAATTATTAACCAATTACTTAACCTAATAATAATGAATTATAAAACAAAACATTAGAATTGATTAATCTTTATTCATTGAAATTTATATGATAATTTGAATTTTTATTAAATAAATGATAAAATAATCTTTAGTTAGTATCCTATTGTTGTAAGTTTGGTTTTAATAATGAACTTTGGTATACTAAAAACTAAGTTTTCAAAAAAAAAAACAATTAAAACTCCTTAGTTTTAGACTGAGCTATAGAATCGGGAATTGTTCGTTTTATTTTTTGAATTTGTTTTTATTTATCCAATGTTAGCCTAAATACAATCGGACTTCCAAAATTAGCTACACTAAAATTTAGTCTACACCAAATTTAATTTTATATTATACAATTTAATATCAGTCATTTGTTAATTGTAAATAGAATCGGACTTCCAAAATTAGCTATGTTTTCTGATCCTGTCGCCGAGCGGGGTGGGTCCGCAACCGGATGACGGTGTAGGGATGGATGACGTGTGCGCTGACGGGCTGCCTTCGCTCAGAACGACTCAGCGAATGGGGATGCCCTCCGATCGGGCAGAAGCGGATGTTGCCTGGTACGCCTTTGGCCAGATGGATGATGTAACCGCCGAGTGGAACTTCCGAATGGAGGAAGAAGGATCTCTACCGGCGGGGACTGTTCGGCCGAACTGTCAATATTGCGGATGCAGGGGAGATCTCCGAGTGAAGTTCCTCCGAGGGGATGCTGTCGTCGAGGAGAACTTCGGCCGAATGACCTGAACCTGCTGAAGGAAAGGACCGTTAGCAACCTAGCCGGGAAGCGTCCCGGCAAGGCCCTCCGACGGTCAAGTCAGTACTCCGGTGAACAAGCAAAATAGAGGAGCACTGTAGACGAGAAGCTTCGCGCGCGTACCTGATAATGAGGAGGGGAGGGGCTTATATAGCCGGGGGAAAGGACCAAGTCTGACCTGTGTCAGGATTCTCTGACCTGGTCGAGGGATATTCCCTGATTGTCTGCCGGGTGTCAGGATTCTCTGACGGAGTCAGGGAATATTCTATGATTGTGTCGACTTGTAGCCAACATTCCTTGTCTTATACTGTTTGTCCTATGTGAGGACAGAGACAGGTTCTTGTACATCCCCGACCGGCGCCACCTGGCACCAACGGCCCGACAGGGCGGCGTGCCAGGGAGCGTCAGGTCACACGAGTGGTGACAGCCTGTTATCTGCAACTGGTGCGGATATGTTCTGTCGTTATTCCCGGGTGGTTTCAGGAGAGTGCCCGAGTGGGCGCCAGACGGGGATGCCCGGATGGACATCCGGTGTGGACATGAAGAATTGCCGGGCGGATTCACCCGGATGATTAGGCGTGTGGCCTTTATATGGCCGGGCGGCAATACCCGGGCGAGGGGATGTAGAGGCCGGGCGGAAGTACCCGGATAAGCGAGGCATAATAATCTTATGATGGCAGACCGGGATTGACTGGCCGGCTGAGCCCTGGCATTTATTCTGCCCGGGCGCTTGAGTCCGACCGGCCGGCAGGAAATCTAAGACCGGCTAGGGTGTTTATCAGGCCGGCTATCCGTACAATGACATGGACCCAGAAGTTGGCCAGGCTGTTTGCCACGCGGGCTGTCCGTACGGTGACAAAGATAGGGCGGGATCAATAGCCTTCCCCTCAAGTCTAGTCGAAGGAGGCGATCAGCCCGACTGACTGGACTGCTAGTGTGTACAACTATTCTGCGGCCGAGCGACTTTGGCCTTTTTAATATCCGGCCGGCTTAACATGATGCTCCACGGCTGATGCTGCGCAGGTCTGCCCTGTCGGGGCTAGAAACCGATTGTGGGTAGAGGGGGGCGTGGGCCGCCACACCCCCTTCTTTTTTAATCAAGGCCGTCCGGCTGGACGAAGCATGATATGGGAGCGTGGGCCGCCACGCATTCCTGACTAACCCTTGACATGATGAAGATGTCCGGGTGGATGAAGATTTTGAACGGAGGAACGTGGGCCGCCACGTCCTCGTAAATGGTTAATCCGTCCGACCGGACGGATGTTGTTATTCGATGAGAGGTATGCTAGATACGTTTGGGCGGGAGAATGCTTGCCTTAAGCCGCAAGAAATGTGGTGTCACGTGCCCCAAGACGATTTTCTCGGGATAGTCTGAGTTAATCAATTAATGAAGACGCGACATTCTAAGTCGAATGAAGTGATGTGACATGCCCGATGCGACCCACGCCATAACGACATCACCTCCGCTTTAATGAACCGGCCACGTGGCAACCGCTGGCTGGCCGACCGAGATGCGATTTATCCCCATGATTATGAGCTTTTAATGGCCATTAACGCGCGCAATTCTTTCCGCCACGCGGCAGCTCCCGGTTAGCCGGCACGACGACGCGCCCTGTCGCCGCTGCAGGCGACGTCAGCGCGCTTTTTCGAGGCTGATCGTGGGAAGCCACAATGGCATGGATGAGGCGATCTTCGTACACGTGGATCGCCATCGGACGGTCTCCCTTCCTTCGGCCTAGCTATAAATAGGCCTCCGCATTCGTCGAAACCCTTATTTGCTTCCACTGTTCTCTTCTCTAACTCGGTGCTTCTCGCTCCTCGCCGCCGTCGTCGCGTGTCGCCGCTGTCCTCACCCTTCCCCGCCGGTTATTCCTTTCCGCCACCAACTACGGTCAGATTCTCCCTTTTCTTTCTTTCCTTTCCGCTCCATGGCTGTCCCTGCGTGGTACACTTCTGTCGAATCTTCCCTTCACGACGAGACCATCTCCGACCTCCGACTAGCCTACGACATTCCCGCGAACTACCGCATTGCCGTTCCGACAAAGGATGACCGACCACACAAGCCCCCGGCTGGCTTTTTTGTGTTCTTCCGAGACCAACATATGTCTGGCCTACGCTACCCCCTTCATCCCTTTATTGTAGACTTTTGTAACTTCTTCCACGTTCCTATCTTCCAGCTTTCTCCCAACGCCATTCGTATACTGTGTAACCTAATAGTCCTTTTTACCCTTTACCGAGTCCCCCTCCAACCGGAGGTATTGTATTTCTTTTATTATCCTAAGAAACAGGAGGCCGGGAATTTCTTCCTCCAAGCCCGGGCCAAACTGTCTATAGTGGAGAATATTCCTTCCTCAAATAAGGGATGGAAAACCCATTTCTTTTTCATAGGCCCTCCGACCAGCCCTGGGTTTCCGATCGGATGGGTCGAAGATATGCCCCCTATAGCTCCCTTAAGAAACTTTAAAACCGACCCCTTGTTCATAATGGCCGCTTCTCTAATCGGTGGTCGTCACTTCGACGGCATGAAACTTCTCACCGACGCCGTTCTGTACATATTTGGGCTAAGCCGAGTGCCTGCCGCCCTGCCCTACGCCTTCTGTAAGTTATTTTTTCTTCGTACTCCTTTTTCCCTAACTCAAAATCTCTTGATTTTGCAGCCAAGATGATGTGGGAAGCGTCCCTTGATGAGGCCATGGGTCTGGCAGACGCAGAAATCAACACCCGGGCGGCCGAACAGCTTCGTCTGCGCCAGGCCGGTCCGCCCGACCAACATACGATTCCTGAGAGCGCGGAGCCAGCTCCTCAGGCTCCTTCTGCCCAACCAGCGCCGACTGGTTCTAGGGAGCCGGTCGGCTCTTCGAAACCTCCTGCCCCTGCAAAATCCGCCGGCAAGAAGAAGGTTCGGTTTTCCATGGAGAAGTCCCAGCCTTCCAAGCGGAAGGCTAGCGCTTCTATCCGCATTGAGGAGCCGACGGAGGTGGACACATCCTCTTCCGATTCCCCGGACCCGGAACCCTTGCGGAAGCGCCCAAGGAATCCTGCGTCGGGCTCTCGCGCTCAGCCTGCAGAAGCCGCTGCCAGCCCGGCTAGCGCTAGCCGACCTGCAGACGCGCCGGGTTCGTCACGCTCGGGGGGACAATCTTCCCAACCGCCTTGCTATGGCGTATATCTTCCCTCGCTCGACCCCGCGGCCGCTCGGGGAGCCCAGCAGCGACTTACCCTTTATGGGGAATTGGCAGAATGCTGGGAGCAGAGTATGAAGGAAGGGACTTCCAAACCCCCGGTCCGCCTGGCCGACCAATTTATGCAGGATGCTACGAATGTAAGTTCGATGCTTTAGTGCTTAGCTAACTTGCTTTTTTCCTAATAATTCTTATTGTAGTTTTGGGCCACCTGCTCGAGCGTCGCCCATACCTTGGTTATCAACACCAGGGGACGCCGAATGGCCGAGCGGCGGCTCGAGGAATCGGAGCTCCGTCAGGCGCATGCGAACTTGCCGGTCGGGGAGGAGGGAACCGATATTCTCCGCTCGGAGATACTGGAGCTTAAGGAGAAACTCCGTTCTGCCGAGGCGCGACTGACGGATGAAGTCACCCGAGCGGACGCAGCCGAGCGGGCGTATGTCAGGTCTTCCTCCTTACACGAGACCCTTGAGCAAGAGAGGAAGAAGGCTCTGGATAAGCAGCGCCGTACCCGATCGGACCTCGCCAAGAAGACTGCCGAGGTCCAAACCATGAAGGCGGAGCTAGACAAACTGGTGAAGGCTTCTGAGGAGCTCCGGGAGACCTTGAATGATAAAGAGCAGGAGCTGGCAACTCGGGAGTCGGACTTACATGCCAAGGAGAAGGCTTTAGACTCCCGAGAAGACGAGCTCCGCTTGTCTGAAGGACTACTGGCTTCTCAAGCGGTTGCCCTGGAAGATAAGGACAAGGAGTTAGCCAGCCTCCGGGCGGAAATTGAAAGCCTGAAGCTGCACCAAGAAGGCGAACCCGCCCGGATGGACGCACACCGCCTGGCCTACATTAACTCCAAGGAGTTCTGCGATAAGCTGGGCAAGCGGACGTCGAGTATGTTCCAGATGGGCATTAACAGCGCTATTCTGCAGCTCCAAGAGGGCGGCTATCTGCCTGCTGACATTCCTGCCAACGCTGTAATAGTGACCCGGGTCAAGGAGCTACTCCCCAAGGACTTCTTCCAGCCTTTTACCTAGTTTGAATCGTGTAATCTTTAGCCGCCGGTTGGGGCTCTTTTTTGGTAATGCTGCCGAGTAACCATCAATGCAAAAGCCTTATCCTTAACGTGTTATTTTATACAATGATTCAGGTCGGGGAACCAAACCAAGTTAGGAAAACGGCTAAGTGTAGGTAAGCCGGCTGGTTGGTCCGACTGAGGGATGTGGGCTGCCACACGCCCGGTCGGGGAACCAAACCAAGTAAGGAAAACGACTAAGTGTAGGTTAGCCGGCTGGTTGGTCCGACTGAGGGATGTGGGCCGCCACACGCCCGGTCGGGGAACCAAACCAGTCTATAAATATGTTAGGCTTCTCAAGCCTCCGGATGGACCAATCTTCCACGTGGGCTCCACGCTTCCGACCGGGAGCCAATCCAGGCTTCCAAGTGGGCTGACTTCCAATCAGTCGCCGACTCAGGCTTCCAAAGGGAACCGCCTTCAGCGTGGGCCGCCACGCTTCCGACCGGAACCGCTTTAGGCTTCCGGATGGTCCGATCTTCCACGTGGGCCGCCACGCTTCCGACCGGGAGCCAATCCAGGCTTCCGAGTGGGCTGATTTCAATCAGTCGCCGACTCAGGCTTCCAAAGGGAGCCGTCTTCAGCGTGGGCCGCCACGCTTCCGACCGGAGACCGCTTTAGGCTTCCGGATGGTCCGATCTTCCACGTGGGCCGCCACGCTTCCGACCGGGAGCCAATCCAGGCTTCCGAGTGGGTGATTTCAATCAGTCGCCGACTCAGGCTTCCAAAGGGACCGTCTTCAGCGTGGGCCGCCACGCTTCCGACCGGAGACCGCTTTAGGCTTCCGGATGGTCCGATCTTCCACGTGGGCCGCCACGCTTCCGACCGGGAGCCAATCCAGGCTTCCGAGTGGGCTGATTTAATCAGTCGCCGACTCAGGCTTCCAAAGGGACCAGCCTTCAGCGTGGGTCGCCACGCTTCCGCCGGAGACCGCTTTAGGCTTCCGGATGGACCGATCTTCCACGTGGGCCGCCACGCTTCCGACCGGGAGCCAATCCAGGCTTCCGAGTGGGCTGATCTAATCAGTCGCCGACTCAGGCTTCCAAAGGGGACCAGCCTTCGCGTGGGCCGCCACGCTTCCGGTCGGAACCGCTTTAGGCTTCCGGATGGTCCGATCTTCCACGTGGGCCGCCACGCTTCCGACCGGGAGCCAATCCAGGCTTCCGAGTGGGCTGATTTCAATCAGTCGCCGACTCAGGCTTCCAAAGGGACCAGCCTTCAGCGTGGGCGCCACGCTTCCGACCGGAACCGCTTTAGGCTTCCGGATGGACCGATCTTCCACGTGGGCCGCCACGCTTCCGACCGGGAGCCAATCCAGGCTTCCGAGTGGGCTGATTTTCAATCAGTCGCCGACTCAGGCTTCCAAAGGGAACCAGCCTTCAGCGTGGGCCGCCACGCTTCCGACCGGAGACCGCTTTAGGCTTCCGGATGGTCCGATCTTCCACGTGGGCCGCCACGCTTCCGACCGGGAGCCAATCCAGGCTTCCGAGTGGGATGATTTTCAATCAGTCGCCGACTCAGGCTTCTGGAGAGTATGACGCGTCAGCCTGCGTCCTGTCCAGGTATGACTTGCCTTGTATGGCCGACCGGCAATTTCAGTCTTGGAGAGCCTTTCGTTATAGTTAGAACGCTACGTTTTACAAGGTTGAATCTCTCTAGGGCTCTCGGTACAGTTGCAAGTGTAGGGCACTCCACGGTCGGTCAAGCCTTTTTCCGTGTTCATCCTCGAGGTAGTACGCGCCCGAATGTAATTTCTGCACTACCTTGAAGGGTCCGCCCCACTGTGGGTGTAATTTGTTAACGTCGCCGACCGGCTTTATGCGTTTCCAGACTAGGTCCCCAGGTCGAAACGAGCGCGGTAGCACCTTCTGGTCGTACCTTTGTTTCATACGCTGACGGTACGCGAACATCCGGGCGGCTGCATTGTCCCGGGCTTCTTCTATGAGGTCCAGCTCCAAGCGCCTTCTTTCATCATTCCCCTCGTCATAGTTTATCCGCCGGTCAGATTCACAACCGACCTCGACCGGCACCACCGCTTCACTGCCATAGACGAGATGGAATGGCGTTTGCCCGGTTGCCTCTCTGGGTGTGGTTCTGTTTGCCCAAAGGACCCCGGGCAATTGCTCTACCCAGTTGGTTCCTGCATGATCCAGCTTTATTTTGAGTCCTCTCAAGATTTCCCGGTTGGCAACTTCTGCCTGGCCGTTGCTCTGTGGATACGCCACCGATGTAAAGGCCTGCTGAATTCCGTATTCTGAGCAGAATTCCCTGATTTTCTTTCCTTGGAACTGCCGACCATTGTCAGAAACCAACTTGTGGGGGATCCCATATCTGCATAAAATATTCTGTAACAAGAACTTAATCACCGCCTGCTCGGTGATCCGGGCCAACGCCTCTGCTTCCACCCACTTAGAGAAGTAATCCACAGCGACTAGCAAATACCTCTTCTGGGCGGGGGCGATCGGAAAGGGACCTACGATATCCATGCCCCATTGGTCAAACGGGCAAGACACCGTAGATGTCTTCATTACCTCGGTCGGCCTGTGCGGTAGGCATTGGTGTTTTTGACATGAGATGCATGTCGCGGCCAGCCGGTCAGCGTCCTTCCGCAAGGTTGGCCAATAGTACCCGGCCAACAGAGCCTTACGAGCGGTGGCACTGCCTCCGGAATGGTTACTGCAGACCCCCATATGGATCTCTCGGAGCACATAATCTGCGTCTTCACTGCCAAGGCATTTAAGCAACGGCCGGGCGTGAGCCCGTTTATAGAGGACATCTCCAACCATAGTGTATTGTGCGGCTCTCTTTCTGAACAGCCGAGCCTCCTCCCGATCGGATGGTACTTCTCCCCGGGTCAAGAATGCAATCAATGGGGATCTCCAATCGGTCTCCAATTCGCTCTCGGCTTGCTGTTCGATTTGCATGACGAACAAAGCATGGCTGGCCGGCCTGGGTACCACCCATGATCCGACTGCGCTAGCTAGTTTGGCTAGCTCGTCCGCCTTCAAGTTGCTTTCCCGGGGGATCTTCTGCAAGAGCACCTCCTTGAAACCCGTCTTCAGTTGTTCAAAAGCGTCGATGTACTCTTGTAGTCGATTGCTATTGACTTCGAAATTGCCGGCTAGTTGCTGTATAGCAAGTTGCGAATCTGAGTATAGCCACACCCGGGTGGCGCCGACATGCCGGGCGGCTTGCAGACCGGCTATAAGTGCTTCATATTCAGCTTCATTGTTCGTCGCCTTGTGCTCTAATCGCACGGACAGGTGCAGCCGTTCCTCTTCGGGCGAAATCAAGAGAACGCCTATCCCGCTGCCATGCCGAGAGGATGCACCATCAACGTATATCTTCCATACGCCTTCGGCCTCATCGGCATGCAATTCCGTCAGAAAATCTGCTAAGGCTTGCGCTTTGATAGCCGGCCGAGGTTGATATTGTATGTCATACTCGCTCAGCTCAGTTGTCCACTTGACAAGTCGCCCTGATGCGTCTGGGTTGGTGAGCACTCGACCCAGGTTACTGTTAGTCAATACAGTAATGGGGTGTGATAAGAAATAGGGCCTGAGTCGCCGGGCAGCTAGGAACAGTATGTAGCCCAATTTTTCGAGTGTCGAATACCGACACTCGGCTCCTTTAAATAAGTGGGCAAAGAAATACACCGGCCTTTGTTCAGTTTTTTCCTGCCGGACCAACACCATGCTGCCCGAGTCAGCGGAGGTCGCCAAGTATACATATAAATTCTCCTCAGGGTCTGGTCGGGCAAGTGTTGGTAATTCTGACAAGTAAGATTTCAGCTCTTCAAAGGCCTTGTCACACTCTGCGTCCCACTGAAACTTGGTGGCCCGGCGTAGTGTCTTGAAGAATGGTAGTCCCCGTTCGGCTGATCGGGAAATGAATCTGGAGAGGGCGGTTATCCGCCCGGTCAACCGCTGAGCTTCCCTTAGATTGCGTGGGGCCGGCATCTCTAGAATGGCTTTCACTTTGCCCGGATTAGCTTCTATTCCTCGCTCAGTGACAATGTAGCCGAGGAACTTCCCACTCCGTGCCCCGAATAGACATTTGGCCGGGTTAAGCTTCAGGCCAAACCGCCGCAGAGTTTGGCAGGTCTCTTCAATATCGGGGATTAGCTCTTCCGCCCGGGCAGTCTTGATAAGAATATCGTCGACGTATACTTCGACGTTACGCCCAATTTGTGACCTGAACACCTTGTTCATCATCCTTTGGTAGGTGGCACCAGCATTCTTGAGGCCGAACGGCATGACGGTGTAGCAGTAGGTGCCGTCAGCCGTGACAAAGCTAACCTTCTCCTGGTCAGCAACCGCCAGCGGGACTTGGTGGTATCCCTGGTACGCATCCAGCATTGATATGAACTCGCTGCCTGCCGTTGAGTCCACCATTTGATCTATCCGGGGAAGTGGGTAGCAGTCTTTTGGGCATGCGCGATTGAGATCTCGGAAATCAATGCATACTCGCCACTTGTCGTTGGGTTTGGCTACCAGCACCACATTGGCTAACCAGGCCGGGAACTGGACCTCCCGGATGTGTCCGGCCTCCAATAGTCTTTCGACTTCCGCCCGGATGACTTGGTTCTGCGCGGCGCTGCGATCTCTTTTCCTTTGCTTTACTGGCCGCGCATTCGGGTAAATATGGAGCTGATGTTCCGCAACTTCTGGTCGGACCCCCTTCAAATCTTTCGGCGACCAGGCGAACACATCCTGATTTCGGACGAGGGCTTCGATCAGCGATTGTTTCAGCTCCTCGGGAAGTCCTGCAGCAATTTGTACTTTGGACTCACCCCGATCGGGCAGAAGTTGTACCTCTTCCTTGTCCTCCTGCAGTTCCGCCCAAGGGGATGCCTCCACCACGTTGCAGCCGCTATCTGCCCGCCTGGCCTTCTGACCCCTGATCGGACGTCATCAGCATAGCAACGCCGGGCCACGATCTGATTGCCTCTCACCTCGCCGACCCTGTCGCCGACCGGAAACTTCACCTTGAGGTAGTAGGTGGAAACTACCGCTTTAAATTCATTGAGTGCCGGTCGACCGAGTATGGCGTTGTAGGCAGCCGGCGCATCCACAATCAGAAATGTGGTCAAACGGGTCCTCTTGAGTGGCTCCTCTCCAAGTGAGACGGCCAGTCGTATTTGTCCGATCGGCTGCACTTCGTTCCCCGTGAATCCGAACAGGGGCGTAGCCACCAACTCCAGCTGCGACATTTCAATTTGTAGCTGATCGAAAGCTCGCTTATATAAAATGTTTACCGAGCTGCCGGTGTCCACAATGGTGCGGTGGACTTCGTAATTGGCGATGACAGCCGAAATGACCAACGGGTCGTCGTGTGGCACCTCCAATCCTTGCAAATCCTGCGGCCCCCAGCTGATTTGGGGCCCTTGAGCTTGAGAGGTGCTGACCCCGACTTGGTGAATTTCCAGCCGGCGCACCTGTGTCTTCCGGGCCCGATTGGAGTCTCCTCCGGTAGGCCCACCGGAAATCACATTGACGCCTCCGCGGACGGCGTTCTGGTGATTCGCCTGATCTTCGTCAATCTCCCCCGCCTCTTCCTGCTCGGGCTGAGGAAATAATTGCCGGGCGGCGGGGGTATCTCGCCCTTGTCCTTGTTGGGCTGTGGCTCCATAACCACGCCCGCGCCCCTGTGGGGTTTGTCTTCCTTGACCCCTGCCGCGTGGGGTCCTTGCTCTAGCGCCTGCTCGGCAGTCTTCAGTGTTGTGCGTGTTGCATTGGTGAAACGCACAATACGGTGCCCATCTGTTGGGCCAATTCCCTTGTGCTACTTGCACTTGTTGGGGTCTCATTCCCGGGCGATCGGCCGGTCGGGGACTGCGAATCGGTCCCCCTGGTGATCTGTGATGTTGAGGTGCGGGCTGTGGGTTAACCGCAACTTCCTTCCTTCGGGCGGCTTGCGCCTCCTCTACATTGATATACTTGACAGCCTTCCCGAGCAGGCTGTCGAAGTCCTTCGGTGGCTTCCTGATCAGGGATCGGAAGAAATCTCCCTCCTGGAGCCCTTGCGAGAATGCGGTGACCAATACTTCTGGCGTTGTATTGGGCACCTCTATAGCTATTCCGTTGAACCTCCGGATATAGTCCCGGAGTGATTCTTTCGGACCTTGCCTCAGAGCAAACAAATTGAGGCTGGTCTTATGGTGCCTTCGGCTGCTTGCGAAATGCTGCAGAAACAGCCGCTTCACTTCTGCGAAACTCCCGACTGATCCTCCCGGGAGTCCGTCGAACCACCGCTGAGCCTGCCCAGAGAGGGTTGTCAGGAAAGCGCGGCATTTGACGCCCTCCGGGTATTGATGCAACAGGGCGGCGCTTTCGAATTTCATAACATGCTCTTCGGGGTCACTGGCCCCCGAGTACTCAGGCATAGTGAAGAACCGCAGATGCTTAGGAACAGGATCTTCAAGAATTTGGGGAGAGAATGGGCTATGAGCCGGGTAAGCCGAAGCGGGGTCGGCTAAACCTTTCCCTTTGTCCGGCCGCGTCTGAGGCGCCAGGCTGGTTGCTGAAACTTCGGTCGGGGCCGAGTGGACCGCGTTCCGGAAAAGTGCTCGGGGAAATGTAGGAACGAAGGGGTCGGGCTGAGCAGCCATACCTTCCGAGTTTCCCCGCGTAGAATGCCCGGGGAGTCGGGCTCCTTGACTGCCAATTAGCGGGTGAGATTGTTGCGCTTTCTGTGTCCGAGCAGCCATCAGCATTTCATATTCTTCAGGCGTAAGTGTAACCGTCAGTGGATTAGGGTTTTCCATCCTCCGCTCTCGATCAGGCGGAATGCCCTCCTTCTAGCGCCAAATTTGATCCTGTCGCCGAGCGGGGTGGGGCCGCAACCGGATGACGGTGTAGGGATGGATGACGTGTGCGCTGACGGGCTGCCTTCGCTCAGAACGACGCAGCTAACGGGGGTGCCTTCCGATCGGACGGAAGCGGATTCTGCCTGGTACACCTTTGGCCAGATGGATGAGGAAACCGCCGAGTGGAACTTCCGAATGGAGGAAGAAGGATCTCTACCGGCGGGGACTGTTTGGCCGAACTGTCAATATTGCGGATGCAGGGGAGATCTCCGAGTGAAGTTCCTCCGAGGGGATCCTGTCGTCGAGGAGAACTTCGGCCGAATGACCTGAACCTGCTGAGGGAAAGGACCGTTAGCAACCTAGCCGGGAAGCGTCCCGGCAAGGCCCTCCGACGGTCAAGTCAGTACTCCGGTGAACAAGCAAAATAGAGGAGCACTGTAGATGAGAAGCTTCGCGCGCGTACCTGATAATGAGGAGGGGAGGGGCTTATATAGCCGGGGGAAAGGACCAAGTCTGACCTGTGTCAGGATTCTCTGACCTGGTCGAGGGATATTCCCTGACTGTCTGCCGGGTGTCAGGATTCTCTGACGGAGTCAGGGAATATTCTGTGATTGTGTCGACTTGTAGCCAGCATTCCTTGTCTTATACTGTTTGTCCTATGTGAGGACAGAGACAGGTTCTTGTACATCCCCGACCGGCGCCACCTGGCACCAACGGCCCGACAGGGCGGCGTGCCAGGGAGCGTCAGGTCACACGAGTGGTGACAGCCTGTTATCTGCAGCTGGTGCGGATGTTTTGTCGTTATCCTAGGGTGGTTTCGGGGGAGTGCCCGAGTGAGCGACAGACGGGGATGCCCGGCTGGATGTCCGGTATGGACCTGAAGGATTACCGGGCGGATTCACCCGGATGATTAGGCGTGGGGCCTTTATATGGCCGGGACGACAATACCCGGGCGAGGGGATATAGAGCCGGGCGGAAGTACCCGGATAAGCGAGGCATAATAATCTTATGATGGCAGACCGGGATTGACTGGCCGGCTGAGCCCTGGCATTTATTCTGCCCGGGCGCTTGAGTCCGACCGGCCGGCAGGAAATCTAAGACCGGCTAGGGTGTTTATCAGGCCGGCTATCCGTACAATGACATGGACCCAGAAGTTGGCCAGGCTGTTTGCCACTCGGGCTGTCCGTACGGTGACAAAGATAGGGCGGGATCATTTTCATTAAATACTTTTTTATACGTATGTAAACTATAAATTTTTTATATAATATGAAATTTGTTAGAAATTCATTTGTTAACCAAATTTAATTATCCAGATGACTCGGTTTTTTAAATAATAAAATTTCTCAAATTTAGCTTTCACAAAATCAATATTTTTAAAAACAAAATTGGTAAACTTCAAATGAATTTTTATTTTTTAAAATCAATTGGATATTTTTAAATTTTTTAATAAAATCGATTTGGTGTAATAGTTTATTATGAGCAGATAATTAAAAAAACCTTTAAATTTAAAATTATTTTTTCGATTAAGAATCTGAGCCATTAACATTTAGATGAAAATTTATTCATTAGTTATTTACAAAAAATAAATACAAGCAAGAGCGTCACAAGTAATTTAATGAATCACAAAGTTATTAACGGGGTGAGTTGTCCGGTCTTTGGTTTTAAAGTGTCAACCCTCTCCAGTCTCCACCAATTAAGACCTTAAATAAATTGAGTCAAACTTTAGGATATTTAAATTTCTTTGATAACGTCGAGCCAATTGAATCGAATTTTAGGGTAGTTAAATTTATTTGATATAATAATCAAGTTAAATCGAATTAAGTTTTAGAGTATTTAAATTTATTTGATAATTAGTTCGCATCAAATCGAATCAAATTTAAAATGAATCAAATCTTTAAAATTATATATTGTTCAAGTTTAACTTGATTTATTTTTTATGAGCTGAAACTAATTTAAAATTTAGCTTGAGCTTAATTCATTTAGATCTAATCGAGCTCTTAATTTAAGTTTAACTTGAGCTTAATTCTAGCTTGGTCATTTAGATATTATCGAATTCTCAATTCAAATTTGTTTGATGATTTAAAATTTTTACATATTTGATTAATTATTAAGTTTGATAATTCTATTTGAACCCGCTCTAGCTCGTGTGTAATCCGGTCGCCCAACGTGGTGCTTTGTAAAAATGGGTCACTTCTAAAAGGAGGTCGGATAGCCCAGCGTGGCGGGCCACGAGACGTGGTGGATCGTCATCAGCCCGAGTTCCACCCGGATCGGATGTCCCAATCGGATAGCTGCCCGGTTAGAGTCTTGAACTGACCCCATCAGGGGCACTGAGTGTGCAACCTAACATGAGCCAATCGACGTACTCCTTACCTTATAGTTCTGTATTCCTAGGGACCGGTCGATCGGCCAATGTCCGAGTACACCATGGCTTAGCACGCCGCAAATATGCCGACAGGCATGTCGTTTGCCTCACAACTTGGTGTTCCTTGAGATAGTCGATCAACGCACTCCTTACAGGTGCTACGGCTCAGAAGTGGTCGTTGTCAGCAGTCGTACCTACCCTCTGACACTATGCAGATAAAGGTAGTAACAGAGTCGACCCACACCAGCTCAGGCCTGACACTATTCGTGTCCGAATCGCGGATATCTCGCTGACACAGTACGTTCCTGACAACCTCTGACAACCCGTACCACGGCGCCCCTACATATGTAGGATCATGCGGCGTCGGTCGGCGAGCTGATAGTGGTCCATGATTCTGTCCCCGCATGGGACAAAAAGGGGACAGAAGTTGTCGGCTCTTCCGGCTATATAATGTTTTCCTTCCTTCACATACAGATATGTGTAATATTTTAGCTACAGTAGTTTCTTCATTGACTCCATTTTCTCCACCGGATTCTGACTTGATCGTTGGAGGGTCTTGTCGGAAAACTCTCCCGGCGGATTGCTGATGGTTGTTTTTTTCACAGGATAGGCACTCCTCGGCCGGAATAGTTCTTAGCGCCACTGCCTGATACCACCATCCTTCTCTATTGATAAGCTATCCTCGGCATCAAATTGGGAGTTCATCTCGCTCTTTGACAGGATCACTATTTATTTATATTTATTGAATATTTTAATAAGAATTTTATTAATAAATATGATTGATAAATATTGTTCATGAATATGAATAAATTTAACCCATATATATATATATTTATATTTATTGACGAATATGAATAAATTTAATAAGTATTATTTAAATTTATTTATTTAATTTCATAAACTATACCAACTAATTATTTAATTAATTTTCTATATTCAAACGAATACAAATAAATTCCTATCTAACTAAACTGTATATTTATTCGTCTTCGTTCATTTACAAACCTACCACCAATGCTACAACTGTCCTGTTAATACTACGTTGACTCCTCGCAAATTACAGCTTGACAATTGTTGCAGAGATTTCCAGTAATTAATGTAATTAATGACCAATGAATAGGGTTGTAATCGAATAAAGCCGAGCCGAATACCTGAGAGTTTGAGTTTGATTCGTTTATTATCGAGCCGAACTCAAGCTTTATTTATCGAATATAGTGATAGCTCGCGAGCATATTCGAGTCTAATCGAGCCCTAAACGAACTTACCAAATATAAATTATTCATTAAATTATTCATTAATTTATTAAAAAAATAAATTATATATTCTAAAAAATATAAAATATTTATTAAAATCTATAATTTTATTCATACAAATGAGCTTTATTAGATATTTTATATTTATTAAATGTAAAAGTGTCAAAATTATATATTTAATATTAAATATTAATTTTATATTTTACGAACTAGCTCACGAGTTTATTAACGAGCCTGCTTACGAGCTAACGAGCCGAATACTGCTGAGTTTGAGTTTGTTTCATTAATATTAACGAGATTTATTAAACGAGCTTCTATCGAATAGAGCTCCGAATAGTTCACGAGCGACTTGATTCATTTACAGTCCTACCAATGAACCTTCCTTCTTTAGCATCTTGATCGAAGTTACCGTCTCAGAATTATAATGCACCGGAAAAGTAATTCGATGTCATTTAAGATAATTTGAGTTTCAACTAAGATATATTTTATAAAAAAATTCAAAATGAAATCTGAATTCTGATACGTTTAACTTTTAAATCGTCTATCGTGAATACTTTCTGATTTACTTGGTGGCCGATAAGAAATTTTTTTGCCAACGAAAAAAAACAGATGGTGGGTGATCCAGGCGAATGATTTTTTAGGAATGTCGGAGGCCCGGTCGGGTTCAGACTAGCGTGGCCCGAATCAGGGGAAGTTAAGCCAGGTCGCTCTCGGGCTCATGGGTCTGGCTTGAGGATTGACCAGAAGAACGAAGGCCGGAGTAGATGAGGCCCTGGTTCAGGTTCAAGCACTCAGGTCAGTCACACGCGGTCGGACACTCGGGGTCGATCACCCGAAGTTGGACACTCGGGGTCGGTGGCCCGAGGTCGGGCACTCAGGGTCGGTCGCCCGAGGTCGGACACTCGGGGTCGGTCGCCCGAGGTCGGACACTCGGGGTTAGTCACCCGAGGTGGGCACTCGGGGTCAGTCACCCGAGGTCAGACACTCAGGGTCGGTCACCCTAGGTTGGGCACTCGAGGTCGGTCACCCGAGGTCGAGGGGCCCCTAGTCGAACGCCCTGAGTTCGCTCCATAAATGTAGGCTTAGGATTCAGACTTACCCGACCAGTTCGGGCCATTAGTCAAGGCAAACCGACCAAACGATTATGGGACCACCTTTGCAGTGACAAGCTGGCAGACCTCTAACATAATCATTACCTGACAGAGCCACCTGACAGGGCCACCAAACGTTAATGTAACTCAAAAGAGGCAGAGGCAGTGTGGACATGGTGTCAGGTGGCTATGTCAGCCTTACAGACAACTGACTCCTCCTTAATGAGACAAGACATCTCTGACATGGTAGAGGGCTTTCCTCCCCCTATATAAATCCCCATGGGGCTCTAAAAGGAGGATTGCTACCATTTTGCAACCACACCACCATTCTGTGAGCTTCATTTTGGTCCGAGCCGAGTGACTTGAGCTTGATTCCTAGTTAAGTCCGAGTCCGACCCCCGAGTTACAGCAGACCGGGTCGTCTTGGTCAGACCGAGTCAGCCGGGCGAGAACCGATCTTCGCTTGTCGACATGATCAAATTTGGCGCCGTCTGTGGAAAAATCCGCCTGATCGAAAGCCGAAGATGAGTGACTCTAATCGGGTGACCGTGATGCTCTCATAAGAAGACCTTGATCTGCTAGTGGAAGCCAAAGCGAGGAAGTTGGCGGCGGCGCAACAGGCAGCCGCTCGACAAACTCAGGCGGGCCCGACCGAGCACACTGCCCGTGTGGGCACTGAGGGAGGAGTTCGCCAGGAGGACAACCCTCATTTCCACCGAGCACTGTTTGGCCCGACCGAGGGAGCGGGACAATCGGACCCTCATGAAGCTTCATCCAGTCAAGCCAGAGCCAACAAAGGGAAGGCTCCCCTTGTGTCGACCCCGGTGGAGCGCACTGGGTTCCCCTTTTCCAGCCAAGTCTTACAGGAGTCATTGCCCAAGCATTTCCGACTCCTATCCATCGCTGAATACGGAGGAGCTACTGATCCAGAGGAGCATTTAATGAAGTTTGAAAATGCCTCAATGCTGCACCAATATTCGGATGGTGTCAAATGCCGATCCTTTCTGACCACTCTAGCCGGGCCGGCTCAACGATGGTTCAACAGGTTACCGGAGGGATCCGTGAGAGAATTTGCCGACATCAAAAGATTATTCCTTCAGCATTATGCGAGCAGCAAAAGACACCACAAGACCAGCCTAAACCTTTTCACCCTGAAGCAGGGCTCCAAGGAGCCCTTGAACGCCTACATCAAAAGATTCAATCAGGTTGCGTTGGACGTACCTACCGCCACGTCCGAGGTGCTGATCAGCGCCTTTGCCCAAGGTCTGCAGGAGGGCGAATTCTTCAGATCACTATCCGGAAGCCTCCAAAGAACTTTGAAAGTCTCCTGGGCAAGGCCACCAAGTATGTGGATGTGGAGGAGGCGTAAGCTGCTAGACGACCGGAGGCCAGACCTACACCTGAGACTCCTCAACACCATCAGAGAACTATACCTCCGGGAGGACCTCTCAGAAGCCCCCGCGCTATAGGACACAGACAAGGAGCCGAGCGGGGCATAGTCCAGCAGGTGGCTCAGGGTTACCTCCCCGCTAGGTGGCAGCCCTACTGTTCTTTCCATAACAGCCACACCCACGACCTGCAGGACTGCTGGCAGGCTGGTCGAGGTCGAGATCGCACCGGCCGAGGCAGTCCAAGAGGGGCTCATCAGGGAGGCGGCCGAGGTCGAGGAAGAGCATCGCCGAACCAGTCAGAGGCCAATGCCCGACCGACCACCCCTGCAGCCAGACAGTTGTTCCCGACCTCCGACTCTCCCGGGTAAGGGAATGACAGTGAGGAGCAGGCTAATCAGCAGAACGTCGTGCATGGGTCCATCAACGTGATCTCTGGTGGTCCCACTTACGGAGACTCTAACAGAGCTCGGAAGTCTCAGGTCCGACGCTTGGATATCTATCAGGTGGGCAGCAGTGCCGCCCAAGCGCAGGGGCCACAGATCAATTTCGGCCCCTCAGACCTACAAGGAGTGGAAGTACCTCACGATGATGCCCTGGTCATCACAGTAATTATAGCAAATTACCAGGTCCATAAGACCATCATAGACACAGGGAGCTCGATAAATATTTTGTACTTAAAAGCATTTGAGCAGTTGCAGATTGAGACTACTGAGCTGCAGCTTGTGGCCACACCTTTTGTTTGGATTCACGGGGAATGAAATCCAGCCGCTGGGCCAAATCAAGTTGGCCATCTCGCTCGGCGAGGAGCCTCTGAGAAGGACCAGGTGGTCTACCTTCCTAGTAGTGGATGCGCCTTCGGCTTATAATGCTATCATGGGCAGGCTAGCACTGAATGAATTCCGGGCTGTGGCGTCGACTTTCTATCTGAAGGTCAAATTTCCAGTAGGAGATCAGGTCGGTGAAGCTAGAGGGGATCAGAAGGTAGCACGCCGGTGTTATGTGGATGACGTCCGAGTGGAAGTAAGGAAGACCTTCCGAGCTCCGCCGGCCAGTTGCAATATGGTGCAACCCTCACCCTGGGCTGAGCTGATAGGAGAAAAAGAGGAGGTCCAGTTACTGCCCGACCGAGAAGAGGCCCAGGTGAGAATAGCCCCCGGGCTACAGCCCGACCTCAAGCAGCGGCTGATAGAATATTTGACCGAAAATCAAGATGTATTCGCTTGGTCGCAGCAAGATCTGAAAGGGGTCAGACCCGAGGTCATGGAGCACAAACTGCACGTTTACCCTGATGCCCGACCTGTGAAGCAAAGAAAAAGAGACTTTAGCCCTGAGCAGAACAAGATTATCCAGGCCGAGGTGGAAAGGTTACTGAAAGCAGGACATATCAGAGAGGTGCAGTTCCCTGCTTGGCTGGCCAATGTAGTGCTGGTCTCCAAGCCGGGGGATAAGTAGAGAGTGTGCATAGACTTCAGGGATCTCAACAAGGCTTGTCCCAAGGACTGCTACCCACTCCCCCGAATAGACCAGATGGTAGACTCCATCGCGGGGAGCGAGCTCATCTGCATGCTGGATGCCTACTAGGGATACCATCAAGTGCCATTATCCCCGGATGATCAAGAGAATGTCAGTTTCGTCATGGCCGAAGACACTTATTGCTACACAGTTATGCCCTTCGGAGTCAAGAATGCAGGGGCGACCTACCAAAGGCTGATGAACAAGGTTTTTAAGGAGCAGCTCGGTAGAAATGTAGAAGTGTATGTAGATGACATTCTCATCAAGTCCCTCCGAGCTGCTGATCTGATAGCGGATGTGCGAGAAACCTGCTGCACTCTCCGGAGGTATGGCCTTAAACTCAATCCGTCCAAATGCCTGTTTGGAGCTAAAAGTGGAAAATTCCTGGGCTACATCTTGACCGAACGAGGGATAGAGGCTAACCCCGGAAAGGTGAAGGCTTTGCTAGACATGCCTTCGCCCAGGAACCTAAGGGAAGTTCAGCGCCTGACTGGAAGAATAACCGCACTCTCCCGATTCACATCTCGGTCGGCTAATAGAAGTTTGCCCTTCTTCAAAATTTTGCGCAAGGCCACTAAGTTCCAGTGGGATGCTGAGTGCGACCAGACTTTTGAAGAATTGAAGACTTACTTGGTCAATCTGCCGGTGTTAGCCAAGCCGGAAGAGGGAGAACCATTGTATATCTATTTGTCTGCTACTGAGGGAGCTGTGAGCGCTGTACTTGTAACCCAAAAGGAGACCGAGCAGCAGCCGGTCTACTTCTTTGGGCACTTACTTAAGGAAGCCGAGTGTAGGTACACTACACTCGAGAAATTGGCTTATGTGCTTGTGCTGATGGCTCGGCGACTGCGCCCTTACTTCTTGGCCCATCCTATCCGAGTGCTGACCAATAGTACACTCGGGAAGGTACTAATTAACCCTGAAATCTCAGGTCGGATGGTTAAGTGGACAACAGAATTGAGTGAATGTGATATCCAGTATCAGCCCCGGACTGCAATTAAAGCTCAAGCATTGGTTGATTTCCTTAGTGAGCTCCACACGCAGGAAGAAGAAGAGACATGGAAAATATATGTGGATGGGTCGGTCACTCGGGCAGGGAGTGGCATGGGAGTCTTGTTGCTGTCTCCTAAAGGAGATCAACTTCATCTGGTCGTACGCCTAGAGTACCCGGCCACCAATAATCAAGCAAAGTATGAAGCTCTCCTGGCAAGCCTGCAAGCAGCCAAACATGTAGGGGCCACTTAGGTCGTCTTATACTCAGACTCTCAGCTAGTGACTCGGCAGGTGGCGGGGTAGTTCGAGATAAATGACGAGAAGCTACAAGCTTATGTGGATGCATACAAGCAGTTGCAAGTAGAGTTCCAAGAAGTTCAGGTCTTACAGATCCCCCGAGGAGACAATGCCAAAGCGGATGAGTTGGCTAGGCTAGCCAGTGCTGTCCATCCATGGGTCTTCCCTCGGCCTTCACCTCAGATCATACTGGTGGCCCAGGTTGAGAGGGAAACAGAAATAGAAATACAAGGGGACTGGAGAGCTCCATTCATAGCCTATTTAAGAGAAGGAACTCTCCCAGCTAGTCCTAAGCAGGCAAGGATATTGAAGATAAGAGCGGCCAGGTTTACTCTGATAGGAGAGGCGTTATACAAGCGAGCTTTTTCCCGGCCGTTACTCAGATGCCTTGGGGAGGAAGATGCAGACTATGTATTAAGAGAAGTGCATTTGGGATCTTGCGGAAATCACTCAGGAGGTCGGTCTATAGCTCGGAAGGTCTTGCTGGCCAGTTACTTTTGGCCTACCCTCCAGAAGGATGCAGAGAAGTTAGCCCTCTCTTGCCTTTCGTGTCAGAAATATCAAAATTTATTGCATCGGCCGGTCGAGATGTTGAAAACGTCCACTGTGTCTTGTCCCTTCGATCAATGGGGTATGGATATAGTGGGGTCATTCCCCCGGGTAGCTACTTAGAAGAAATTCTTGTTAGTGGCAGTAGACTACTTCTCCAAGTGGATTGAGGTGGAGGCCTTGTCCCGGATTACCGAGCAAGCAGTAAAGAAGTTCCTATGGCAAAATATCCTCTGCAGATATGGCATACCTCACAAGTTGGTGTCAGATAATAGTCGGCAGTTTCAAGGCCGGGTGATAAGAGAATTGTGTAAAAGCTTTGGGATCAAGCAAGCCTTCACTTCTGTGGCATATCTTCAAGGTAACGGTCAGGCTGAAGTAGCTAATAGAGAAATTCTGAAGGGGCTCAGGGCCAAGTTAGATCAAGTTGGTGGATCTTGGGTGGACGAACTGCCTGGTGTTCTATGGGCTCTCCGAACCACCCCCAAAGAGGGGATGGGGTGCACTCCTTTCCAGTTGGTATACGGCAGTGAAGCTGTGGTCCCCATGGAGGTCGGTTGTGAGTCCGATAGGAGACATCTGTACGGGGATGACAATGCAAAGAAAAGAAGAATGGAGCTGGACTGATCGAGGAGGTTCGGGCTAAGGTCGCGGTTCGCCTGGCCGCTTACCGACAGAGGATGCGGCGTCGATACAACCAAAGAGTTATACCTCGAAGTTTTCAAGTAGGGAACAAGGTATGGAAGAGGATCAAGCCGGTGGGGGAGGTTGGCAAGCTGGAACCTCAATGGGATGGACTCTTCTTGGTGATTGAAGCATTGGGATCGGGAGCTTACTACTTGCAGATGCTCAAGGAAAGAAGCTGGGAAGACCTTGGAGTGCGACACATTTGAGGTTGTACCGTGAGGAGAGTTGAGCGAAAAGATCCCTGTACTTGTACTCAGAAAATGTAATAGAAAGACTCAGGGCATACAAAGAATGGTTCCTGCAAGTTATAAGTGGGCATGCTCCCACGCACCCACCGGCCTCGGCGCCGATTGGGCGTGGCGTTCCACGTTCGGTCGGGCCCGGTCGGGCGTGGCGGTCCACGCTCGGTCAGGGTAAGTCAGACGGTGTCCAGGCTCTTGCTAAGGCAAGTTATAAGTGGGCATGCTCCCACGCACCCACCGGCCTCGGCGCCGATCGGCCATGGCGTTCCACGTTCGGTCAGGCCCGGTCGGGCCTGGCGGTCCACGCTCGGTCAGGGTAAGTCGGACGGTGTCAGGCTCTTGCTAAGGCAAGTTATAAGTGGGCATGCTCCCACGCACCCACGGACTCGGCGCCGATCGGGCGTGGCGTTCCACGTTCGGTCGGGCCCGGTCGGCCGTGGCGGTCCACGCTCGGTCAGGGTAAGTTGGACGGTGTCCAGGCTCTTGCTAAGGCAAGTTATAAGTGGGCATGCTCCCACGCACCCACCGGACTCGGCGACGATCGGGGTGGCGTTTCACGTTCGGTCGGGCCCGGTCGGGCGTGGCGGTCCACGCTCGGTCAGGGTAAGTTGGACGGTGTCTAGGCTCTTGCTAAGGCAAGTTATAAGTGTGCATGCTCCCACGCACCCACCGGACTCAGCGCCGATCGGGCGTGGCGTTCCACGTTCGATCAGGCCCGGTCGGGCATGGTGGTCCACGCTCGGTCAGGGTAAGTCGGACGGTGTCTAGACTCTTGCTTAAGGGAAGTATGAATCAACACCCTTCCACGATACCTATTGTCGGGGCGTGGCTTCCCACGTTCCGATAGACAAAAGGAGTAGTCGATCAAACTGGTAAGATTGAGGTGATCAAACATAAGCACACAAGTCAACTCGGCTTCGCCGTGAAGGTTGGCCAGTTGGAACCAAGCAACACCGCCGAGTCAAGGTACCGACCTAACCGAGCAACATCGTCGATTCCGGGTGCCGACCCGACCAGGTAACATTCTCGGGTCTGGGTGGCGACCCGATTGAACGACTAGCGGCGTAAATGTCCCGAGCGTTTGACACTTAGCAGAAATTTTCTGATCGACCTAAAGAATCAAACCAGGGTGAATGGCATGAGTGGCCCGACCAATCAACACTTAGCGGGAATTTATTGCGTGGTTTAAACGTTGACCTTCACAGAGTAAGTCGGACAAGTCGAGCGAACGATACTTAGTAAAAATCTCAAGCATCGTAAACAAGCAAGTACAATAACAGGGCAAGAAAGGTAGAGGCGTAAAGAGTCAACCTAACTAAAATAAGGCCCATGACCATCACAAAATTGGACCCCGAAGGCCGAGTTAAGCAAAACGAGATCATTGCAAAAACTATAAGGCCTTATGGCCGAGTCAAGACAAAACGGTAAAGGACAGCAAATTGATCTAAGTGAATGGGGGAAAAGCGTCCTTCGGAATCAGGGCTTTAATCCGAGTCGACTTCACGGCATTGGGCGGAAGATCTGCAGGAAGTTGGTCAGCTTCCGTCAGCTGTTGAATGGCGCCCTTCACTCCGTACAGGATCATGCCGCCGGTGCGCGCAGCTACTTGGTTAAGGAAAAGGTCGGACCGGATGTAGGCCAGACGGGCTGCTTCAATCTGGGCAGACTCGCCCGACTGATAGTCCTCCAGCTCCTTCTTTAGCCGAGCAATTTCCGAGTCCTTACCTTGATTAGAAGTCTCCTGGGCTGCTAGCTGTTTCTCTTTACTCACCAACTGAGCCTCAATACCCTGGAAGGCCTCCTGTTGGGCAACCAACTCAGCCTCCTTGTTTGTCAGAGCGAGCTGAGTCCGATGATGGGCCTCAGCTGATTCCTTCAATTTTCGCTGGAGACCCTTGACATCTGCGGTTTTCTTGTCCAGGTCGGAACGGGCCCGAGTTTAACGACTCTGAAAGGTCTTCTTCTCACCCTCTTCGTGAGCCACCCGATTAGATAGCCGCTCTATCTCCTGAGAGGCGGTAGCCAGGGCTCGGTGTTCCTCTTCGGACTGAGTTTCCAAATCCGATAGCCGCAACCTCAATGCAGTTATCTCTGAGCGCAGGGCGTCTCGGCCCTCGTCACCCGGAGGAAGGGTGCAATCGGCTAACTTGCTCTCCAGCTCATGCACTCTCATTTCGGCTGCTCGGCGCTCCCTGATATTCCTGACTAAGGCTTGGCCAACCGACTGGCTTGCCACCCAGTGCTTCATCATGACAAGGGCACTATCACTATGAGTAAAAAGAAAAGCAATCAACAGAGAGGAAGAAATACCTGAGTGGCCTCCAGAAAAAATTTATCGGCCAGGCTCATAGGATTCGTATCAGTAGTCAGCGCCCGACCTTGGTCCCAACTGGCGACCAGCCGGCCATGCAAGTTGAGCTGCTGGGGTTGCACTATTTGAGCCAGGGTTGTCTCCGAGGGAAGCTGGATATTCACCAGTGGTCGCGGAGGAGAGTGCATTGACAATAAGGCGTCCACGGCTTCGGCGCGGCTGGTGTCTGGCTCGGGGGCCTCGAGGGAAGGCGCGGTACCCGAGGTTGAAGCTCCCGAGCGAGGCGTTGTAGGGGTCGGCGCGAAAGTCACGGAGCGGGGTATCGTCAGTGCGGACTCCCAGGTGCGCGATCGAGGAGGGGCTGAGCCAGAAGCCGAAGCCCGAGCGCCTGGCGAGGCGCGATCGGGCGAAGGGTCTCTGCAGTCGGGCCTCCGGGAGTCGGTTCTGAGGTCGGCGATGTGCCCGGAGAAAAGGTCACCCGGCGGCGTTTCATCACCAGGCTCTCGGCAGCGGCTTGCTCTTCTTCTTCCTCTTCTCCTTCTTCCTCCTCATTCAGCACGTGAGGAGTCGCTTCTGAGCCCCCGACTGGGAGGTCATCCGCCGAACCTTCCTCCCTGGCTTCGGGTTGTGCGGGAACCGGGGTAGCGCTAAAGAGCGGTACCGCCCAATCGGCAGCTAGCTTGGCAGCCAAAGCCTCCATGGCCTCTTCTTCTCGAGCCAGTACGTCATCGACCCGGGCGTCGTACATGGTTTCAGCTGCAACAGGGAGAGAGTTTTAGTTAGCATTAACAAGCCTACAAACCGAATAAAAACTTACCGAGAGTGCCGGGTAATTCCGCCGGGATCTGACTCAGCCGAAAGAGATACAACATGCCCTCGATCAGTAGTTTGCCCGCGTGGTAGCGGGCTCCCCCGAGCTTGGAGAAGGCGAATTGATAGCCTGCGTCCGAGCGGAGATTTTTGGGCAGCTAAGGGTGGTCAGGCAGGTCTTCTACCCACGCGGTAGGCCAGTTCCGGGTTGGGGTCGACTTAATGTAGAAGAAGTGGGATTTCCAACCTTTGTTGGACGAAGGGACTTTCTCCAGAAAGGCCGACTTGATACGGGCTTGGAAGTAAAAGTTCCCGGGCTCTTGCTTCTTAAGGTAGTAGAGATAATTAAACACTCGAGGACTCAAAGAGACTTCATGGGCGGTGAAAATGATCACTATGCCACACGGAATCCTAATCGAGTTGGGGGCCAATTGGGACAGAGACACCTAGAAATATCGACAGATCTCGCGAAAAAATGGATGAAGGGGAAAACGTAATCCGGCCAGCAGTTGATCGGAGAAGACAATGAAATAGTTTAAGGGAGGTCCATGGGCCCGACCCCGATGGTCAGGAAGAGCCAACAAATGGTCTTCGGGTATTTCGTAGTCTATACGTAAGGTCTCTAACTGACCTAGGTTTAATGATGAGAGAGTCGTTAAATACCACGGCTCGGGCGGGACGGATGACTTGGCCATCAAGGTAAGGTCGGGAAATACGAAGCAAAGACTCGGCAAAGAAAAGGAATACCTAAGGACGAGGCTCGCCGGAAACACTGATCGCCGGAGCTAATGAGGTCGGACAGAAGCAGGAAGAGATGCGGAGGTCAAGATAAAAAAAGGGTGAAATGAGAAGAGAAGGCTATTTATACTGCGGGCCAGACAATAGGGACCGTTGGATGATGGAGAAGAGAATGGCGGGCTCTGACCCCAGTCGTCCGATCGCTGTCATTCCCTAGGTCTCGAAGCTTCACCTGCACGCCGTGCGAGCCATGCCGATGACGCCTCGGTGCCAGAGGTCTCCTGTCAGAAAGTGACACGTGGTCTCGCATTAATGGGGATTTGATGGGGGATCTGACATTTAAAGAGGAAGATTAAGAATGTGGTGTGACGCATGGGAAGGCGGGGAGGAGGTTTGACCGACCGGGCCGGGTGCTTAGTCAGTCGGACTTAACGCCTCCTTCGACTAGACTTGAGGGGGAGGCTTGTGATCCAAGCGGATGATTTTTTTAGGAATGTCGGAGGCCCGGTCGGGTTCAGGCTAGCGTGGCCCGAATCAGGGGAAGTTAAGTCGGGTCGCTCTCGGGCTCATGGGCCTGGCTTGAGGATTGACCAGAAGAACGAAGGTCGGGGTGGATGAGGCCCTGGTTCAGGTTCAGGCACTCGGGTCGGTCACCCGCGGTCGGACACTCGGGGTCGGTCACCCGAAGCCGGACACTCGCAGTCGGTCGCCCGAGGTCGGACGCTCGGGGTCGGTCACCCGAGGTCGGGCACTCGGGGTCGGTCACCCGAGGTCGGACACTCGGGGTCGGTCACCCGAGGTCGGGCACTCGGAGTCAGTCACCTGAGGTCGGACACTTAGGGTCGGTCATCCGAGGTCGGGCACTCGAGGTCGGGCACCCGAGATCAAGGGGCCCCTAGTCGAACGCCCTGAGTTCGCTCCATAAATGTAGGCTTAGGATTCAGAGTTACCCGACCAGTTCGGGCCATTAGTCAAGGCAAACCGACCAAACGATTATGGGACCACCTTTGCAGTGACAAGCTGGCAGACCTCTGACATAATCATTACCTGACAGAGCCGCCTGACAGGGCCGCCAAATGTTAATGTAACTCAGAAGAGGCAGAGGCAGTGTGGACTTGGTGTCAGGCGGCTATGTCAGCCTTACAGACAACTGACTCCTCCTTAATGAGACAAGACATCTCTGACATGGCAGAGGGCTTTCCTCCCCCTATATAAACCCCCCTTGGGGCTCCAAAAGGAGGATTGCTGCCATTTTGCAACCACACCATCATTCTGTGAGCTTCATTTTGGTCCGAGCCGAGTGACTTGAGCTTGATTCCTAGTTGAGTCCGAGTCCGACCCCCGAGTTACAGCAGACCGGATCGTCTTGGTCAGACCGAGTCAGTCGGGCGAGAACCAATCTTCACTTGTCGACAGGATCAGTGAGACAGAGGAGCAAGGTTGCCAACTAAAGGTAACAAACACCGAATAGTAACCCTTCAAACTAATTGCTTTGCCCCTGCAACTCCGATCACAGAGCGGCCGTGACCGCCCCCAAGAAGACCTTTTTGAGATACTAACAGAGAAATGATTAACGTTGGGTGATCGATGCGGAAATTTTCTATTAATTGTCAGGATAAATCGAAAAGCACTCACAGTTGGCGATCTAGAAACACAACGTCCCAAGGTTCGCGTCTCATTTAGAGAAAAATTCCTATAAATATATCGTAGTTGGGGAGCGAACCATGAATATCTGAGATAGCGACTAATCGTCCTATCGTTGTACCATAGCCCCGGAGGCAAATAAACTTACAGAGAAGAAATCATCCATGATTAACAGAGAAGAAATCATCCAAATCCATCGGAGAGAAAGTTTGGCGCCTTCATCAAATTTCAGTCAACCTTCTATCGATAAATTCTAGAAAGAATGGAGAATTTCTCTATCTAGACCAAGTTTAGAAAAACTATAATATAATAGTGAAAGGACAATTCCTCACATATGTATCTAAATTTATCTCAAGATCGACTCTAAAGAGATAGTTGAAACAGACCTATTTTTTTAATTATTAGAAGTTTTTAATATAATTAAAAGTATTAACTAATGGCTTCATTTATCCTCATCCAAATTACAAAACTTGTTAATTTTTTATAACTCAGATTTTATATACAGATAAAATAATCAATTTTATAATATAATTTTAATTACATTATAAGATAAAATATCCCTTACCACACATACCCTTAACATAACACTCGCAATTGATATTGATCTTTCCATTTTAGGTTTAAATTAACATTATCAATTTTTTTTTGATAATTCAAATATTCAATTTTTATAATCCGACAAATCTGAAAAAGGATCGATTGAATCTCAGAAAAATTTCCAACATCAAAAAATTTTCAAACTTTCCAAATATAATATACTCCAGGTGAGATTTTAACCAGACGTTACATAGGAATATCATGCCACCTCTTATTATCACACGATAGCATTCCCAATTTGATATGGGTCTTGCCGTCATTTGCCAGAAATATGTATCAATTGTTCATCTTTTGGTTCAAAACACACAATCCATAATGCTCAATTAACAACTGAAAAGTTTTTGGTGATACCAAATGCAAATTGAGAGAACATAATTTTTCTTGGCTTTTCACGTCAATAACAGAATGAAACATTGAAAAACTTAACTACATTAATTAATAATTCATAGAAGCATGAAAATGCCAAACTAAACAGAATTGCAGAGCTTAGCGACTAAACATTCTAAAGCTTAGAATATAAATCATCTCATCAAAGTAACATCAAGAACAAAAGGATATCAAAAGCCCATGGGTCATATAAAAGCAATGGCTTGTAAATTGCCCACATTTCAGTGGAAAGGGATTATCTATGTCTGGAGAAGGCAACCCCAAATTCAATATGGATTTTGATAATTTTTCCTGCAAGCAACATAAACTACATAGATCTAACCAGTGTTATTTTATCTAGAGAAACAAACTGGCAGCAATGACTTAATCATAGGAAGCTGCTGCTATATAAAAATGTGCTACAATTCACTAGTGCAAAAGTAGTGCATTGGAGGTTCTTCTAGTTCAAGCTTTCTAGATATTATACAGGTCCCCCACATAATCTAAAAGCAAACACTTCGTTCTAGTTCAAACTGCTAGATGTTACATGTGTATCATAGAAAGCAACATAGATAGACTAACCACAAGAATCCTTATAAAAACACTTCAGAGTTAAGCTAAATGTCTATGGCATCATATGATATCCAGGAACTAGTGCAACCTGATTGTGTCGTCTAGCGATGTATCACACTGCCTCTTTTCCTATCTTCCATATGGGTGGTATCGACCTGCACTACGGCCATAGCTTGCGTTGCTACTGTAGAATCCACCTGAGCCGTAGCCAGCACCTGGTGACTCATAACCACCATTGTAGGTAGAACCACTATAACCCCCAGCTTCTCGGCCATAGCCACCAAAGCTACTTCCACTGTGACCCCCACCATGCCCCCCATAAAAACCAAGACGGCTAGAATAACCATGATAATTCTCTAAGCGACGTGAGAAACTGCCATATCCACTGTCATATTGACTACCAATGCCTGCATAACCACCATATCCGCCAGATCTAGGATCAAATCCTCCAGGTGTCCTATACAGAGGAGAACCATATGAGCCACCTGCAAAACCACTATAGCTGCCGTATCCTCTAAAACTATCACCAAAGTGCCTCGTCCTAGGTTCACTACCAAATGCAGATGTTGGGTTGAGGGAGTTCTTTGGTTCAGCCTTCTTGATCTCCACCTACAACAAAGCAAGAACATCAACCTAGTCCCAGCATGCCAAACAGCTACAGAAGATTCTAACACTAACATATCTTTTATCCCCCAAATCAAGGAAATCTAAGCCATAAGTTCTAGAAAGTAAACAAAGAAGGAAAAAAACTCTGAGCAGACTAGTAAGAGGCAAGAAATCATTTTTCACGTTGACGAACACTCCCGTGCATGTATTGTTTGATGTTTCGGGTCCATAACATTGAAAGCTCACCTGACTACCAGCTAGATCAATCATATTTCCGTTTTTAGCTAGCAAATCATCTACAACTTTTTCTGACTCAAATGTTACAAAACCAAAGCCTCTAGACCGGTTGGTTGAATGGTCACGAATGATTTCATGATTATCCACCTTCCCAAACTGAGAGAAAAAGTCCTTAAGTTCATCTGCAAATCAGCAAAGAGGAACTATTGAAGTAATTTCTCTGAAAAAGAAATCACAAATGGTTGTAAACTAAACACAAAATACCTTCTGTGAAACTCAAAGATATCCCACCAACAAATATCTTCCGTGTTTTGAAATCCTTCATAGGAGCAGCTCCTTTGGGTATTGTTCGTTTAATTTCAACCTGCAAAATACCATAACAAAAGCAATTGAAAGGGCATCCAAGAAGAGTGAAAATAAAATTTCTTTACATGCTTTGAATCAGAGAGCAGGATAAACCTATACAAAAGGCATGATAAAGTGCTGAGAAAACATTAGCATTTGAAAGTAAGATTGAAAATTCCTTAAATAGAAAGAAAAAAATCTTAACGAAACTTGTATGGAACCTTGAATTCCATACCAATTAAATCCTGAACTAAAACTAACACAAAATTAATAACATGCTCTGGGCTGGTTGCCGGTAGTCATTCTAGTAAGCAATCCAATGCCATGAAACCCGTCCGAGTTTACAAATATGATCACAATGACATTTCTATGTTTTCAGGATACGTCATCCCAACATATCAAAACATATTCTGAATGAGCATAGCTATCAGAAAGTACCTTAATTGATAAACCACTTAGTAAACCAAAGCACGTAAATTGATGAAATATTAGACAAAATCAGCAAAGACGAGACAAGAGAAGAAGGAACATCATCAAGATATATATCATTAAAATAAATTAGCTGATGCATGCAATGATTTGCATCCAATAACAAAATAACCAACCAAGAGTAAAACCCTTTGGCAAGGAATGAATAGAGCGTTAATCAATTCGGCAATTGAAACTTTCAGTGTAGAAATAATCAAACATCAAACATTTCATACAAGAAAAGTCAAATCAATTAAGGCGAACTATCTAGACAGTAAAATATACTCACCGTCTTCCCATTGATAATATGTGTATCTTCAATGACTTTGTCAACAACAGAAGGATTATCAAAAGTGATAAATCCAAAGCCTCTAGGTCTGTTTGTAATGCGGTCTTTCATTATAACTTTATCAACAATCTTTCCGTACCTTGCAAAATGCTTCTCAAATGTCGCTGTTAGACACCACCATACAATAAATCTTATAAATAAATGAAAAAAAATTATAGGGCATGAAACTAAGTTACATGACAAGCATATAAATATGAAAAAAAATGCAGACAATGACTATAGAACTCTTCAGCTGTGGTGCAAGCATGTTGTGAAGATAAATAATGAAAGATTATATGAATATACTTTGGAAATTGAACTGCACGTACTTTAACAATAGTTAATTTAAAGGTAAACAGCGGCCCCACTTGTCAGAACTCAAAAAGAATGTAATTCCACTAAATCTAGTAGCATTCTTAATCTTCTTAATGAATTCAGATACCAGTTTCAAAAACAAATAATTTTGTTTGAATTTTCAATTGCAAAACCAATATATATGTAGTCTTTACCAGCCAAGTATTTAGATTGCTTCACTAGAACTGTACATGTGCAGTTTCGTTAGCCAGTGGTCACATAATCAGCATCTGGACTAACTCTATCAAATCTAAACTATTAACTTATGTTCATGTAATTCAAACCTTAAAGACAAGGTCATCGAACCACCCTACCGAGTAAGTGAATAAGCAAATTTGTACATGTGCTAGGGTTAAACGGGGATAATTGGTATTGAAAATTCCAGTTAGGTTATTTCTTATTTGGAAGAAAACATCAAAAGTCTCAGATAGGCTTAGCCTTTTTGAAAAGGAAGGTGAGAAAGTCTTCCAGGTATATGTAATACTTCCTCTTGCTCAAAAGAAATTTCTTACAACAATTTTGCCGGATGGAAAACTAAATATCAATCCACTGTGAATAACTACCGAAAATGTGAATTAAGTTGATTTGTGAAGGATCAATCCTCCCCGAGTTGTACAAAGATGACAATAACGGCAGCAATATATACACGAATATTCTGCATTTAACCTACTTGAACTTGTATTCTACGCAAACAGAGATCAAGACCACCATAAACTTAGTTCATCAAACAAAAAGTTAATTTTAGACATGTCGTAACACATTCATATCAGAAAACCAACGAATACGCCGCAATCAATAAAACCGGCGGAGTATACATGCAAGTAAGCCTTCAGCATGAATTTGCAAGCTAAACAGATAGAAAAAAAAAACCCGGCAAGATATCTAACCCATGGTCGTATCCTTGGCGAGCCCACCGACGAAGATCTTCCTGCGTCCAACGGAAAGGGCAAAACTTGTAAATTGCGAGTTCGACAGGAAATCTTACAGAACAAGAACGAGTAAACGAGATGGTAAGGGAGACTCACGCGGGGCTCGCTCCGTCGTGCTCCTGCATCCTCGACCCCATGGCGATCGTCGACTCTAGGGTTTCACGAGGACGATTAGTAGGTATTCAACCAGCTCCGGGCAACGGGTTGTTATGTAGTTTTATATAGGCACGTGGTTCATTGACTACTCCATGAATTGATTTAGGGTTTTATCATAATTTGGTACCGAATCAAACAATCAAATTATTTTTAATTCGATCCAAAATAATATATTTAAAAATTTAATAAAAACTTAATCTGTTCGATAAAAAATTTAAAAAATCTCAATATTTTTTATGCTTTTATTGTTTGATTTTAAAAAATAGTTTAACTGATTTTCAAATTTTAAAATTGAAAATCAAATTGAATTCAAAATAATCCAAAATAAATCATGCCCACCCTTAAGCCTCTCTTCGAGAGAGTAGGGAGGGGAGGAGAAGGTAAGGAGGAGGGATAATTTTATTATACTCTAAGATTATTACGTTGGGTAAAGAGTAATGTAATCAAGTCTGTAATGTAATCAAGTCTATAATATAATGTAATGTAATTCATATTATATTACTATGTTTGGTAACGAGTTGTATGTAATCTTTGATTACAAGGATGATTACATTCTTTTGTTTGGTGTCCATTATTTTTATAAGGAATGTAATTCATATTATTATAAAATGACAAAAATATCTTTATAATTAAATTTACATAATTTTATTCTCCTTTTCAATTAAAATAGGCTTTTCATTTATGTAAAATCTCTAGGATTAAATATTTTTTTATTGGATAAAAATTTGACTGCACTTACAAAAGGCCACAAAGTAAAGAAAAATTTCACCCGAAACCTGATATTATCAAACAAGAGGAAGAGAATCGACCACAAATAGAACATTTCTGCAACCAAGACTACACAACACAAATTCAAAATATGCAGTCTTAAGCGAGAAGATGTTATCCAAGTTCTAACGATGAAATCTAAAAGAAAATTATGAGGGTGCGTTTGGTTGAGAGTTTCCTTGATAACCTTGGTTATCCATCCAAGGTTATCAATGAAAACTGTGTTTGATTTAGATAATAGGCAATTCCCGAGTAATGTTTAATATCTGACACGTCAGCAAAAGAGGGTATTCAATCCGGAATTAGAAAACCAAGGAAAAGTCAGGCTTTTCTCAATTCCGAGGTTAAGATAATTTTTTTTTCAAAATTAACCTTCATTATTTCCTTTTATGACAGAAATACCCTTAACAATCAATTAAATTACATAATACCTAAATATTATTTTTGACCGACTCACACGGCGACTCCACGCGACTCGAAGGGCGACAACCCTAGCGGTGATTCGAAGCCTTCTTCACCATGGAAACCCGAAGGGCGATTCAAAGTCTTCTTCACAGCGAAAACCCTAGCGGCGATTCGAAGGGCGATTCACAGCGGAAACCCTAGCGGCCATCGTCCCACCTCGCGGCGATTCAAATCCTTCTTCCCACCTTGCGGCGAGATCCTAGCAGCGCACAATCGCAGCCCACCTCTTGGTTTTCCGATCGCAATCGTCGTAGCATGCGAAGAATCCTAGCATTCTTCACATGTATTTATTTTCGTGTTCTTTCCATCTCGAGAAAATAATTTCGTGTTCATAGGCATTCACAGGATTCCCATGCTTGATTTTTTCATGAAGATGATCTCTTGGTTTTTTCACAGGATTCCCATGCTTGTTCTTTCCATCTCCTGATTTTTTCATAGGCATTCACACTTCCAAGTTGGGACAATGACTTAATTGTTCTTGTATTGTTTTGACTTATATGATGATTTACCATCTTGTATTGAATTCTTGTATTGTTTTGACTTATTTGACGATTTACCATCTTTGCGCATGATCCAACATGCTTTAGACCTGTTTCTAGATCACAATTTCAAATCTCTTGGAGACTCTATTTGATAGCTGTCATTAACAAATCTCTATAAGTATAAATTTCCTATGTATGCTTGCTAGAGTTTAATACTTTTCCAAAATAGACTTAGGAACTGATTATCTTCATATTATGATTTAATTTGTGATGAGTGAAAATTTATTTTTAAAACACAGGATGGTTTATTTGAATGATTATTCATGCTTTTAGACTTTAAAATGCCCCAAACACATTTATACAAGAATTAAACTACGTCAGCATATTATTAGTGCTTAATGTTTTCAATTCTGCTTTGAAGATAAGCTAACTGTGAATGACTGTAGAATTATCTATCTTGTGCTAGAGGAATATATTAATTATTTTTAATTTTATTCTTTTCTTATTCATTTGGTAAAGAACCTTGCTTTCTTCTTAAATTGACTATGATGTTGATTCTTGATCTCTCTTGTTTGGCTTTATAAGTGTTCATTTATATGCATTTGATTCTAAATCAAAGTCAGGTAAGATTATTAGAAAGTAGGGTTGATTCTTGATGTTCATTTATATATATTAATTTTGCTTTTACTTATTGTTTATTGAATTTTATTATTTTATCAGTCGGGTACCTAGGTTCTTGAGTTTTCTTGTCTGCTTTGAAGAACATCTATATATCCAGTTCTAAACCGCCAATTTACCTATTGTTCATTTATATATTTACCTATATATCCAGGATTTCTTGTGATAGCTACCTTGATATGCTTCTAATTAAATACTTTTCGTTGCCTTATTTTCATGATAGGTTGATATGGATCGATTAGCAGTAAGGTAGGAGATGAAGATCATTTCTGTATTTATACACAAGAAGAGGATGGAAAGGAAGTTATTTACGCTTTAATTGTTGACAGTTGTTTAGTCTTAGCTATAAAGAGGAGTGCTAGGTTTAGGAGGAGCATATCATATGCTTATCAGACATTGTCTAGATACAATATTAGGTCTATAAACTTAAATGAGATGGTTTTTCATAGCGATCGACAATGTGTTTATAACTGTAGAATGGATAGAAGGTCTTTAGACAAACTTTGTTCTTTGCTAACGACTCATGGAAAACTGAAAGAAAATAAAAATATGTCAATTAGTGAACTTGTAATATCTTTTCTTCACATTATTGCACATAATGTGAAGAATAGGATCCTAAAACGCTAAACAACTAGATCTGGTGAGACAGTTAGTAGACAATTTTATTCAGTTTGAACTCTGTTCTACGGTTACACAACATTTTACTTAAGAAGCCCGAACCAATCCCAGAATATTACACGGATGAGAGGTGGAAATGGTTTAAGGTACAAGTATATAATTTCTATATATTTATTATTTTAATCATGTTAATGTACACAATAAATTAATATGATTTATGATGTTTCTTTGAGTGTAGGGTTGTTTGGGAGCATACTTAGGTATCGAACCAGAAACGTGAAATTGCAACCAATGTCTTGGGCGTGTGCACACCGAACATGCAATTTAGCTATGTCTTACCGGGTTGGGAAGGATCTGCAGCAGATGGTAGAGTCTTAAGGGATGCTATTAGTAGGAGGAATGACTTGAAGATTCCTCAAGGTAATAATTATGTTATAATTAATACAAAATAGGTTGTTATTATATATATTAATAAATGTTCACTTGTAATATAGGTTGTTATTATTTGTGTGATGCTAGATACACAAATGGGGAAGGATTTTTGGCACCATATGGAGGTCAAAGGTACCACTTGACTGAATGGAGGCAAGGTTACCAACCAGCGACGACCAAAGAGTACTTTAATATGAAACATTCTCAAGCCAGAAATTGCATTGAGAGGTGTTTTGGCATTTTAAAAGCTAGATGGGCTATATTAAGAGATAAGTCATTTTATTCTGTTAAGACTCAATGTAGGATTATTTCTTCTTGTTGTGTCCTACATAATTTTATAAGGTATGAAATGACAATTGATCCGATAGAGAGTGACCTTGATGTCCTCGAGTCAAATGGAAGTGATGATAATGACGATGATGGTGATTTGATCAGACATTGTGAGACGAGCCCTGCTTGGACTGAATGGAGAGACAAGCTTACGGATGATATGTTCACTAGCTGGCAGACATCGGAACATTAAATATAATGTTCTTTCTTAAAATTTAAACTCTTTGATTATGTTGTATTTGTGTTTATTATCCATTTGAATAGTTTGAACAATTTGGTTGTATCTAGGTTTGGTTAAGTTTGAACAATTTGGTTGTATCTGGGTTTGGTTAAGTTTGAACAATTTGATGGGTTTGGTTAAGTTTGAACAATTTGATTATATCTGGGTTTGATTAAGTTTGAACAATTTGATTATATCTGGGTTTGATTCATTTATACCATTTCATTTTGTTTTATGCAAAAATAATGTGTTTTTTGAATGGTTTAATTTTAGTTTTCAATGGAAGGAAATTGCCAAAAGCGGATAAAAGTAATAACAACGATCAAGGATGCACCATCTGAACAAGTAGAAAGTTCAATGCCACTGAAGTTTAAAAGAAAAACTTCGAACTCTAAACACTTGTGGACAAAACAAGAGGATGTTGGGTACTTGCTGCATTTGAAGAAAGTCATGGATGCTAAATTGTCATCCAGTAATTTGAAAGCTACCCCCCATATCGAGTCAAGATACAAGCTATTGAAGAGGCAGTTTCATGCTATCAATGAGATGTTGAATCATAGTAGTGGATTTGGGTAGAACGATGTTGAGAAGTGTATCATTGTAAATTTTTATATTTTTGTATTTAATACATTGTAAATTTTTTTATTCTTAAACTTTTATCCAGTGAACCATACATGCTTAAACTTTTATCTAGTAAACCTAATTATATTGTCTCCTTAGTTAATCTACAAAAGTAATTGCCATGGGAAATTACTTTTAAACAATTGGTAAAAATTAGGCTTACATGGTATCTCGAACTGCCAAAGGTAAGCCTGACATTTCGGCTTTGTAATTGTAGCATCTAAATTATATGCTTTAATCTATTTATTGTCTGTTTTGTTGCCTGCATATTGTGAGTTCTTATATTATTCTTATATTTTAATTTAGAGTCATCCAACTGCTATTGGTTTAAGGAACAAAGAGTTCCCTCACCTAGATGACTTGATGCCTGTGTGGGGGAAAGATCGCGCCACAGGAGCTATGCAGAAACCCCAGCTGATGCAGTAGAACAGATAAATTTATGCGATGAAGAGGTTGACACATTTGAGCTTGAAAAAGAATATGTTGAAGGTCACAATGAAGAATCTGATGACGACAACCAACCAATAAATAAATATGAGACTCCAAGTTCATCAGTTTGTCCAATAAACAAGAAGTCAACCAGAAAGAAAAAAGTCAAGTCTGATGATGTTCTAGGTGACTTGGTGGGAGAGATTCAAAAATATATTATTTCTGTTACTCAGGCTGATGAGCAGATCTCCACCTACTTCAAAAAGCAAACAGAGAATAGTGATAGAAAAATGAAGATATACGAAGAGTTAATAGAACTTTCTGAATTCTCTGAGCAAGAAATTATGGATGTTGGGGAGTATATTCTCAAGGATGAACACAAGGTTGACAACTTCTTTGCATTGCCAAAGATATTTAGGAGAAATTATATGGTGAAGCAACTCTCTGAGATCCATCCCAAATGAATTAGCTATTTGAAGTAAGTTGTTGGTACTTATATTTTGATATACTTTTGGATAGTCGTGATACCATATACTTTTAGATAGTCATGATATCATTTTGAACAAAACTTATTTGGATGAATGTCATTTTGGATAGTCGTGTACTTTAGGTGCAATACGTGAATCTTTTTTTTCCTTTTTTTATATCTTTTGTGATAGCTGAATTGTCGGTTGCTTAAATTTCGTTTATATTAGGCTGTTGTTGCTGTTCAATCTCCTAAGTATGGATACGACTTTGATTGTCTCGTATCAGGAGAGGTAGGCTCCTGCTCACTATCACAAACGAATCTTGTGTCAACTTCTTTTAGTTGTATTTAGAATCCTGAGCGTCTTGCAAAGGAACTGTGTGATGATATTGAACAGCTCAAAGCCAGGAGTTTCTCTGCTAGAAGCTGTGTAGATGCTACTACTTCAATCTCAAGTGAAGATATGTTGTAGCAATTGGAGGGGTGAATGAGCTTCTGTGAAGGGTTACCTGAAATAGGGATAAGCATTGAGAGGTTGATATTTTGAGACCTGATTGAGGATCTGCTTGATGAAGTTCTTCATGGAATGGATGCATTTAGCTTGCAAGTCAAGGCTAGTTGAAGATGCAAGCACGTTTGCTAGATAAGCCTAATATCATGCTTGTAATTATCAAATTTTAATGAAAGCAAAAAACATCTCATGGCATGGTGAATATCTCAAACATCTGATGCATCGATCATGCTAAGATTGATACGATGTATATGTTCTAGCTTAATATTTTCTATTTCTTTTTTATTCTAATCTTCCTTTTTGTTTCTATCCCTTTAGGTATTTGCATATGTGTGAAACTGTGAACAAAGTTACATAATGATTGGTAAAAGGATTTGCAAGAAAGAAAGTTTCCATTAACGAATACTGTATTCACTCTGTTCCTTTATACTTGGAGACAATCCTCTGACTTATAATGATAGATTTGCATATGAAGATACTTATGTGATGATTTATAGATTCAAGAAACTCTGTTTCTCTGTACATACTGTATTCACTCTGTTCCTTTATACTGTAAGTTTCTCACTATGACTGCACAGCAACTCCTCTTTTTCCTCTTCAGCTACATCTTGCAGAACATATTCAGTATCAGGAAGATAGCCATCAAACCTCATCTTCAACCTGATATCTTTAAGAAAACCATATATTGCCTCTCGGTGAGGATTCTTGTCATCTCCTTTGACGAACGTATAAACCTTGTCCCTTACCTGAACCCAAGGGCACCCAGGTACCTTGGTAACACCTCTATCCCGCATTCTATCCCTCATTATAACCCTAATGCTGGAAGCCTCATCCCACATTTTGGCAGACACTAGTATGTTTGATAACAACACATAATTCCCAAGATTCTCAGGTTCTACTTCAAACAAATGTGTTGCAGCAATTTTTGCTAACTCCACATTCTTATACACTCTGCATGAAGCAAGTAATGCCCCTAATGCACCCACCATAGGTTGCATGGGCATGTTTTGAATCAGTTCATATGTCTCTTTAAGATGACTAGAGCGGTTGAGGACATCTACCATGCAGGTATAGTGATCAACATCAGGCTGAAGCCCATGCTCCTTACTTATAGCATTAGACGTAGCAGTATTTTTTTTAAAAAATGTTTAAAATATTCTTTATATTATATTATTATTAATAGAGATTAAATTTGTAATTTTTACCTTTTATTATATTATTAATGAAACATAAAATAAAATTTTAATATTATTTATAAATTTTGAATTTATATTTTTATTATATTATTAGTAAAAATTAATATTATATTATTTATAATATTTGTGATCATTATAAGGCCAAGGATAATGATACTGAATCATTAAGATTGAATCAGGGGTAATATAGTAATTGTCATATTAGGTTATATATTAAAACCTTCAATCAAACAAGTTTTTGTCCCATTACCAAAGATTAAACCAAATAATATTAGGTTATATTTATTCCCTATAACCTTGGTTATGTGATTACCTGGTAATCACATGTCCAAGGTTATCAAAGAACACCCTCAACCAAACACACCCTAAAAGTGAGTCAGAGGTTAACAGAAAAAAAGTTCCCAAATTTGTTTCTAATTTTTTTTCTCCCTAAAGTCGATGAGCTTGAGTGAGCCCCCGACCATCAAGAAGTTGGCAGACTTAAGATCTGAGTGTACAATACGTTCCTCATGTATTGTATCAAGTATCAACAGTTTCAAGCATTTGCTGTATTTTACAATATTTAATGAGACAATTAATATTCATAAAGTGAACAACCAATATAGACAGACAACATTTGTTAATGGATGTATCAGCCAGATAGATATTCGATACTACTGAAATACTCAGCTAACTTCCACAAAGATTAACCCACGCATAAAATGTATCGACTGGAGCACCAAACTCAAAATTCTAGTGAAGACTAGCCCATCTTACATGTGTATTAAACCAAAATCAACTGATGTAATCATTTGATCATGGTTTTAATATTTTCATTTGATTTTGGAAAGTCCAGGCAAAACAAATCACTTATACCACGTGCTGCCATGAAACAAAAAGAAATTTGCCACAAGACTACAACAATGGTGAACTGATCCCGACGGAAAGTGATGAAAGATGGGACGCTGGTGAGGTGGAGAGGAAGTTAACCTCGAGAAGATCCCGCGAGCAATTGAAAATCACTCGGAGAAGAAGCGTTAGAGGTAGGCAGGGAGTCTTAGCGTAGCTATTCCGACGCTCAAGTCAACACCAAAAAACAACAATGAGGATTGGAATGAAATGAGCTTCGTAGAAGAAAAATGTGAGTTCATTTGCATTGTGGAGGAGAGACTCTGTGTATAACACCTCTCATAACCTCCACTCTAATGAGATATTACATCATCATAAACGAGGCTATCAAATCACTATAGCTTAGGTATGGAAGCAGCCATGTCTACACTGTATAATGATTACCTAGAATTTAATGCATATTTATATGGGATACGACTCCTTATTTTTTTTACAATTATAGTCTGGGCCCTATCTTCTCTAAGAAATTTTGAAAATAACGGGCCCAATAGGTTAAAAGGCTAGAGGGCCCAATGAGCCAAAAGTCTAGGGAGCCTAATAGGTCTTAGGGGATGTGTTTTTTCCTTGAGAAAAATCAAGAGTTGGTGGGTTCTTTGAGTGTTCTATCGGCCCATTCTGAGATTAACTCTTGCTTACTTACTTAGGGAACTGTCTGAGCGAACACATCCCTAACTTCTGTATTTTCGAATATCCAATAGTATTCGCTCAGACCCATTCATCCATTTGTTCCAACACCAGTTCAGGGGACACCTTCCCCCTATAAGGGACTATAGCTGTTTGATCGGATATATCTTCCTTTGAAGTCTGGCCGGTTATGTCTGATCGGATGCTACAAGTAGGTGTGCTTTAGCAGTTCACCCCTAGCCCATGTGAGACCAAAGCGTCCGTCCGAACTTTACTAGGGCTCCCATAAGCTTCCGATCGAACTCCCAGTGTGATGCACGATGGATCTATTTATGATTTTCGACCTCCACATCAGCCTGCCACTTGACTTTCCTTTACTGAGGGGGATTACATGGAGGTCAGCCCACCACTTTGACCTTCCTTTATACCGAGGGGGTATACCTATCCAACCGGATCATGAACCATACTTAGAGGATAAGTTTAACAGTCAAGAGGAGGAGAGATTGGTCACTTCTTCCTCTCTTCTTCATCAATAGATGTGATTCCGTCTAACGAATGACTCTCCCTTGTTAAAAACATGATGCCCAATGAGGCAATCAATCAATTGACACGAACCAGGCTCATTTCTTATGTGTATAAGCCCATCTAAATCCTAGGAAAGTTAAGTCAAACTTGTTAAGTTATATCCTCGGCTATTGATAAACTGTTGGCGTTGTTCAACTTTCTCTTTCTCTTTCTCTTCCTCTTCTCAAGCACCCATCGGCTTTCCTGCTCCTGTATCTCTTCCTTCTCTTGTCTTCTAATACTGCCACATCGCTATTCTCCCAATTACCTGTCAAATAAGGCAGCTCTACTATTATGTTCCTTCTTTGTTTGAAGAATGCAAGTCTTCTCAACTCTGCAATTTAAAATTCAATTCCCTTAGGCTTTGTTTGGGAGGGTGTGAGGGAAGGATATGTAAAAGGAAGATAATTTTTAACTTTGTTTGAGAGGAGATGAGGGGAGGGGAGAGGAGGGACAGGAAATTTTTATCCTTCTTTATCTCTCAAATGAATTATTTTCTTACCCCCTAAATCAAGTGTAAGAAAATTACCTTCCCTCCCCATCCATTTCCTTTCCTTTCCATTCTATTATATTAATGAATCTCTCCTCGCCCCGTACAAATAGAGAGTTAAAATCTATTACTTATATTCCTCGTTCCAATGTCTCGAAGGTCAAATAGTTGAATATAAATGTATGTAAAAAAGATGACGAAAAAAGAAATTTTATTATGAATGAGATTTTAGTCCCATATTAGGAGTTTCAAGATAGGTGAGTGCGCAAGGAGTATAAATTTAAGATCAAAATTTGTATCAAACCAAATTGACTCGTATGCTAGCACGACCTCTATACGTTGCATATCAGACAAGTCGAGATAAAATTTATCCAAGCAAATGAATCAACGTTTTTGTATTTCAATGAAATCGATTTGACCTGCACATACGTTGAATATCGGATAAATCGACATTTTAATATTTTAATGAAATGGATTCGATTTTTAAATAGCACATATCTCACTGCGAGCGCTTCCCGATTTACCCTGGCAACCGGTGGAAAACTTCCATGGGGTATGGCTCGTCGCCCGAGGTTGGAAAAACCTCGTTAATCATTTTGAATGAGTGATGCTTTACCACAACCTAATGGAAACTCACACTAATCCTAAAGGAGGGGTCTTGGGTTCGAGCCTGCTCTGACCCCTTTAAAGAAACTTTTATGGTGAGGTTCGAGTTTCGAATCTTCACAGCAACAAATAAATCTCTTTCTTAGTCCAAGCATCCGCGATTCGATCTCCAGCTACTGTGTATTTACAGGAATTTTTTTGTAGGGCGACTAGTCGCTTTCCCAGGCATCCGCGGTTCGATCCCTAACTACGGCGTATTTGTAGGACTTTTTCCTCCAAATGAGGCGCGAACCCTGGGACGCTGGGCTTCTAGACTGCCCACTGCGAGCGCTTCCCGATTTATCCTGGCGGCCGATTGGAAACTTCCGTGAGGCCGGGCCGGTTGCTCGAGGTTGGAGAAACCTCGTTAATCATTTTAGCCTCCGGGGCTATGGTGTAGCAGTAGAGCGACTAGTGGCTTTCCTAAGCATCCGCAGTTCGATCCCAGCTACGGCGTATTTGCAGGAATTTTTCCTCCAAATGGGGCGCGAACCCTGGGACGCTGGGCTTCTAGACCGCCCACTGCGAGCACTTCCCGATTTACCCTGACGGTTGGTGGGAAACTTCCGTGAGACCGGGCCGGTCGCCCGAGGTTGGAAAAACCTCGTTAATCATTTTTTGTTACTCTTAGTTTTGAGAAAGAGTTGTTGAAATTCTTGCCAGGCTATCTCTAATGGAAACTCAAAATTAATGCGTATTTTCAAGAATTTTTCCTCCAAATGGGGTACGAACCCTGAGACGCTGGACTTCTAGACCGCCCACTGCGAATGCTTCCCGATTTACTCTGACAGTCAATGGGAAACTTCCGTGAAACCGGACCGATTGTCTGAGGTTGAAAAAATCTCGTTAATCGTTATTTACCTATTAAGAATAAAACAGAAAGTGGTTCCTGATTTATAATTATCATTATATTTAATAATCAAATTGGTAATATTTTTTTAAAAAAAAATCAAAGACATGCATGCATTGATTTCCCGAATCAATATTCTCTAAAATTTAAACTTACAAAAGCTATTTTGAGAATAAAAAAAATTACAAGTGAAAACAGAAATTCTTTTAGGAATTTAGCAAGTGAGGGATGCAAATTGAAAATTCAGGAAGCATCAGGGCGCGGTTTAGAAATTTCCAAATTTTTAGAGAAACTAAAAAGGGCATCGTTTGTTAATATTCCGAAACTAGGAGTGTTTTATTGGCATTTGTCAAAGTTAGGTGCATTTGTCAAAGGTAATCAATCGCTGAGTCGCCGCTGCTCCAGGGAAGAAGGCGAAGGGAGAGTCAGGGCAACCATGGGGGTGTCGTGGATGTACTCTCATCTCCGACGGTGGCTGGTGGAGCACCCGGTGATTGAATCCTTCGAATGGAGACCCAACGAGACCTTCGGCGCCTCGATCCCTTTCGTCGCCACCGCCGTCGCCTCCTATCTCACCCTCGTCCTCCTCGCCCGCGGAATCCTTCCCTTCCCTCGGCCGTCGCCCGCCCTCCTCCGCCGCATCTCCTTCGCCCACAACCTCTTCCTCCTCCTCCTCTCCGCTACCATGGCCGCCGGATGCTCCCTCTCCGCCGCCGCCCGCCTCCCCTCCCCCCGCTGGCTCTTCTGCTTCCCCCCCTCCGCCACCGCCCGATCCGGTCCCCTCTTCTTCTGGGCCCACGTCTTTTACCTCTCCAAGCTCTACGAGCTCGCCGACACACTACTCATCCTCCTCTCCGAGCGACGCCGCCTCACTTTCCTCCACGTCTACCACCACGCCGTCGTCATCGTCATGTGCTACGTCTGGCTCGCCAGCGCGCAGTCCCTGATGCCGGTCGCCCTGGTCACTAACGCATCCGTCCACGTCGTCATGTACGCCTACTACCTTTCCAGCAGCGCGGGCTGGCGATGGCCACCGCGGTGGAAGCGGGCCGTCACGGAGCTTCAGATCGCGCAGTTCGTCTTCAGCTTCCTCATCTCCGGCGTCTTCCTCTGGTACCACTTCACCGGGGGTGGGTGCGAGGGGATGCGCGGCTGGCTCTTCAATGCCGCGTTCAACGCCTCGCTCCTCGCCCTCTTCGTCCAATTTCACCTCCAGGCGTATAAGGAGGCTAAGAAAAAGCGCAAGGCTGCTATCGCCGCTGCCGCCTCCCCTTCCAAATCGGCGGAGACTACGCTGTGATGGTACATTCGCGGCGGTGATTAGGTAGGACAAACTCCATTTCCCTGACCGGACGGTGACGGGATACGACAAGGAGACGTGGTAGCCTGTACTCCACATCAAGTTATTTTTAAAGCTTATCTCATTGGTTTATCTGTGATTTTTTTTCCCCAGCATTTTACAAAGAAACGCCTTAATTATGTCACTACCTTTATTTTCTCTCATATAATATTTTGGATTTTTCAATTTTCCTCAACAATTTAAACCGGGCTGATTTACAATTTAGTTTGGATATATTTCTGAAAAAAGATAGGTTCTGAGTTATCTTCTAGTCTAAGATAGTCAAATTGGAATTTCTTACATCTTAATGTTGCATAAATTTTAAATTTAACCTTACAAACTAATTTAAAAAAAACAATTATATGGTTACAAATTGCATAAAATGGCTCATGAGTTGATTTATAAATAAATTTGCAGTATGATTTCTAAACAAAGACTAGGTATTTTGATTCCTTTCACTCAAAGATGATCATTATGACTTAACCTATGGCATGATTCTCATTTAAAATCTAATTGACTGAGTTTCTTTAACCATAGAAAAAGCATTTGACTTAAATAAAAAACACTTGATTGTGATTATCATCCGAATGTATACTGCCCTATTATAAAAGATAATTCATACCATAATCCTAATATACTTCTCTTGTTGCATCCAGTTATGCAAACTCATTATATGTTTCTTTGCCATGTGTAATCTTTATCTAATTACATCATTTGCAAATTAATTTGTGGGACATTTTGTGCCATTTTTCACCCTGCAAATTAATTTTTGGGCTGTTGCAAACTGCAGGTACATTAGACAAAAAAAGACACTATAAGTTAGGAGGAATCATGGTCTTGATATAGGCTCGTCTGGTATTTTCGATAACTTTACCAGTTAGATTAAACAAAAAACTTGTAAAAGCCAGAGTATCATGATCTTGATTTTGACAACTCTGTTACTAATCAGATAATATGTTGATAGAGGCTTATCTGTTACCAGCAAGTGCTTTTAGCAGGTAGTGAAGCTAAAATTCTGAAAATTTAATTCCCTGCGAGAACTTTGAGAACCAAGCCAGTTCATAGATCATAGTGAGGACAGTGAGCTGATCACCTAAAGCAAAGGAACAGGAGAACTATCAATACCTATTGCCTTTTCACAACAATAATTATGTTGTCACTTGTCATATTGTGGCAGAGTGAGTTTTGCAAAGAATGTGCAGCTGCATGTATAACCTTCTTGACCAATTAGGCTTATCTATCGATTCATTTTTACCTTCTGATTTAGCTGTTCAGGTTATGTCCCTTGTTAAATAATTAGTCCTGGTTAAATTAGTGTCGAAATGGTCTGTTTTGCTTCATTTAAGTTTGGTTTGGATCACAGATCGCTAGATGCAATAGTTTGAATATTTTGTATACGTAGTGTGTATAGCTCTACCCTGGTTATATTTCACTGTATTATCCAAGGATTTGAGTATTCATTGACAGGTTTTGTTGTAATTTCTCTAAAGATATCAATTGACCTTTGTATCCATGCTATATATATATATATATATAGTGTTGTTGTATTATAAACTTTCTACTGTATTTACTCCTACTAGATCAATTTATTGTAGTGATTGCTGACTGATGACCACCTTTACAGACTTCTTGTCTTTGCACATAGTTTTCAACTTAATAGATTTCTTCGGTTCATATATTACAATGATTTTAGCTTTTTGCTTACTTTTTTTTTGTATAATCTAGCATATGAAATGAAAAAGTAGTTCTTCTTAAATAGCTACTGTGGAATATGCAAACTTTGCGCCATTCTTCTTCATGGATATCAAGCTATAAGTTACGAAGCAAACACAAATCAATTTAGCTGGCTAACAAATGAACATCGATAATGATGAAGATCGTGTGGTTTACTTGAAATGCCATAAGATATAAATGTTGGGTGACAGCTATTGTTAGCTTGGTTTCTTTTGTGTTACGTATTTCAGTACACGCCTAGCTATGTGTGGGGCATAAAGCATGGGCCTTTAAATCCATGTGGAAAACATCATGCTTTCAGGACAGAAGGTTAGTGTGAATGGGATGTATGTGTGTGTCTGCATATATGACTTCTTTTGAATGGATCCTTTCTTTTCCCTGATCTCTTTCTGTTTTTGTGTTCATTTCTACAAGTCAATTCAAGCTACAAACACTGAAAGTAATGTTTGTTGCTATTTAAAGTTGATACTTTAGATCCTGTGATGTTCAATCCAAATATGGACATTCAATATGGGCTAAAAGAGATATGAGCCTTCTTTTATTGTTACAAGAAAGAGATCTGATTCCTGTTGTCATCGAACTCATAGCTGAACTCTTTTATCTCGAGTTTCATTTCATGTGAAAATACCTGATAACTTAGATTTTCTTTTCCTTCAGTTCTTGTTGCAGAAATGACTGTTGTATAATACATCAAGAACAAAGTTTTACAGCTGCCTGCTATCTAGTAGATAGATTAGCTAAAAGCATTTTGGTGTTCATAACACGAATAGAAGCAAAAAATTGGATGAACCTACTAGTATTTTCCTAGAAGAAGCTCCACAGGTTGAAGTCATCAATCTCCTCCTCACACTCCTCCAGGAATAGATCAGTTGGCTGATCATCTCATCTGTGAACTTTGGTGATTGGAAGGTTCCAACTCCAATAAAAGCTTCACCATCCGTCTTTTCATTTGTGGTTGAAGTAGTTGAGCTTGCCATTAGAGGATGCTGATCTTCATCGGCATCAAGTGATCGAGAAGGCGAAGGAGGAGGAGGTGATGGATTGGTAGAAGAAAGTGAACCTGCAATGTTAGCATTGGCAGCAGCTGCAGCAGCAACTCTTTGGATAGACTTCGGCGACATGACAGTGGCAGGAAGGTGGTGGTGAGGGGGGAGGGAGTCCGGGAAGTTCAGAGCGGCCGACGAGCCTCTGACACAGAGCAGAGCTGCATCGTAAGCCCTCGCAGCAGCCTCCGGTGTGGAGTAAGAACCGAGCCATATCCTGGTCTTCTGATGTGGTGCTCTGATCTCCGAGACCCAGGATCCCCAGCTCCTCCTCCGCACTCCCTTGTACTGCCTCATCGTGCTGCTGCTTATGCTCGGGCAGCGACTACTGGAGCTTTGGGACCGAACCGAACTGCTCTTCCCCATGGAAATACAATGGTGATAGCCTTATGCTCCTTCTGGTTCCTCTAATGAAATTTATAGACGACACATGCGTAGTTGGATTCCTTGCAAAGGTGTGGAAGCCAACTAACAAAAGTCCATGGGCGCAAACTCCAGGTTAGTTTATTTATTTGTTTATGTTGCAGGAACCAAGGATTTTTGACTCGAGCAACAATCAATGGTATTTTTGCTCTGTCATCTACTTGGCGGGGAAAAGAATAACTGAAACCCTGATTGTTTTCCTTTCAAGTAAGCACATACATACTCATTGCGTTGCTGGGTACTATTGGTGAGATTCGAGCCAGTCGACAATCTGGTTTGTCACTCACTCACCTCTGTCCATTTTCTGAAAACATTAAATACATTTCCTTGGCGTTGTGGTCAATCAATCATTCATTTCATGTAAGGCATTGAATAAGGAAGGAAGGAAGGAAGCAGCTTCCAGTTTCACATTGGCAGTGGAGGATGATGCATAGGATTCTGTCAGGCCGTGGCGGAGCCCAGTCGTGGTTGGAAAGGTGGATGCATTCTGCAGCAAGCCAACATGTAGTTATTAGCTGGAGCCGCGTCCATGCTACTGCTTCTTCCATGTCTTAGCCTCGCCTGATTAATTCCCAACTAATTTTAGAGGATAGACTGCCTTTTCTCCAATTCTTCAATAGGATAAATTTAAAAAACAACTTATGCATAAAATCATTAGAATCATCTCGACTGTTGTTAATTGGAATTTCTTAATTTACTATTTGTGGCCGTTGGGCTTCCCTGCTTAGTGACAATTAAGATTTCCTGTCTGCTGTTTGACCCTCTTGATCAGGTACAAGAGCATCTATATTTTTTGTTCGAGGTTAATATTCCACTCATATAATTCGATTAGATCATAATTCCTGTGCATAGTCGACGGTTGACCTTCTGGCAGTCTAGATTTTGATACTAATTGTTAGAATTAAAAAAAATTAGATATTTCTTTAATAATATGATATTGAGACCTAAGCTCTTAATTTTGCTCTTATTAAATTTATGAATATTTGTTTTTGCTATTTCATGATTTTACTTTGGATTCTACCTAAAGTATCATATCAATACAAATATATATATTTTATTAATCTATATCTTTCTCATATATTTTTAATATGAAACTACGTTTCCAATTTTGCAATACCAACGCATCGTCTCTTCAAAATGTGCCCTTGCGAACTAATGTGATGTAATGATAAAACAGGATCAAAGTTTGAATTTTAAATGGATAAAATATTTTAAAAGATCGATTCGAAGAGTGTATAAATTATATTCTAAATTTATCTTTTTATCCGAGGCATCGGAAAGCAAACCAATGTGCCTACTATTCTAAGGCTGGTTTCCTTCAAACTTTGGGCAATGGGTTCCCATTTTACCAAATCCACGTGAAATGCTTGGTTAAACTTTTTATTTCATTCATTTTCCCACTTCTTTTTCTTTTCTGGACATGTAGCAGATGAATCTAGGGTGATCGATCCGGTCTTAGAAAAATTTTCTATTAGATCAGATTTTTCATCAGTCATCAGGATAAATCGGAAAACGCTCAGATGGACGGTCAAGAAGACCAGCGTCTCATGGTTCGCGCCCCATTTAGAGGAAAAAATCTTGTAAATACGCCGTAACTGAGGATCGAACCATGAATGCCTAGGATAGCGACTAGTCATCCAACTACTGCACCATAGTCCCGAGGCTCTTTTTCAACACCACCCAAACTTGTATCATACTTGTCTTGTTTTTTTTTCCTTTTTCTTTCTAGGATATCATTTAAAGGCTCGGTAAATTACAGAAAACTCCCCAATTCCAATTTAATCTTTGCATGCATTCCCTATTTGAAATTTTCTTTGCATTCTCCCTAATGGATTAGTATAAAAGAGTGAAAATTAAGTATACATCAATGAAAATTTAGTATAAAAGAGTAAAACTTGAGTATAAAAGAATGAAAATTGAGTATACAGTTTCTTGACGTGGTGGATGCAATCTTACATACTCAAATTTCTAACTTTTATACTCAACTTTCTTCAAATAATACTCATCAAACTGTCTTGTCAATCCTATCAGGGACTGTATGTAAAGAAAAACTTGAATGGGGATTGCATACAAGTATGAGTTTGAGAATGAGATTATATTTAATATATAAATAGTAGATTATTTAGAAAATAATTCATAAATCGTGGAAAAGAAGTACAAATGTATAATGCGTTTATATTTAATATATCTCAGAAATAGTACGTATTTATATTCTTTAAAAATATGTTTAATAAAAATGAACATTTCGGTTTTTTTTTCAGCGTGATATATTTTTATTCCTCAAAAATTCACTAAAGTCCTTGTAAATAATTTACAACTTTTTATAAACAATTAATTATTTAAGCTTAAAATTTATTTAATCTCCAATAGTGTACAATAGAGTTTTGACTAAAATAAGTGATGTATTTGTAGCTAATTAGAACCATAATATAATTTACAAGGATTATAGAATTTATTTAATGTTTTGAATTAAGCTTCACAAGAACTACTATATTTTGACTAATATTCAATGAAATAATATATATAAAAAAATTCAATGAAATTAAAAAAAACTTTTATACTATTTAGAATCCATAATTTGATTTATGAAAAATTATATAATTAACTTTAACACTTGATTATGAGAGTGTTTGAGAAAGCTTTTGCTTCTTGAAAAATGATTTTATAGAGATTATCTCGAAGTCAGTGAGAAGCTAAAATATGAGTGTTTGAAAATAGAAGCTAAAAATTGATACAAGATAAAGTTTGAGTGTTTGGTGAATAATTATTCCTAAGCTTAATTTTTAGTTAAATGACAACAATATCCTTAAACTATATAAATTATTTTTTCAATTATCTAAATATAATTTTGATACACTATCAATAATATTTTATATATTTATTATTATATTTTGAATATTATATCAAAATTAATTTTTTAATAATATATATGTTTAAAAAAGATACAAAATTAAAAAAAATAAAAATATAAAAAATGTTAAAATTTATATAAATTTATAAAAATATGTATAAAAAATTCTGAATATATAAATTATATAAAAATATAAATTTTATTTAAAAATAGGATAGTAATTATGTAAAATGATAAATTTATTAAGGGTATAAATGTTAACTTTTAATTCTAGACCATAAGTAAAAAAAAAACAGAAGCAAAAAAAATGTATCTTCTTACTTTCACTTTTGACTAAAAATTACAGAAGTTAAAATTGAATCATTCATAAACACTCAAAAATATTTTTATATAACTAGAATCTAAAAAACTAACTACTTTTTATATTTTAGCTACACAATACTCCTAAACACTGCCTATATTTTGCATCTCAACTTGGATTCTTCTCACAAGTTTCCAACACTGCCCTCCACTGCTTTCATGGGCCATATAGATTTAAATGGGCCGACCCATTTCGGTCGGTTTGGTACTTCCGTCGATATTATTATTCTTCGCCTCCCAATCCCTAATTCATTTCCACCTCCGATCTCGCGGACTACTTCCAATCGGCTGCTTCAATCTTTCCGTCTAGCAATCGCGTCGTTTGGCTGCGGTAATCCCTTCTTTTTTCCGTGACAATCATCTTTCGTACTCTGCGTGGCAACTAATTTTCGTTTCTTCCGGTCCTTGGATGAAAATATCGACAATCGGAGGCTATTGTTTTTGGTAAAGTTAAGATTTTTTGGTTGATATTAGTCTAAGTGACTTATCTGTTCAATATGTAATTTTTTTTTTGTTATTTTGCTTTGATTGTTTATGGGATTATTGTTGCCAGAGAAGTTTGTTTTTGTCCTTTTTAAAATTATTTTTAATCGGATCCTTTCTTGCTAGATTGATTGAGCTTGGACAAAAAGAAATGGCTCGGACGGTATCTAGATCTCCTTCTTATAGGAGAAGGCGCTCTCCTTCTCCTCGGTACAGCAGCAGAAGGAGCAGAAGGGATCGCAGCCGATCCCCCTATTCGTATAGGTGATCTGCCTTAATTCCCATGAGCGTTCACTTGCCTGCTTTTATATCTTTTTGGTTAAGGTCGGGTCTGGAGAATAATGGTTTTTCCTAACTATAGCTAAGGTAGCTGCTGGTATCATGTTGAGCGTTTCTAAATGTTACCCATGTAATTGTCTGAAAACATCTCTCTATTTGTAGAAGAAGTCGTTCTCCTTCACCAAGATGGCTAAAGAGTCGCTCTCCAAGTCCTCAAAGAAGAGTTAGTCGATCTCCGCCGCCAAGAAGACCCAGAAGGCAGAGGAGTAGGAGCATATCAAATTCGGCCGTAAGCAAGTCTGAAAGCCCTAGTCTTGATTTGCATGAAAGACAAAGATTGGAAGAGGAGAAGAAACGGTAAGAGTTTATCCTCTACTCTGGAGAGGATCTTGAGGCTTTAGTTTAGTTACAATACTTCTGTTCTGTGCATTTTATGGTGTGAGTGTGTGTGTGAGGAGGGAGGAGGGGGTGGTGCTGCTGGAACCATTGGTCAAATTAATTTGTGAAGCGTGTGTTTGAAGTTTCAACCTTTATATTACTTGTAAATAAGAAAGATGAATATAGTAGGGTCTGTGTTAGCGAAGAATAAAATGGGGACACCCTTGACAAGCCCTATGTTTAGACTGCTTTGATGCTCATTGCTTCAAAGCAGTTGATAGCTAAAGTTTCACTAGTGTCCTGAATTTATGAAGCTACATCAGTGTTCTTTGGAGGGGGACTGGACTGGCTAGCTTGATCAAGTCAACCAAGAATTGGTGCCAAATTCAGTAATTGGAGCCCTATAGCAGTCATAGATCACTTAACTCTGTTCGAGGATTGATCAAACCTCATGACGACCTGGACCAGCTGACATGGTTTTAATTTTTCTTTTTTGATTTTCAGTCTGGATTTCCTGAGCCGGGGAGCTAATGCCCTGAACAACCCAGTGGCATGTCCCAGTTTAAAAACAGTGCAGTCAGTGGCATTTGCTATTTGTTTGCTCATTGAATTTTGAAAAGCACTTCTAATTTTCCCTGCACTTCCAAGTGTAAAAAAAATGAAAAAGAAATAAAAGAATGGGAAATTGCACTGTCTCTGCCTCCCATGGTTGCAAATTGAGAACTTGTATAGTGCGGCAGCTGTGTATTAATGATGGAGAAATTGTTGTGTTTAAGTGACTAGTTTTAAACCTGTACAAGTTACTTGACATTTTCTTCCACAGGCTATTCTCAAGGAAGCTACTGGTATAATTCAACTTGTTATATTTGATGATGCAATTGGTGCCTGCTTTATCTACTGTTCACCAGTTTGATAATTCATTTGTTTGGATCTGGATTCTTTAGAGGTATGCCTAAAAAACATAATCTTGTATTTAAGGAAGGCTTGGCAAGTCATGATTAATGTAACTTATCATGCTGTTCAATGATCTAGTTCAAGGCTGTTCATCTGGCTTATGAGAATATCCCCAGACTACATTTTGTTGCTTTTTTTTAGAACAGTTCTCTTGTTAACATCCTGATTCCATGAACAGGCGACAAAAGGAAGCAGAACTGAAACTCATAGAAGAAGAAACTGCTTTGCGGATTGAGGAAGCTATCAAAAAGAAGGTTGAGGAGTCTCTAAACTCCGAGGTGATCAAGCTTGAGATACAAAGACGAATTGAAGAAGGCCGTAAAAAGTTAGTCGTTGAGGTTGCAGCTCAACTTGAGAAAGAAAAGGAAGCAGCTCTTATCGAGGCGAGGGAGAAAGCGGTTAGTATACTCATTAGTCTTGCAAAATGTGCTCTGTTATTGATAGGTAACCATAAAATATTGATTGGAATTGAACTACATGATTCACTGTGTTGTTCGATATGCTTTGCCCCATTGGCCTCGCAGGAACGAGAACGAAAAGAGAGGGAGGAGCTGGAGAAGATGCTTGAGGAGAACCGTAGAAAAGTGGAAGAGGCTCAAAGGAAAGAAGCTTTGGAGCAGCAGCAAAAAGAGCTGGAGCGGTATCTGGAACTGGAACGAATTCAGAAAGAAAAGGAAGAAGTAATGCGAAGAAAGAAGATGGAGGAGAAAGAAGAAAAAGCAAATCAGACGAAGCTATTAGGCAAGAACAAGTCTCGACCAAAGTTATCCTTTGCATTCGGAGTCAAGTGAGAGAAACTGAAGAACTAACTTTGGCCGCCAAATTCTGACCCAAAAAAAAAAAACTCAGGATGTGCTGCTTCCTCTTGTTAGCCTGGTACCAGCTAATGACCAAGTGCTGTTCGAATTGTGGAGATCAAACTGAATCAAGAAAATTTCAATTGCATATCGAGGATGATTCCCCTCATTTGGTACTTTCCCTCTCCTATTTAATCATATGGCTAGTCGGCTTGTTGAAGGGTTGATATGAACATAATAGCAGCTGGCGGTACATCCTGTAGATATATTGCAATGTAAGATAAGCACATATTGCAGTATTAGGCTTCTACTGAAACATTGTGCATGCGAAAATCCAATCATCTCTAGTAGCAGTGTACTGTGAAGCATATTTTTTCAATTGCTTTAACTTTCTTGAAAGAAGTTTAGATGTGGATTGCTTCGTTTTGGGTGTCTTTTACACATAAATTGCCAATTTTTTTTTTTGAAATTATGCTTCTGATTCAGCACTGGGAACTGATATCTGTACTCCAATTATTAAAGTTTTTAATAATTTTTAAAATTTTTAATATGCCGAAATGTTAATGTCACATCATAAACATGGAAATTTTCTATATTCTGTTCAATCAAAAAATTTCTATATATATATTTTTTATGAATTTTATATCATAAATCATATATTTTCATTAATTATTTTTTTATTTAATATTTTTATATAATTTTTAATTAATATTTTAAATAATTATGATGTTTAATTTAATTGTAAATTACCTTTAAATTTTCAATTGAATCTTAAACTTTATCCTCAATCTTTATGTAGAAAAAATTTATTTTATTCACTACATGTAAAGTTTCATTTGCTTCAGCTTCCTAATAAATATTATTTTACCTAATTACTCTTATTATTTTTAGCTACAAAAAGTCTAAAATAAGGTATAGTTTCTTCTAAATTCAGTATCATATAATTAAAATCTAGTATATTTTTATCAAATTAAGTACCACACTTTTATACATATAAAATTTCAGGAAGAAGTATAATTCTTCCTAAATTCAGTATATTTCAATTAAAATTTAGTATATGTTCTATCAAATTGAGCACAATTTTTTTTCCACCGGACCAATTGATTAGGAGTTCATACCTAATTGTCTTTATTATTTTAGGTACAAAAAATTCAAAATGAGGTATAATTTCTCCTAAATTCAGTATCATATAATGAAAATCTAGTATATTTTCTATCAAATTAAGTACCACACTTTTTTACGTATAAAAAGTCCAAAAATAAGTATAATTTTTCCTAAATTCAGTATATTTCAATTAAAATTTAGTATATGTTCTATCAAATTTAGTACAATTCTTTTTCTACAGGACAAATTGATTAGGAGTTCATACCAATTGATTAGCTTAGGATGAATTAATTAGGTAATACTCAATTTGATATAAAATATACTGAATTTTAGTTAACTGATGCTGAATTTAGAAAGAATTATAATTGATTTCAAACTTTTGTACTTAAAAAAAATTGAAGGGTAATTTGGTAAATCTATAGTTGAAACATATTAAACTTTACATGTAGGGAGTGGAAATAAATTTTTTCTAATACAGGGACACTGAGAAGAAAATTAAGTTTACGTATACAGGAGTTTAGGATAATTTTTCTTAATTTAATTTATTTATATTTTATTGTTTTTTTGTTCGCCATTGCTTAAAAAAAGATCGAGGGTCGTGTTCTCCGGTTCCGTGTCACCGTTCCCCACCAAGGACAATTATCGCTGCCTAGGAAGGCCCCAGGAGATGGCGAAGCGAAGAAGCTCCAAGATCACAGCTCTCTCCTCGTAGTCATCGATGGATTCCGTGCCGGTGAATTGGGACGCGCTCGACTCCCTCGTTGTCGATTTCGCCAAATCCGACCGCCTCCTCTTCCCCGATGACCCCTCCTCCTCCTCTCCCCCCGCCTCCCCCTGCTCCTCCTCCGCTTCCTCCTACCGCTCCCTCCGCCTAGTCCGCCAGATCCGCCGCTCCATCGAGGCCGGCAAAGTCGACGCTGCCATCGACCTGCTTCGCCTCCACGTCCCCGCGCTCCTTGACGAACGCCGGATACTCTTCTGGCTGCAAAAACAAGTATTTGTCTAGCCTAAACTAAAGTAGTCGAATCTCTTTTAGAAAGAAAATTAGTTATTTTTATCGCGGAGGGTAAACATTTTATCGTAAAAAAAAATGTTTCTTTTGCAGAAATTTATTGAGCTTTTGAGGAGTGGGACGGCGGGGGATCGTGATTCGGCAATTCAGTGCCTTCGCGTTGATCTTGCTCCCCGTGCCCTCGATGCGTACCCGGTAAGTAATTTGTTATTTGGTTCTCCTTTTTTTAACATTTTGGCCAACGATTCTTTTGATGAATAGAACAGGAAATATTATGGTTGGTTGGTTCTGGCTGGGTATAGGAAATTTGCAACTAGCGTGACTCTTGCTTGCGTGTTGGGATATTTTCCTTGCTTCGACTTGTGGCATGTTGTTGATGCCCATTCGTTTTTTATTGCGTGTATTGGAATTGCAGCAACATGGCTGCCAAGCTAGAATGCTTGAGAAAATTTCGTTTGAAGGTTTCACAAACTAAACATAGAATGCAGAACAATTACCTTCTCCGCCTAATTAGCTTGAGCTGGCTGTGAAGATTTAGATTGCAATAAGCACGTTCTATGAGCATCAGATTCCATGTGCCTAGTAGCCCTCTACCTCTCTAGGATGTATAGAATTAGACTGTCTCTGTAAAGTTTGATGCGCTCATTCTACTTGTAGACATGGGATTGCCAGGATTGAAGTTACCATTTAAGTTGCACAGAATCATAGGCACTCTTGGACTAGTTATGCTTGATAAAAATGTAAGACATGTATAGACTGACTAGAAATTAAAGCTTGAGCTTATCTTGACTATTGTACTGAAATTTCTAGATATAACTATCATCTTATACATTTTTTTTCGATGTTATCATGATTTTGATTCATTTGCAGAAGGGAGTGTTTTAGTTGTAAATCATCGGCTTGTGTAATGAAATTATTAGATTTTTTTAAGTTTTGCTACAGGTTGTTCATCTTTCTTATGACCTTTTATTTTTTATTTTTAACTAAAGTTTAACCAATATTTTTCATGTTGAGACATCCTTTTTTTCCACTCTTCTTGTTAAGTTCTGACAATTGTTTCCTATCTGAAGGAAGCTTATGAGGAGTTCAAACATTTGCTTTTGGCATTAATATTTGACAAGGATGACCAAAGTTCTCCTGTGGCTTATGAGGTATTGACACAAGCTCTCCTTGATATATGCAATTGGCAGCTTATTTCCTGTTCGTACTTGATACATGTAGATAAATTTGGGTTTCTCTTTTGTAAAACATTCTTTGTGGAAGCTCTTAATGTTTGCCTTCCTATGCTTTATACCATGCACAGCTGTTGGGAATTGTGGTGTTTAGTTTTGACAATCCATGATCGTAAGAGGTCATGCTCTGAAATCTAATTAATTCCTCCTTTGTTTGTTTTACAAAGTGAAGTTTTGACATTTTGCAAGTTGATCATAATTTGAATATGGTGGATACAAATTTACCAGCATATGGGTTTTATATGCTCTAAACAGTACAGTGTTTTTGCTATTGTTGGAATGTCTTGTAGTAGTAACATAACTGAAAGTTTCAAGTAGGCTTTTTGCTGTCTGCCTATGAATCCAATTGTAGAATTGCAAGATTGAGGTTCTGAAAAAAAGACAATGTCTCATGTGAATCAGTGGTCTGAAAGAAGACGATTGGATCTTGCTGGGCTCGTAACTTCCATATTAAGAGCTCATTTGCATGCCTATGATCCAATTTTTTCTCTGACGTTAAGATACCTAATAAGGTATGTAATTTTCCTGCTTTTTTATATTGTCTAAAAATACATGTTTGTGTTTGTTAACTTGTAACAGTTTTTGTGACCTTATAATTGCTTTATACAGCATTCATAAAATGTTTTGTCGTCGTCAAGGTGTTTCATCCCCTATCTTGGATCCGACGGAAAGATTATTGCTTGAGGGCAGGGATCCTCACGCAACGCCGCATGATGCTGTGTATGAGGCACCTCCTTTTGATGAAGTTAGTAACTGCCTCGATTATTTACTTGTCTTTTCAAGATTTTATTTTATTAGATTCATGCCTTGAGTTTAAACATTCAGGTTGATGTTCAAGCCCTAGCACATGCTGTGGAGTTGACAAGACAAGGAGCAATTGATAGCTTAAGAATGGCTAAAGGAGATCTGTTTCATGCATTTCAGGTTCTCTAATGACACATTTCTTATGTTGTACCATTAAAAACACTATTTAGTTTATCATTGTCTAGCTTTTGTTGTATCTTCATGGACTTCCAATAGTCAAATTCATTTGCACTTAACACATGAAAGCTGGAATTATATACCTTCATATTTCATGTAAAATAGAATTGTTGAGCTCTTAAATAACTTTCTTATGCTTACCAAGGATTGTCTTTACTTGAATTATGGTATCGTACCCGACATAGTATAAGTATGATACATTTCCAATTCACAATATGCTTATGTATGTTGCTGGTCTAGACACCTCTCTTCGGCTAATAAATCACTGTATGAATACGGAGGTTTAGTTGGCAGGTTGATGACCACTGACACTTCAAGCATAAGCAAATTACAATAAAGAAAGAAAGAAAGAAACTATTGCTACCATAAGAACTCCTTAACATCAAAGCTTGTGCAGAAGTGTTTAGATGATGTCAATAGGTGTTGTAGTGCTTAGGTTTGACACAATAAGTTATATCCCTCAATGCTCGCTATGGGTGTCAAGTCAATTGAGAGGAGGATGCAATTTAGAGGATGCCACAGTTTGAGTGAGCAACATAGTTCAAGACTAGATTGTGAACACGAAGGAGCCATTGAACTCAGACCATAGGATCTGAAAGTAGGATTTTAAGAACACCAAACCTACTCAAATTAAACTCACTAAAGTCATAGACCAATCACCTATGACAAATGTTTCACGTTGGTAGTATCTAAATGAAAAACAACTAAATATAGCATATCCATGTTTTTGTAAGCAAATTATGTTTATAGCAACATCAGCAACTTGACACACTTTACTGATTTACAGACACATGAGAGACCATCAGTTTTCTGTAATTGATCAACTTATATATAGAAAAGCAAATCAGTTTGGCAAAGCTAATAGCTGCATTATTATAGCAAATTGAAATGTACTTTGTTGTGAATAGAGAAAAGTGGGGAGGAGAATTAAGACCTAGGAAGGAGGAAGAAGAAACAAGAGGAAAGAGGAGATGAAGGAAGAAGAGGAAGAGAGGAGGGAGAAGACATATTGAAAGGGGGAAATAACAAGCTGGATAAGGGAGGAGTGAGGACCAGGAGAGGGAACATTGATAATTCACGTGTTATCCACTTAAATGACCAAGCTGTGGAAATAGGGAAAAGGTAGATATTATCAATAAAGGAGATTTGTGAGTGAGGTGGATTTGCCATTGCATTATATGCTCCTAATGGTAGGATATATTAGCACCATTATTTCATGCTTATTTAGTGAATCGAATCCATTGTTTCATGCTAACTTATTCAGTGTGAAAATGGAAATCCATTATTTCCTCTTCTCTGATTTGTTACAGAATGAACTATGCCGAATGAAACTGGATCTTTCAATTCTCGACAAGCTTCTTCATGAGTATTGTATTTATAGGGGCATTATTGATGGTGTTTCTCATTCTCCACCAGGTATAATGTGGTTTCCAATGAGTTCAACCTCCAGTACAATAATTAAATCCTTGTTATTGTCGCATTTCCCTAACATCTTTTGATATAGCATCAGAACAAGAAAATAATTCATCAAGAGATTGTTCTTCGTCAAACATAGAATGCACCAGTAGTAAATTCTCTGATGGTGAAACTTCTGTGGACAATGCTGATGCTGAAGGTGTTCCAGAATCTTATGCTGATTCAACAAGCATTAGTGAAATAAGATCTGCATGTGAAGTGGTTGACAATAATGAAAACTGCAGCACCAGTGATGTTACTCATCAAGAGACTTCTTGTAGAAGATCTAGGAGCAGCAGAAATTATGCAACAGGACAAAAAAGACGGAAAAAATGGAGAGGACGGGTTGAAGAACAAGAGTATGCTCCATGCTCATCTCTGATGGAGATGCCTACCCAAGAAATTTCGCATGTGCCAGTTGGTTGTTTGGAGGATACTGTCCAGGAGGATCATGTAAAGATTGATTTCATTTTTTCTCTGAGTGAAGTCCAGTATTTATAGATTGCTTATTTTGTTCTCTTATTCAGGTATCAAAACATTTATTTGAAAGTATGAAACATGTAGAGAATAAATATGATATTATCCTAGAGATGAGGGATCTGACTTACAAGGGTATGACTGCAAAAGTAGTTGAAGAAATAAAGGTGATTGATCCAGACTTCTTTATGCAAAATCCTCATCTACTTTTCCAGCTAAAACAGGTAAGTATTCTATCTTGTTATCCTTGATAAACAGGTAAGGATTGGAATCACTCTAATCTATGTAATGTTTTCAGTTTGAATTTCTCTCTCTAGTCAATAGCGGTGATCATGAGAAGGCTCTTATCGTGGCACGTGCTCATTTAGCCCCTTTAGCTACACAAAATGAAGATCTGCTGAAACCTTTGAAGGAGACATTAGCATGTTTACTTAAACCTCGTGAAGAAGTTCTTACAAAAGCAGTACCATTGCCCATCCTTGCAACATCTCTGCAGGTGAATTCTTGTTTCCTTGATTCAAGCAAAAGGTACTCTTTTTTATGAGTGTGTACTTGTTAACCATGCGTGTCAATTGGTCATAATTGTTATGCCACATTCATTGAACTGATTGTCTAGTAATAAAAGAGGGAAACAGTTTGATCGAATCATATCCTTGACAATTTATTCTCTTCCTTAGTAATAGTTATCATTTATTTAATGCATGAAAGTTGTTTCAATAACAGGGTTGAGTCAATTAGTTGTACTCTAGATTAATGTTCATTACATCCAGAAAATGTAGTTAGCATTTCTGCATCATTTAAAACCGTTGTGCCAATTGATGTCTTTTCTATTTGGGCAGGTCGCAATGGGTTGGAAGCTTGGCATTCAAGAACCACAGCTAATGAAAATAATGAGAGCGACACTTCATACACATAACGAGTGGTTTAAGCTTCAGATGTGCAAAGACAGATTTGAGCAGTTCTTGAAAATAGATCAACTGAAAGAAATTGAGTACCCGTTACTCAGTAATCTTGCAACCAAGGCATCCGCAGATGATACAAATGGATCTTCTCAAATGACTATATGTTCTAATAGCAAAATTCAGGAAGATGGTAGCAGCCCTCAAGTATCACCTGGTGAAAATGTTTGTGATGAAAATGCCATACTTAAAGTTATGGTAAGTCATGCATGGCAAGTGCACAATTCTGTTAGATACTTTTATTTGTTCTTCGTCTTGTCCATTTCTGATAGTTCGAAACCTACTCTGATTGATAGAGCGAAACATAGTTCGCCTAGAACTTCCACAAAGTGGATAAGGAAACCTGCCACCTTACTTTCATCATAAATGATGATGTTCATACACAACTTGCAATTTGTATCAATTGAAAATAAAACGCCAAGAATCATGTTTAGCATCTTTTGCCTCTGTTTAGTTTTGTAAAAAATTCTAATTAGTGAATGCTTTTTTTTTCTGTCCTACTGAGTTTCTAGACATCTCTGATATAGTTCCTCGATGTCTGCAGGAATTCCTGGCTTTGCCCCGGGCAGATGCAATTCATCTCCTGATGCAGTATAACGGGAATGCCGATACCGTCATTCAACAGATTTTTTCATAGATTTGTTGTGTAATTATTATTTATTACTTCTCAACCATTTTTTATATATATTTCTGTGTATTAGGTTACTGAATTGGTATACATCTATAATAGACTTGTGATATATTCATTATCAAAGATTTCTACTAGGGTGTTCAGGAGCCTCATCTGCTGCATAATTTGCATTTGAACTTTACATTATTGCATGACATGCATAAGCGAGCACAGTTTATCCCCTACCACTAGTCAGGCCGTGCCGTCATTGTTTCAAGTAGTTGAATTATCATTGAAGAACAATCATGGACAATCAAGGAAGCTATCATCATATGGTCGCATTCATTATTTAAGATTTTGCTCATTTAATGATGTGGATAGAGATATACTTTTAATAGTCCCCAGGGGATGGACTAATTGTTAGTGTGTGGGTGTTACCACTAAGAGGTTCGGTGGTCAAATCCTGACAAAGCCAATATACCCATCCTCTCCATGCACTAGCCACAACATTCAGGCTAGTAGTCTTCGTGATTTATCTCCTCCGTGTTGGCCTGGGACGGGTTGGTGGGGTGCTGGGGGTGAGCGATTTACCTTTTGCCACTAAGAGATATACTTTTAATAAATTTTGATATATATATTTTTTAAATTGGTATCATATTTATAAGTTGTTAATTGATCTATTTATTTCACGGACATTTTTATTAATCATTAGACTAAATTGAGAAGTACTCATGATGGGTGATTCATTAATCTAGCATTTTAAATAAATAGCTTAACAATTTCGAAGTTGATACTCCATTTAAATTTTGATATGTTTTTTTTAATTTAATTTTATTTCCTTTTTGATGGAACTTGAAAAGGGCATGAAGTACCAAGAGACATAATTAAAATGGGAAGTATCGTGGTAAATTATTTAGGAAAATAAATAAAAAGATTTACTTTATAAGCGAGTTAGAAAGGAAGACCATCTATCTATTTTCAGACGGGAATACTTTTTAACAGTAAACCACTTATAAATTGATATGTTAACTTCCAAAACTGTTAAATAAAGATAAATTAAAAATTATATCAATTAAAAAATAATTATTTAAATGATTTAAGAGATTTTTTTTATAAAACTGATTCACATTCTAAGAGCATCCCAATGCGATGACTGTCAATGGAAAGTTTGGAGCCTCTCCGTAATATAGATGCCCTAAAGAGACAATAGACTTTGTTTTAAATTCTCGTCATTTTTTCTTTTAAAATGAAGTTATTAAAAATTTATTATGAATGCGTTTAAGAAAAATAAAAGATGAAACAGATAACATGTATGATCGGGTTAATTCCATATAAATTTTTCATCAATCACTAAAATAAATTAGAAAATATTTATAATTGATAGCTTAGAAACCCAACATTTTATAGTTGTGTGTCTCATTTAAAGAAAAATTCCTACAAATATATCGTAACCGGGATCGAATCGTGAGTGCCTATGTGATAATTTAAAACTCTTTTACTACACTGTAACTCCGAAGGCTGTGAATGTGTTTAAGACAAAAAAATGTGGTATCGCCACGTTAGCAGCTTTCTTATGACTGTCTCACGCTATTGAGAGAGTATAATAGGAATCTAAGGGGGCGTTTAATTCAAATTTATTATTCGAAATGGTAATGAGATTAATTGAGGGGTCAATGTTAATGAGAATCATGATTGCATTAGTAGTGTTTAGTTCAAATTTTGGAATGGAAATTATTATTATTGATTATGTTTGATTTAGTTCAATTTTAGTAATGAAATTCCAAAAAAATTTCAAAATTACCTAAAGTAATAGAGAAAATAAAGTTTAAAAGTAGAGAAGAAAATAAGATAAGATAGCTAGAGAGGAATGATATGATAATAAAATAGAGGGTGAAATCGTTAAAAATATATAGAGAGAGAAAATAAGATGAGAGAGATAGAGAGAGAAAGTGATATAGAAAATATAGAGAGAGAAAGTGATATAGAAAATATAAAAGAAAGTGAAAAAATAAAGATAGATAATTATGATAAGAGAGGTAGAGAGAAAAAATGATATTGAAAATATATAGAGAGAAAATGAGATAAAAGAAGCGGAGGGAGAAAGTGATATAGAAAATATAGAGAGATAAAGTGATATAGAAAATATATAAAGACAAAGTGATATAGAAAATATGGAAAGAAAGTGAAAAAAATAAAGATAGATAAATTACGATAAGAGAGGTAGAGAGAGAAGTGATATATAAAATATATAGAGAGAAAGTGATATAGAAAATATAGAGAGAAAGTGAAAAAATAAAGATATATAAATTATTACAAGAGAGGTAGAAAGAGAAAGTGGTATAGAAAAATATAGAAAAGAAAATGAGATAAATAAGTAGAGAGAGAAAGTGATATAAAATATGTAGAGACAACAATATAATAAGAGAGATTGTGAGAGAAAAAAATAAATATGTAAAGAGAAATTTTAAAATGTAGAGAGAGAAAGTAGAATGAGAGAATGCAAAAAAGATAATAAAATAAAATAAAAAGTGTTGTAGATATATGAAAAATGAAAGAATGATTGAGGAGTTTGATTGATGAGGGCATCCGCAACCGTTTAACTCCTTTAACGTTATAACACCTACCACCTCATCAAAAAGTATGGGGCCCACATGCCACATACAAATTAACATTAACATCTTCATTCTCTCACAACCGTTTAACATTCAACCCAAATTATTTGTGGGGCCCACATGCCACATACACATTATCTCACATATACATTCTCTCACATACATATTCTCTCACATATTCATTCTCTTACATATATATTTTTTATTTTCAATTTTATTTACTAATTTAAATGATTATTATTTAAAATAAATAATAATAATATTTTAAATATTTTTATCATTATTTAAAATTTAAATTATTATTATAATTTTGAAATGATAGAGAACAACATTAAAAAAAATACACTTGCCATATTATACAGCTATGTTCTAATGACTTGTTTGCAACGGTTATATTAATTGACCATAAATTATAAATGAAGTTAAGAAAGTAAAATAATAGAAAATTATATTAATTTAAAAGGACAATGTTCGAAAATTACATTAATTGAAAAGTACAATAATTAAATAACAATAAATGAAAATTATAGATTCTATCTCTTCTTAATCTCTTGACATAAATGTTGATAGATGATAAATTACTTATGTGTCATTTGTGAGGTGTCTTTCAAAAGGATTGCATATTCCTTCAATTGAACGTTAGCTAAGGCAGCCTTTGCTTTCATTTCAACAACTTTTGCTTTCATCTCTTCAACTTCGAGTTGTTTTTGTTTCATTCCAACTTCAGTCTTTTTGATGCTTGCATATCACTGTGGCCGCTACGATATGCACTATAAATACTATTGTAATTTGCGTTGAAGTGATATACCTTTTTTTGTATGGTATTGTGCCAGCGCGATCGTATTATACATGGATTTCTGTTGGGTGTACCTTGAGGACGATTCTCGTTGTAGTAGCTAGCAACGCGACCCCAGAAAGCATCCATCTTTTGATCATTGCTGATGATTGGATCGTCGCTGATAGTGATAAATGATCTGGCCAAAATTTCATCTTTAGACTTACTCCATGTTGATCGTTTTCTTCTGCTCGCAGCGCCAGCATCCGCCTTCTCTAAATTAACAACTTCGATTGGAGATTCACGGTCGGACACTTGAGTCTCTGGAACAAAAGTCGGAGTAAATGGATCACTTTCCGTCAGAGATGTAAAAGGCATGCCGGTTGTAGGTGGATTGGATGGATAATTTTGTGGATATGGAGTATATGGATAATTAGGTGGATATGAACCATATGGATTATTTGGCGGGTATGGATTATATAGGTAATTTGGTGGATATGGAAAATATGGATAATTTGGTGAAGTTTGGGAATTTTGGGAAGAAGTATTTTCTAAAAAATTTCTAAAAAAACCATGATTATTTTCATCCATTTCGGAAGAAAGTACTAGAGATAAGATTTTAGAAGGAGAGGAAGTTTGATGAAGAGAGTGATGGAAAAAATTGATGAATTGATATATAAGAAAATATAAAAAATAGGATGTGACCGGGATAATGTATTGTTTTTATGTTATGTTGATCGTTCATACATCTGAAAGCTATCATCGACCATTAAGACACATACCAACTGATAGGATGTCATTATGTGATAACACGTTCATCTGAAGTTCTTTAATTATTACACCAACAAATATGCAAACGATCCTCATCCTTTATAAAATTGAAAGCTAAATTGAAATATATTAGTGGAATCCGTGAAAATGATAAAATTCTCTGTTAAATTTTAACTCTCGATTATTATAATTATTATCCTATATATATATTTATCAACTTAGCCGAATCTGATTTAGAGGAGGTTTAAATCAAGGCTTAATCTCAAATTTATTTTTAAAAATCATTTTCCTTATTTATATTATTTATTTTCATTTTTTTATCATTTTAAAACATGAAATAATTGCTTTGTTAACTCTCTTTTCAGTGAATAAGAAAATATTTTAATTTGTTTTAGAGTGAGAATGTTACGAGGTGTAAAGGCATGAATTTATAACAAAAGTTAAAAGACAAATCCACAATTGCTTTCCATCTCCTTTTAAAAAGCAAGTAAATTGACATTTATAATACTCAAAAGATGCACAAGGATTTAACATTCTAATATTTATTTATTTATATATTATTATTATTATTATTATTAATTACGTCCAATTCAAATTGCCCTCCAATTCAAAAGAGGAAATGAATAAATATTTTCAGTAATAAATGATAAAGAATATCATTTCAATTTTAATTTCTACCCACGGACGCCCTATCCTTTCAAATACAGTATACAGGCAGCCGCCGCTCCTCACTCCGTGACGGGGGGAAGAGGAGGGTGATGGCGATCGGCGCTGACGATAGAGTTCCTCTCCTCCGCGGCGAGCGAGAGGGCGAGTGGGAGGAGCTAGGGTTGGCGCGGCGGTGCTGGATCGAGTCCAAGAAACTGTGGAGGATCGTTGGCCCCGCAATCGTCGCCCGCTTGGTGACCTACAGTATGAACGTCATCACTCAAGCCTTCGCCGGCCACCTCGGCGATCTCGAACTCGCCTCCATTTCCATCGCCAACACCGTCGTCGTCGGCTTCAACTTCGGCCTCATGGTTATTTTTCCTTGCCAAAAATGCCAATGTTTTGCCTCTTCCGTCGCTGTTCCTAAATCCCATCTTGTTTTTTTTTTCCTTTTTTTTTTTTGCTTTTGCTTTATTTCCGGTGTGATTTGATTTTACGCAAATTTTAATTTTTTTCTCGATGTTTTTTCGTTCCACATTTCTATAATTGGGAACTGGACGGCTCTTTTGCAACTTTCAACTAGAGTCCTCTTCGCTTGCTTAGCACTCTGTAACCTATTTTCTAAACGACGGCATCGCATTGTTCTAAACTTGTAATTTGATGCTCTAAATTACAGGAAAAACAAGAATGATTCCGGAACTGGCGGAATTTAGTACAGATTTTGTGACGAAGTGTTGTATTCGGATTTTAGACATTTTTGTAACTTGGAACTGTTGATGCTATATCTGCAGCTTGGCATGGCGAGCGCCCTGGAAACCCTGTGCGGGCAGGCCTTCGGGGCGAAAATGTACCACATGTTGGGCGTGTACTTGCAGCGCTCATGTATCATCCTATTCTTGTTTGCGCTTCTGCTGCTCCCCATGTACTTCTTCGCGACGCCGATCCTTTTGCTGTTGGGGCAGCCGCCGGAGCTGGCGGAGCAGGCTGGCAAAGTGTCTATCTGGTTCATTCCCCTGCACTTATCCTTCGCATTCCTCTTCCCTCTCCAAAGATACTTGCAGTGCCAACTTAAGAACTCCGTCATCGTTGTGGTCTCCGCCTTATCGCTCGTGGTCCACCTGTTTGTTACTTGGCTCTTCGTGTCTAAGCTCAAGTTTGGCCTCATCGGGACCGCGCTCACCCTCGACTTCTCTTGGTGGTTCGGCATTGTCTGCCTCTTTGCGTACGTGACGTGTGGCGGCTGCCCTGAGACTTGGAATGGATTCTCAATGGAAGCCTTTTCCGAGCTGTGGGAGTTCGTTAAGCTATCGGCCGCCTCCGGGATCATGCTCTGGTATTTAATTACACTTGGTATTCAAGCATGAACAAGCTAATTAACTAATGTGATAGACAATGCTGACCAATACTTTAGTGCAGTAATTCGAGTTCAAAAACTTAAAGGGACTCTTCATTAGTGATGTGATTTCTTGGTACTTGTCATTCTGCAGCTTGGAGAACTGGTACTACAGAATACTGATCTTATTGACGGGAGATCTTGAGGATGCAGAAATCGCCGTGGATGCCATCTCTGTTTGGTATACTGCCTCAAATCAATTTATTTTGTTCAACATGGATAAATCTTATACGCAAATTAATTAACTGTTTTGTTAATAGCATGAGCATTAATGGTTGGGAATTGATGATTCCGTTGGCATTCTTTGCTGGAACAGGGTACGTAGACACTAACTAAAGCATGTTTCTTTCTCTCTGTCTTGTGGTTGTTTGATTTCATTATTCAAAGAGTCAGCAAAACATGAACATTAACTTGAGGACTTCTTTTTCACCTGATATATTTGCAGTTAAAACTTGTAAAAGGTCAGAAGTATATTCTGTGGCGCTCAGTTACTAAAGAAATGGAATAGTAAGACAACTAAAATAAAGTAGTCAGTGGTCAAATTACCCAAACAAGTAATGAATGAACTTTGAAATTGGCCCTTTCTTACACTGCAGTTCAAAATACATTTTCCATGGTTGTCTATAAATTCTTATTTCTCCAAAACATATGGATATGAGTATTTGACCATGCTTGTTGTGCCAGCTAGTTCTGATTTTCATGATCTATCAATATGGTAAATTTCAACTGTGTCACTTGATATGGTATAAGATTTCAAACCATGCTTATTATTAATTATGATCCATTGTGGTGATACACTAGAGTGAGAGTGGCCAACGAGCTTGGAGCTGGTGATGGTAAAGCTGCAAGGTTTGCTTCCATTGTATCAGTGGTGACTTCTTCTTTGATAGGTCTAATCTTCTGCGTTCTTATCGCCGTGCTTCATGATAAGTTTGCCTTGATCTACACATCGAGCTCAGTCGTTATCAAAGCTGTTGATAAGCTGTCTGTTCTACTGACGTTCACAATTTTTCTCAACAGTATACAACCAGTTCTCTCCGGTGAGTAGTATATTTCCTGTTGTCACTCTTGCATCCTAGCATCATCCATTGGTCTTTTATGGCAGCTTAAATTTTTGATACTATAATAATGTGACGAAACATGGTTATTCTATGCTCTTCAGCTAGTCTTATTTCCTAACAGAGAACTAATTCATTCTTCTCTATTTGCTAGATAAGATCTATGATGAGGCTTTACTAGTGCGCCAGTTATAAGCTACTATTTTCTTGGACAAAATTCAAAAGGACGTCCATCATTTGCAAAATTATTACATGGACGCCTTATTTCCAATTAAAGTCAAATATGGCGCCTCATGTAACATGAACTATTTAAAATACACTTACATTATTTGATCATTGAGCCGTGTAGAAGCTAACATCTATCTTTTACAATAGCGATTTTGTATATTTTCATTATTTTGATTTTGCTTCTCACAGTGATAATCTGATTAAAATAACATTTCAACGAGCAAATCCATGACACTCACTACATTTCAAATGAATATTATTTGATCACGATCGGCACAACATGTAGAAGCTAGTTGTTAGTTTCTACAATGATGACTTTATATCATTTTGATTTTACTTCTCTGAGTGATAACTTAGTTAAAACAACATTTTAATTAGCAAATCAAATGTGTAGACTCCATAACACTCATTATATTCATAAGATAGCACACTCCTTTAGTATCACTGGTCATCATTTCAGCTCTCGTTTAAAAAAAAATACATCTGAAAACATTATGTGGTGTATTATTGTTTCTTACTTGATTGCATCTTTTGCAGGTGTTGCTGTTGGGTCAGGATGGCAATCCTTTGTGGCCTATGTTAATATAGGTACATACTACCTGGTTGGGATCCCTGCTGGGGTTGTGATGGGATGGATTTTCAATCTCGGTGTCTCGGTATGTATCTTTGGCCCATATGCATCATCCTACTTTTGAATTGTATGTGCACTACAAAGCACCAAACATCAATAAGATGATCTGGAAAAGCCAACAGAAACCTTGTAACGTTTCTTACTAACAAAAAGGCAAATGCAGGGCATATGGGGAGGAATGATCGGTGGAACTGCAGTACAGACGCTGATTTTAGCGATAATTACCATAAAATGCGATTGGGATAAGGAGGCGAGACGTTCTTCAAACTTTTCCATTTTGTTAACAGGATGGTTATCTATTATTGTGTGTTTAACTATCCTCTAAATTTCATCTCGGTTTGATTGTTTAATATACAGGCTGCAGTTGCTCAGGAACGCATGGAGAAGTGGGCTGGTTCAGCCAGACCGTAGCAACCAATGGAAGAAGAGCTGCCCAATTTCACATCAAAGGTCTGAATAAATTAAGCTGTAGGTAATAAAAACAACTGATATTTTATAATTATGTGATTCCTTTAGCTAGCTTAAAATGCTTGGACCTTAATTAGTTGCAATCTTTGTATTATTTTGTCACGTCTCGAAGAGCCACATGTTCGACAAAAATCAGACAGCACCTCTCCACCTCTCCTATACTGCAGACGATATAAAACTTTAATACATATATAACGTTACCTCCATGCCCTCCACAAATATATAGAACATAAAGAATAGAAAATATGTATCATATCTAACAACATACAAATCCAAACACCAATATGCCCTTCCGGCTAGTTCAGCACTTAAATACACGAAACCACACCACATACTTGTCCACAAAGCATATATAAAACAAAAGTACATCCAAACTATAACGAAAAGAAAATGCATAGCGAAACAAAACCACTACGAAGTAAAAGGGATTGGTTGCTGGGCTCTCCTAGCAACGTCGTCATGAAAAAGGGAAAACAAGCAACGATTGTAAGTTCGGGGGATTCCACGGGTATATAAATAGATAGATATGCATGGTTGTTAAAAAAGTTATACAAAAATAATACAGAAGTAAGTAGATACAGTCTCATAGGAAATCAGAATACATGATTGGAAAATTACATGCAAGTACATACCAATGTTAAACTCACCTACAAGGTGTGAGTCATCCAAATGTAGCAATCATAGCTCAGACAAGTACAGTAAACTCAAACAAATGCAATTTATGCAATCGTACATATGATGCAGTGACATGATCACTCCTGACGCCAGTCAGCCACCGACATCGGTCATGGGTGAGGTCGAGTGGGTAGAGCTATGACAATTGTACGGCTCTGCCATCATTGTTCTTGAGTGATCGAGTGGACAGGATGTTGGTGGAGGACATACCCATCCTATCCTAAATCATATGGGAGAGCACCGCTCTCATCTCCTTGTATCACGGGAAAGAGGAGGGATCTCTATTTGCTACCACGCTGCGGATACCACTATCCATGAGTGGTTGAGCGGAGCCTTGACAGGACAACTGCACACACCCTCCTAATAGTATTTCTAATCCATGAGTGACAATGTGTGCAGATCCTGATATGACTGATAATCTATTTCAACCACAAGGGAGTCAAGGATCGCAATTATGTCATAATGTAAAGATGGTGCATTACGTTAACACATACAATACCCAACAATCAAACCTCAATATGACATGTACTGGTCTGAAAATATAAATCATCTATAAATAAACTACTAGACATGCAATAATGCAAGACATCAACAAATATCAGGTATAATATGACATACAAATATTCCTATGCACACGTGCACACATGTGTACTCTAATAGAATAAAAGTATCAAAGATTGAGACTGTATTGAAGATAAACTTAGAGTATCTCAAAGGGTCAAATAGTAAGTATCAAGTAGGATAAACAAAAGTACATATAAGCTAAATCCTACTTCTATCTATAAAATAAATTATGCATAAAAACCTGACAATATCTACAAAGATAAGTTAGAAGGTATCCACCTCCAAGTAGGTGCTCGAAATGAAGAGAATCTCTCGTCCAATATCCGTAACAAATCAATGTCCTATATCAAAAGATATATTAGCTATATATATATAAATAATTAGCTAAACTAGCCACTACACCGTATTATGTTTAATCTTAGGTGTCGTAATTATTTTATTAATTCTAAAAAATGATTAATTCTTAATTAGGTCAAATCGTGAGGATTAGGCTTAACACCTTATTTATCTTAACAAGTTTCAACACTATTTCCTTTCAAAAGTGATAATATCCAAGTGAACATGTGATTCAATCCATGATTGATTAAGCCGCTGCCAACTTTAAATTCACGATAAACCTAATGTTATCTATTGGCTCACGACAAAAAAAAATTCAAAATAAAGCCAAATTAGATGTTGCTCACGACAACAATAAAATGTGGAGAGTGGATCAAACCTATCACACTAAGCTCGCCCCTGCCACACTATGCTAACGACAACTCACAATTTAGAACAAAGCTCATACAGCGCACAGATGAATCCTACCTTTACCTTTTTTCGTGAACTGCCACCATATCCTATGACTATACTATCTTACATCCTGTTCGATCCTCAGTACGCATGTAAATCTCAAATAGGCGAATGGACGCTGGTCTAGACCATCAGCACTTTCGATTATCCTGCGCCTGGAACTTCCATGTAGCCGTTATCTTTTTTGTGGAACTCTGATGGAAGTAGAAGACCAGCGCACAGATCCTCCTTATTGTCGGCGGTCAAACAAGGGCTAGCGTTTGGTGACGAACTCCCCACGCGCGAGCGAAGGAGAAGAGAGGATCTGCTCTTCGGCGATCGAGTGTCAATGTTAGGCTCATCGGATGAGAAACAATAGGAGATGAGAGCCTCAGGAGAGAAGGAAGAGATCGCGTGAGATGAACAAGAGGTAGAAAAAGAGATGAAAATGGCGACGATAAGTTTTTAGTGGGACAATCGCTCGGGCGTGGGCTGTGAAGAGAGAAGAATAAGTGATGATATTTTACAATTTAACCTTTCAAATATAATTAATCCCAATTACGCTCTTAATTTAGGATTTAATGCTTTTTAAACCCTCGAAATTTATTATATTTAACATATTCTTTGCCCTTCTTCATTATTTCTTAGGGAAGGAAGTAGACACAAGTACTGTTTCCTTTGTACACACAGGTTATTAGAATTTGCAGATTTATTTTGTACTTAAAATATTAAACAAGAAAAAAAATATCTAAAAAATTGGAAAACAGTAAGTACAGAAGCGTACGGGTCTGGTGATGAATCAAAGAGTCCGATAAAGGGTGAAAGGAAACAAATCTAAAAAGCACACTTCTGCAACTGCTAATAGTAACTAGATCTAACTGCCATCAGCCGAATAAAGCGTGACCGTCCGATCGAGAGCAGGCCTGCTCCGACCTAGAGCGCGACGGCGGCGATCGCGGCGCTGGCGACGGCGATCCAGCTCATCGCGCCGGCAGAGGCGCCATTGCCCGGGGGGGACGGCGGCTGGGCCGGCGCAGCAGACGGGTTTGTTGAGATCGGGACGGGCGGGGCGCGGAGGGAACGGAAGACGGCGGAGCGGGCGGAGAGGCGACGGGCGAGACGGAGGGGGACTTGGTGGGAGAGGAAACCGGGGGGAGGAGCGGCGGCGAGGCGGAAGGCGGAAGGGACGGCGGCAGCGGCAGAGCGGGAGACACGGCGGGGGCAGGCGAGGCTCCCGATACAGGAGGAAGGGACGGCGGCAGGACGATAGGGGAGACGGGCAGGGGCGCGAAGGGAGCCGCTGCGGTGGGCGGCTTGACGGGCGCGGGGCCTGGGCCCTGGGCAGAGGAGGCGACGGCGAACAGCGCCACCGCAAGAGCGATCGCGGAGAGAAGACGCGAGGCGGCAGCCATGGTAACCACCAGGGGAGCTACTGTCTGTAAATGGAAAGGTTTGCTCTAGGTTTGGCACAAGAATGAAAGAAGTATCGAGAGATATTAATACCCATCTTGGAAAGCGCTTGATTTGAAATTCTATTCCTAAAGAAGAGCCGCTTTTGGTGGTTATCGAAGATAATTATCGTTGAATTAAACAAACAAATACCCCTTTTAATTGCTTCGGGATAGAAATTAGACTAGTTATTTACAGTTTTTCTTTAAATAATTACATAAATTATGATATAAATTCAACGTAATTTAAAAAACATTAAGAAATCCAAGAATTGTAAACATGGAGCAATTCCATTGCTTCTTCCATTAATATATATATTAAATTTATATTAAACTGCTCGCGCTTCAGAATCTGCCTCTTCTTAGCTTCTGCCGCGCCGGCGGATCCATCCCGCCGTCCGCCTCCGCGCCCTCCTCCGCCGTTGTCTTCTTCCTCTGCTTCGGCGAGTACTCAACCGCGTCGAACAATTCTCCTCCCGCCGATCGGTGCCTCCAGTTCTCCGAAGGGTACTTCGCCGCCCGCTTCACCTGCATCCCTTGCTCGGTGGCCGGCGGCGGCGACACCAGCATGCGTTTCATGTCTCTGACGCTCTGCTGGGCCGCAGCCTCCGTGGCTATGGCCTCCTCCAGTTCCCGCCGCACCGCCTGCAGCGCGTCTTGCATCTGCGCGTTCTCTCGTCGTGCGATTTCCAGCGCCTCCTTCACCACCGACGCCTCCTTGATCGCCTGCTTCACGATGTCGCGAAGGTTGGAAGCCTCCTCCCGGGCGGCCCTGTGCTTCCTCTCCGCGCGGGCGCAGTCCCTCCGCGCCGCCTCCAGCTCTTCCTCGCACGTCCGGATGCACTCCAGGAAGCCGGCCTCCTTCTCCAGCCACGCCGCCACCGACTCCTCCGCCTCCGCCCTCAGCCGCCCCGCCTCCACCTCCGCGAGGCGGAGCTCTCCCTTAAGCCGGCTCGACTCGGTGCTGACCTCCTTCAGCGCGAGCGCCAGGCCGTCCATGGCGCGCTTGCCCTTCTCCTCCGCCGCCAGCGCGAGGCGGAGCTCGGTCCGCAGCGCGCCGGCCTCGTCTCTTCCGTTGCGAGGCGAGTTGGACGCGGTGCGGGCCATCCGCAGCTCCAGCTTCATCTCCTCGAGCAGCATCTTGGTCTGCTCTAGTTGCTTGGTTTGGGAGGTCAACGATTCGAGCATGCGGTGCTCCGATTCCCTGGACTTCTCCAGCTCGCACTCGAGCTCGTCGACGCGGCCTTCCATCTTGACTTGGCTCTCCCACTGCGCCCTCATCTTCCACTGCATCTCATCCAGCATTTCCAGGGCTCGGTTTCGCTCCTGCGCAAGCATTTGGAGCTGATCTTGGAGGTGCACCACCTCGGACTCGTCTCCCATCTCCATTATCGTCTCCTTCAACGGAACCGATGATCATGAACGACGAGTTTGTAGGGTTCGGCGAAGGAATCAATCGCGCTAGTTTGTTATGGGGGAGGTTTGAAGGAGATCGATCCGAAGAGGGGAGAGGAAGTCGGGAGTTGTTTAGGGAGGAGGCCGAAGTGGGCGGAGCACCGCCCGTACAGAGGGGAAACGTCGCTTTTGGGTTGTAAGGTATTTTAGTCTTTTCATATTGACATATATCGTCATTTCAAGTAAACAGGACTCTCCCGGTCAACCCAACATCCACCCAAGTAAATGTGCGGCAGGTTTAAATTAAAACAGGCTGACGCCAAGGGCATTCGGAGGTAATTTGGGGACAAATTGGGTGCTATAAGTAAATTTGAAAGTGTGGATTATTCTTTTTCTTTTTTTACTTTATTATTATTATTATTATTATTATTATTATATAAGATTCAAACGCAGAAAGGAATCACAGATGACGACGAAGGACACGAGTAGGAACAGCTTACCGGGCTCACTCAGGGCCCTAAACCGTGCCTCTTACAAGATCTCCAAGTCTCTTCCCAGAAATCCTAACCCCAATCCCGACCAGGTTGCTGAAAAGCTTGTTGCTGCACCGGAGGTGGCGACGAGTTCCAGTGGCAGCGCCTGCGCTGGAGGGCCGCCCTACCAGCCGCAGCCGCCTGTCTACAATATCGATAAGAACGACTTCCGCGACGTCGTCCAGAAGCTCACCGGCTCCTTCGCTCACGGTCAGATCCGCCAGCCGCCTGCCGACCTGCCGCCGCCGCCGCATCCTCCTCGTCCTTCGAGCGTTTCCCTCGTGCCCCCGCCCGTAGGCCCGACCTCTCGTCTCCACCGCATCCGGCCGCCGCCGCTCGCCCGTCTTACCTTTCGCCCTCCACCGCCCCTCGTCCCGGTCCTACCGCTGCCCGCCGTCGATCCATGGACGCGACCTTCGCTGTCTCCGCTGCGGCCGCTTCCTACAGTCAGCGATGCGGCCGAGTCACCGATCTCAGGTTACCTGCGCCATCTCCGCGGTGGCGCCGCCGGCCTTCCTCTCTATGCTCCATCCTCTACGGTGGCGCCAATCCTTCAGCCTCCTAGCTCGCCACTAGGGTTCGGATGCTTGTTATCGCCTCAGACGGCCTATCAGATGATGATGGCATCGCCAGGGCTACAATTACCGACCTCACCGGGGGTGCAGGTACCAAGCCCCTGATTGGGTGATCCCTGATGACTCCACTCCATCGCCATGGTTCTCAAACCTCCTTGCCCAAGGTAGTCCATTTCTTTGCCAGAGGTCAGCTCCTTCTACAGCTTGATCTTTTTGCACTAGTTGTTCTACTGTGTACAAAATAGTTAACTGATTTATTTTTTAAAAAAGTTATATAAGATAAATCCGGACCAGCATTTCAATATTCAGAGTTATCATTCCATTAGAAAAAAATATCTTACACTACTTTGCATTTGTTGTTTGATAAGTTTAGCTGTTTAAAAGTTTACATTTGTTTTATTCTCACCACTTACCATATTAGGTTTTAGAAGAATATTTATAACTCAGACTCCTCACATTCAAATAGTATCAGTAGAGTATCAAATAGTTTAATCTCATGGATTTTCCCCCATCTTTTGGGTGATCTTTTTGTCAATTATGGCTCTCAATCGCCAATTAGCTTTTAATGTGCAGAAGTTTATTAGTCAAGAATTGGAGAGTTGTCACTTTCATTCACACAAATAATGAGGGATATTTGACTTGGTTAGCTTGCTTAATTAGGTCTTGTAGTCTTGGCTGTGTTTGTTGATAGCAGACAGGATCTTTTGTCTCAGAGGATTCCTTCCTATTTCGTACTCGTCGACGACGATCGACGAGTCATCCGATTGCTGATCGGACATCATCGATGGTTTTTGATCGTTGTCCCGAATCAAATGATATCCTGGAAGAACGGTGAACCGGTTGGAATCGCTGCAATTGCAATCTCCTTGGATTCGATGGTGAATCCGGCGAGATCGCAATTGCGGCGATCCCGACGGATTCACCGTATCTCCTAGGGTATAGTTTTGTTCAGGGCGGCGGTTGGAGGCCGCCGGTGGTGTCCAATCAGCGATCAAACGACTCGTCGGCCGTCGCCAACAAGTAGGATAGGGGGCAAAGTGGGACAGAGGATCTGTTCTATGTTGATAGAGAAATTCGAAAGGTTGGAAGTGGAATTAATAATCGAGAAATACTGATTGTAAAGACTGTGAAATTGCTTTTGTACATTTATTTAAAAGAATCTAGTGTGACCGATTTGGTCTTACGAAAATTTTCTATCGATCATCAGAATAACTCGAAAAGCGTTTGCGACGGACAATTCAGAAGTCTAACATTTCACAATTACGAATTTCATTTGTAAGAAATTTTTTATAAAATTTATTAGATTAGGAAGAAAATTTTTATAAAATTTGTCAAGTTAGGGATCAAATCATGAGTGCGTAAAAGATAATTAATCATCTTTCTATTATATCATAACTTATACATCATTTAAAAGGAAATTTAAAGATAAGGAAAAAGTACATAATCATTCAATTATTTGACCTCTTCTGTCCCTCGAAACTATCCCTAACTTAAGCTGGGAGATTAGGGGAAAATTTTCACTTCTTTGTGGTAACGATGGAAACCGACAATTTTCTATTTGGTCACTTTCCCCGCGTTCATTGTACAATTGAATATTTTCATGTGCTTACTGTGGGATGGAGTGGTTACTTTTGATTTTTTGATTTATATTAAAAGATAAATTTCATCGTGGGATATCTAAAGTAGCATTGTTTATATATATATATATATATTAGTTTGTTTTTGTTTTTGTTTTTATTTTTATTTTTATTTAAATTGTAATAAATTAAAAAAGTAGATAAATTTTTATTTTTTGTTTGTAGTGGAGTTTTTTTAAAAGGATTTTTATTTTCTCTTATGGCGGTGAAAGTTGGAAATCGAATATAAATTTTTGGATTTTCTTTCTTTTACGGTGGGAGCCAAGGGAAGGAAGTAAGCCAGATGAGACTTTTGTCTTAATGGACTAGGGTTGTATAATAACAAAACAATTTAAGTTTGACCTATGATCTATTATAATTTTTTGTTCATTTTACCTCGTTTATAATAATTTAGAGTATTTTATATAAGTTAACAGGTTAAAATATTAAATAGGTTGAAAATTAAATTTTTATCTGTAATCAAGTGCATGTTTTAAAACAGACCAGATTTATAAATATATTTAGAAAGATTACTAAATAATTATGTATCTATAAATATATGAAAAATATAAAGTTATAAAATATAATTAAAAGAGAGTGATGATGTAATAGTAAATAGGGTGGTTGATAGACTTTTCTTTGTTAAAAGATACGTGTTTAAATTATGCATTAGATATTTTAATAATTTAGATAATATATACGTATGTATTTAATTTTAAAATTAATCGGTTAAATTTGATAATTTTTATATTGAGTGATCTGATATGATAAAAAAAATAATCTTTGAATCGAATAAATATTATTTTATTTTAAAATAGGTCAGATTAAATATAGGTTGTTGCGGAAATAATCGACGTCGATGATCAGTTACTAGAGTTCAACCTACACGGATGCTGACGAGGAGGAATTCTACATCCTGCGAGATTAACATGAGCGTTAGGAAAATACGTCGAAGGTTGTCCGGCGGAGCCTACTCCACAGCTCAAGTCTGTTCCTTGATAGAGAAGATGAAAAGAAGATAAGACAATATGTGCATAGTAGAGAATGTGTAACCCCCTTACCAAAGGGGTTGAAGTATCTTTTATACCTGCAACGACTACCTTTGTGCGTTCCCATGATCTGTGCCACGTCTCCCGTTCGTCGGTTACCGGATAATTTTTGAAATGGTCTACGCCGTCATTAAGTTCAACCCGTTGCGACATTTAGGGATCATGATGACTCCGCGATAGTGTCGATAGTTATCCGCAGATCCGAGAAAAGAGGGACCGTTGCTTGAGATCGAATGCTTCTTGGGCTCTGCTCTCCCAGATAATCTTGGGGTTTTCTGGAGTGGGGGTCCCGGGCACTCCGCTTCCCCAAGATAGTCTCGGGGCCCGACTTCCTGAGGTAATCTCGGGAAGAATTTTTTGATCTAATTTCCTGAGCGTATTTACCATGGGGGGCTCCGAGAGATCCTCTTTCCGAAAAAGTCCCAAAAACTTCAAAACAAAAAAAAATCACTTAAACTCGATATATCTTACTATCCAATTTCTTCCATCTACGTGTTCCTCATGAAATATTCAATCCCATCACAGGTCATAGGTGTTTTTGAAAGACCGTCGGATCTATTTCCACCTGAGGACCTATTTAAAAAATCTCCCAAGCCGTGGAGATCCTCGTATCTCTCTCGACATAAATGTTTACTTGACAACTGGAACTGACGACAAGGACTGGCATATATATCGGGATCTGGATGACGACGATCTTCCGATGACAAATAGTCTAATAAAACGGCGTCCTGTTACCTTCCAAGCTGTAGCTCACTCGCTGCCCCACACTTGGCTATTCACAGCGTTGCCCGCATATACCAACCTATGCGCCACCATGCACCGCCTTCCGCGTCCCGCCTGCGTCCGACGTCTTTGCTCGTGATTGAACGAGAATCGGCCACGTGTCGATCGGGACTTGATTCGATAGGGCAGTTTGGTAAATTGCGCCAGGAACGTTCCTCTTCGTTCCGAGTCGGCGGCTCGGTGCTTCTCCCTTCCCGGAAGTCACGCTGTCACTTTTTCACCTTTATTTTTTTCTTCCTGATCCGGATCTCCACTTCCGCGCTGCAGAAATTCCCACTTTTTTTCGTGTATTTCTGAAGATCCTGGACGTGGAATTGCCCCGCCGTTAACTGATCCACCGGTGGCTCTGCTCCGTCGAACGGACCGGCGCTCGAAGTTTGATGTTCGAGGCGTTAGGGTTTCTACGTAGAGTTTGGGGTTCCTGAATCTTACTCAGCGCTTGATGGCGGATACGAGGCGTCTCTCGTTGACCCCTCAGCTTGGTATGGTTTTGGTGGTTCGTTTAATCTCTTCGTTTCTTTTTTCTTTTTCTCTTCCAGTTATGGGTTTCGATCGTCGTCGATTTGGTGTCTCTTTATCGATCAAGTTGATTATTAGCGGCTAATAGTAAGAGGTTTATTGTCGTTTTTTCATGTTAAATTTTATTATATGAGAAAAAAAATATTTATTGGCTTCCTGCAAATTAACTGTTTTCATTTAGAAAAACAGGGGATTGGTTTGGGATCTTTTACTTATATTGGCTCTTCCTTCCAGTGTTGGCGTATGTGGTTACAGTTTTTATGGATTAAATCTTGGGTATTCTGTTCATGATTCAACACAGTGGACTGGCCTTACTATTTAACACTGATTTGTTTGTTCACTAATTGGCTAAACAAAACTATTGATGTCGTGGTTTCCTTCTCAACTTTTAGATGGTTGACAGTATTCTTATATATATATATATTTTTTGTATTTGATGATCTTGTGATTTCATTATGCATGTATAGACATTGATCAGATACTTATTGAAGCACAACATCGGTGGTTGCGCCCTGCTGAAATTTGTGAAATACTACAGAACTACAGGAAGTTCAATATTGCGCCAGAGCCACCAAATAGACCACCCAGTATGGCCTTCTATGTTTACTACTATTTTGTTTATAGTCATTAACTGCTTGCATCGATTGATGTCTAAATAATTTTGATTATGATTCTACGTGTTTAGTTGTTTTCTTCATATATTTTCATGATATGCTGTTCAGTGATCAGCATTTGTCATGTTCTCCAGGTGGATCTGTTTTTCTCTTTGATCGCAAAGTATTGAGATACTTCAGGAAAGATGGTCATAATTGGAGAAAGAAGAAGGATGGGAAGACTGTAAAAGAAGCCCATGAGAGACTAAAGGTAAATTATATTAGGTCAATGCCTTCTTTGTGTGTATCATTTGAAGACTTGCTAATGAGAGAGTATTTTAAGGCAAACATGGTCTTTTTAAGCTGTTTATCCACCCTTGTTTCACATCCTTAGCTGATTGTCTTCTACATTTACCACACTTTGTATGAAATTTTCTGTTATAGATAGGAAGAAACAATGCTATGTGTTTAAAAACATTAACTAAAGGTGAAGTCAAAACAATAAAACCACAAGTAGACAAAGTAACGAAATAAATTAATTACAGATATTCAAAGTTGGATAAAGCTAAAACCATTGGGGGTAAAACAATAGTACAGTTTGGTGTCAAAAATGACTTTTTTAATTAACACTTGTTGACATCAATTGTCTTCTCGAGCTGGTGTTAGTGAGCACTGATCAGGAGGCATAGGAAGAATAGGAAGGAGAGTAGGAGGAGTAAGAGGCATAGGGCTTTCTCTTCTTTACCCCATGATTGGTCCATATTTTGATGAAAAACTATCATGATAGTCACTCATTTATCTCTTGCTGCCACATCGGCTTTTACCGTTATTTGAGCCCACTTGCCACCTTTGTGTTTATTAACCAATCTCTAACTTTGAAAAATAAAGGCTATACTCGAAAACTTGTTCTCTTCTTAGTTTGATCCTTTCACAGAATACACAACTAAAGCTAATATCATTTTGTTCCTCTTCTCTTCTTTTTCTATTTCTGCTTGTTTGCCCTTATATTATTTTTTATACTTTCAAGGAAACACACCTAAATGTTGAGAGAAACAGAGGAAAATCCTACCCAAGAGAATAATCTTCATTTTTTGCAAAGAAAGTAAACCTATGTCCTTCCATTTTTGTCATATTAGAGATTTTTTTTTTGTTGTTTTCATTTACATATGTAGGCAGGCATATCCAACAAACAAAGAGCATGGTTTTTACCCAGCTTTTTCAAGGCTATAGGAAATTTTGTAACAATAATTGACATACCATGCATTCTATGCAAGTTTGCATATGTTTGAATAGAATGCGCCACAGAAAACCTTGATAATGTTGTAAAAATAATTTTACACGTGTACACTCCTGTTGACAAGTTCATATTCCTCAACTGTTTAGGGTCCACTAAATGAGTCTTATCTGCCATTTTGAGCTCTGGAATGCTACATCAACCAAAACATTATCTTCTCTTTTTAATTCTGGCTAGTAAAGTTCCCTTATATGGTACTTTATTCCTCACACTTTTGATTCAACTTGTGGAGCTTAATCAATTTTGGACATTTCCATATTATCTTATTTTTTTGCTAATTTTATTATTGATCAATGCTGCTTAACTGCTTTAAGCACACTAGTACAAAGTGGTTAACTCACTTAGAAGTGAATTACATAAACAAGCTTCAGGAATTTCTTTCTTCTCTGTAGGATGTGGTATAGTTTAATTTCTGAATTCTCTATATTGTTGCATGCTTCCTAAATGTTAACATTTTCAGGCTGGGAGTGTTGATGTGCTTCATTGCTACTATGCTCATGGCGAAGAGAATGAAAGTTTTCAGAGGAGGAGTTATTGGATGTTGGAAGAGTGAGTCATAATTTACCTCTTAGTATGATCCATTGTTGCAAATTTCATGCCACATAGTAACTAACGTTCAAAGAAAAAAAATTATAATGATTTGGTATTCCTTTGAAATCCTTCTTCTCGACCGCATCATGTTCAACCTTTGACATTATTTTGAATTTGTGGAACAAAAGTAAAAGAATTATGCTACAACATTAACAATAGTGGGGTAATTTATTGGATATGGGAAATTGATTTATAATTTCCTTCTTAGTATGATCCAGGGTTTCAATATTTCATGGATTAACTTTTACTTGCATAATGACTAACATCTGGAAAATGATGAAATAGTGTTATTTTGAATTCTTTCTTCTCAAATATAACGATTTAAATAATTATTGACCTCTGATGTTTACTTTGTACATTGCTGCTCAATTTCAAATAAATCAAAGGAGTTATATATGATGGTTGGTGACTATAAGAACCTATACTGGCAATCATGCCTGAGCTTTCCCAAATTAAGGATCTGGGAGTTCTAGTTCTGGAAGTATCCAATTATGGAATGTTGCATGAATGCAATTCTGCATATTGCCTCGTCGTTGGTTCTCCTACGGCCGATTTTTGCAGTTGGCTCTTCTAATGCAAGAATTTGTAAAGTTTTTTGCTACATTTGTGGACATGATTTGAAGAGTCGACTTGTAATTAGATTTCAAAATATCTTCATGAATTAGCATTATTTCGTATTAGCCTGATACTGGTGTTGATAATATATCTTTACGTTGGTTGAATAGAGTGGGAAACACATTAAGAATTATCTTTAGGTCCATTAGTATACTTGTTCTCAGCAAGGGAAACTTCAGACATAGTTGGAAAGAATAATTACTACAACAGTAAAAAGGATACTTCTTATAGGAGCTACAAATAGCCTAGGTCTAAGAAGATTTATCTTTTGTTCCCCTTTCTTCATATCTTCTTTGTGCTTATTTCTCACTTTCTGGAATTACTAGCATATATGAACCTATGTTCTTAAACTGAAATCTGCTTGCTAATTTTAATTGTGATCTGGAACACTGATTATTTGACAACCCACCATTTTGATTTATGCAGAGACTTGATGCACATTGTGCTTGTCCACTATCTTGAAGTGAAGGTGGTAACTAGCCCATCACCTTGAGTTAATTTCTTTTTTTTTTAAGAATAGTAAATTTTGAGGTTTTTGAAAGTTTGAAACCTAGATGGTTTTGTAGCATTTATTGATCCTCTACTTAATATCTCTTTTCATATATTCTTGCAGTTTGATATCCTGAGAAACTAGATGTAAATGTGTGTTTTACCTATTCAGTAATCTCTGGCACTCTTTTTCTACCCTCTCGATACTTGTGTTAGATAGAAACTCTTGACAATGCCTTTCTGAGTCAACACCCAACATTCCAATTAAGCATGCATAGATACTCCTAAAGAAGACCTTATGAGAGGCTTTGATCCGTCACAACCATGAGTAATACTTGTGCCCCATCTTGAGTAATAGTCAATTGCGGGTAAACAATTCATGTATGATTTTTTTAAAAAAATTGATTGATTGCTATTTTGTATTCTCTAGCTTAGAAATGTTTGATGACTTGAAGGTAGTTTAAAACTTGTCTGGTTGACGTCATTTTTTATTTTAAGAAAAAGACTATTGAATTGTTAAACTAGCTTGAGTATTACAGTAGTTACTTTTTATATTTAAGCTTAGACTAGAAGTTGTTGATTAGCCAGCTCACGTAGGATGAGCACCTATACGGAGATTATTGACCCTTATAACTGCAGATATGATGAATTTGTCTGCTCATGTGTTTGTTTCACATCCAGGGTCACAAACCAAGTTCCAGTCGCACTAGAGATGTTGAAGTTCTACAAGTTAACCCTATTGAGAGTCCTGCATCTTCTAATTCCTTCAGTAACCACAGCCAACTGCCTTCACAAGTAACTGATGTTGAAAGCCCCAACAGTGTACACAATTTAGATTATGAAGATGCTGAATCAGGTATCAACCGCACCAGCATAAGCTGTTATGCATCATCTTACACTGAATATTGATCCACTGATTCATATTCCAATCATGCATTTCTTTCAGTGTATCTAAAGCGAAATTCAATGCAGCAGATAATCCATCAAGTTCCAGACACCACACTTTCACTACGATGCGGCAGTATGATGGCGGACAAATGAAGGGTGTTCAGTTATTGGACCCTTTTGTTCTTGATCCTTCCATATATGGTCAAGGTGAGTGCATATTTTTTTGTTACTTCCTTTCAGTTAAATTTGTTAATGGAAGTGTAACTGGTAGTAATGTTGTTAAAAACCTTCCAGGTGATTTTCAAGGACAGTACATAGAACCAAAATCAGAGCTTTATTCTATGCAGGGAAATGTAAGCAATGACTGGGATGGAACAGGTTCTCAGTATGCATTTATTGGGTCCAAACCACAGTTTGATCTAGCCTCATGGAATGAAGTTCTGCAACATGCAGCAACACTTCAGATGTCATCTCACCAGCCATCAGTTGGCTTTGGAGAGCCTTCCATAGAGAAATTTGATAGTAACTTTCAAGCCACTATAGATGGAGAACTATCTTCAGATAATATCAACTTTAGGCCAGATGACTGCAGTGCTTTAAGAAAATCTGTAATGAAGGTATTATCACTTATTGTACTCAATTAATTCCGGTTAATAGATTTTGACAGTTTTGAGTGTTACCTCCACTTTAAGTTTACCATTGTAATTTTCATATTGAATGAAAGACGAGAATTTTATTTTTGAAATTGGTACGGCTAAGTTTGGACAATAACTCTAGAAATATTTCATGTTGCTGTTGATCTATCGGACTTCAGTAGATTGTCAAATTTTCTTTTCAAATTTCCACATGTTCACTACTAACGAGTAATGATTTTGAACTACATGAGGTTTGGGTATTTGATGTTTTGTTTCCCTGAATATAGTTACGTTGATTGCATATTTTTCTGTTACTCGATGAAGCATATCTACAAAGGTCATATGGATATAAATGTATAGGCATGGAGATTGATTACCATTTTGACACCTGAGAGTTTTGCTGAATGGATGGATGTATGCTGCCTTGAACAATATTCCCTTTGTTCTTTCTAAACTTTGATAACTTCTCCATTCTTAGGCAATTCCCTTACTTTTTTACTACATCATTCTCATTTGAAATGTCTTTCTCCCCCAGATTTCTGATGATGACACTGATTCAACCATTACAACAAGCATTGCCATAGAAAATGATGCATTTGTAGATGGAAGATATAACCGCCCTTCCCTTTTGAAGCAGTTGTCATTGGACCTCTCCAGTTTACAAGGTGATGGTCTGAAGAAGTATGATAGCTTCTCCAGGTGGATGAGCAAAGAATTAGGGGAGGTTGAGGACTCACAGACAAAAGCCAATTCTGGAGTATACTGGAACACTATAGGAAGTGATATTGTTATTGGAGATTCTTACACTACAAATCAAGGGTCTGTAGATGCATACATAATGAGTCTTTCACTTTCACAAGATCAGCTTTTCAGTATAATTGACTTCTATCCAAGCTGGGTTCATTCAGGATCAGAGACTAAGGTATTTGAGAATATAATTGATGTCTTTTGATCAAGGATTAAGTATTCCAGTGTAATTTGATACTGGAATACTTGATCATTTCTTATATTTCTTACTGATATATATTACAGGTTTTAATCACTGGGAAATTTTTGAAGAATGATGACATTGACGAAATTGATTGGTCATGCATGTTTGGGGAAATTGAAGTTCCAGCAAAGATTGTAGGAGATGGAATACTTTGCTGCAGTGCTCCACCACATATTTGTGGAAGGGTTCCTTTTTATGTGACGTGTTCTAACAGGCTTGCTTGCAGTGAAGTAAGAGAGTTTGAATTCCGTGAAAGTGATGCTCACCATATGGAGGAGGCAGATGCTCATATTTATAACACAAATGAAATGCTTCTTCATTTGCGTCTTAATAAGCTACTCTCTCTGGGGTTTTCTTCTGAAAATGCAAAAGAACAATTTCTTGAAACATCATTACAAGCGAGGCTGCATATTTGGCTTATGAACAAATTTGCTGAAGATGGTAAAGGCCCCAACATCTGGGATGAGGAGGGCCAGGGTGTGCTACATTTGGCAGCTGCTCTTGGATATGATTGGGCTCTAGAACCAACAGTAGCTGCAGGTGTCAACATAAACTTCAGAGATGCACATGGGTGGACCGCCCTTCACTGGGCAGCATTTAGTGGCAGGTGAGTTGCCTGGATGTTTTATTGTCATCCATGTTGATTTATGTTCTTGCCCAACATATTGTCTTCCATGTTTTCAGGGAGCGTACAGTTGGTGAGCTTATTGCAATGGGTGCATCACCTGGTTTATTGACTGATCCAACTCTTGATTATCCTTCTGGGAGAACTCCTGCTGACTTAGCATCGGCAAATGGTCATAAAGGCATTGCTGGTTTTCTTGCAGAGTCATCTTTGACCAGCCATCTTTCTGTCCTCACTATTGAGCCAGAAGGGAATGAAATACCAAGTTTAATTACCTTGGCAGGTGCACGTGTTGCAGAACCTAGTTTCCTCGAGGTTCCAGATGGTGATATGCAGGCTGGGCTTTCACTTAAGGACTCGTTGACTGCAGTTCGCAATGCCTCTCAAGCTGCAGCTCGGATATACCAAGCCTTTAGAGTGCATTCATTTCACAGAAAGAAGATTGCTGAGAGTGGGGATGATAAGTCTGGAATGTCTGATGAGCAAGCATTGTCACTTGTATCTATTAAGTCACAAAAACAAGGACAGTCTGTTATGCCTCTACATGCTGCTGCTATTCGTATACAAAACAAATTTAGAGGGTGGAAAGGGAGAAAGGAATTTCTAATATTAAGGCAACGAGTGGTCAAGATCCAGGTTTGATCTTCTTAATATTCACTTTGGTATTTTATTCTCCATTTCCTTTTTTGCTTGCTGTCATACACTCCTTCATACTATTGCTGCTTGCGGTGAAGCTTCTAGTCATATCGTGTATTATGTGCATGCTCAATGTGCATGTGTGTTTTGAATGGAAAATGTCTTAGAGACAGGATTGGATACCCATCAATGAGGGGATTTCTACTGTCGTTGACAAAGATCCTCTTGGAATAGTTGTTTTGGGATTAAACTTTTATGATGTTTACATCTCTCTCTCTCTCTCTCTCTCTCTCTCTATATATATATATATATATACCTTGTTTGTCTATAATTCTTTCCCATCTCTAAACTTGGTTGAACTAGTAACTACTATAAACTTGGTTGCACTAAGATAACTGTGAATGCTAGATCTCATGTAGAAGAGACCAGTCATCTGTCGAGGATAAGAAGTTTTGGGATTATTTTTATTTTATATTACTCTTTTAAAGATTCTAGATAGATAGTTTACAATTCTTTTCCAACTCATGGAAAACGGAGCCTAACTACTATAATCTTCATCTACGAGATTTGTTGCATTGACTATTTGTTTAAAATATCTGCATTCTAATACCTTGGTTCATGGTGATCAAGTAGATAATGATATCATAATCCATTTCAATTGTAACATGATTATTTCTTCAAATAAAATCCAAGCTACAACTAAATAAGTGTAATTAATAGGAGTGTGCTTCTTCACTTCACTACTTATGGGGTGCCTAAAATTAGTCATTAACATGGCAAGGGTCAAAAAATGATAATGTGTTCAATAAGTTATATAGTGGTAGTTTCAATCTATGGATTCATTGTTAAGTCTTCAATAAGTTATATACTGGAAGACCTATGGATGTTTACGCAAATTACTCTTTCAGGTTGTAAACCGTCATGAAGGCGGCCTTATATGTTAGCCTGAATATATATATATATATATATTGTTTTGTTTTACTTATGTTAACTTTGTAAGTGTTTTAACAGATTTTAATTGATTCTTATTTCCCATAGATCATAGCTTTGTATTTATTTTGAACTATATACGTGGCTTATCAAAATTTAGACGATTCTTATCTGCTATGCATGCGAACCACCATTCTCAACAACAGCTTTGTATTTGTTGGTTGCTTAGTTTTTTTCTGGTAATGTTAATGAATTAATCCATCTCTTTTGTGAAGTGCAAAATCAACTCTATCCTACTCCACAGATATAGTTAGTTGATACTTGCTTTAGATTTAGTTCTTGATATAATTAATTTGCTTCTAGTTTTGTTCATTGCTCAAATTCAATCCAACCAATATAATTTTCTCATTTTTATCCAGCAAAGATTTGTAGTCCTTTAATTTTGTCCATCTGCCTAGTGCCTTCTAGTATGCTTTGTTAGTCATGTTTACTGCGAAGACTTGTCTGTAATAATGTTGGAGTCTGTTGATGATTTCTGCAGCCAAGCCTTTGCCTTGGTATAAGTTATTTGTCACCATAAGACTTCTTGGACAGACTGAAGTTTGATGTTTTTCGTTTCAAAGTTTTCATTGTAACTAGTCTTATTAGGTACTTGTTTCTCTTGCTGTAACTTTACTGCCATATTTAAAGCAGTTATTCTACTTATCTGGTCAGTTTTGGATCTTCGGCACTCTTCTGAGTTCACTAATCCTAATTTAGGCAACGTATAAAATGTTGATTGTTCTCTCTTTGTAATTACCTTTTTGTTTTTTTTCCTGGTGAAGTGGCTAATTGTCAACTATTACTTGGATGCATTCCTGATCTGGATACACTTTGTCCAGGCTCATGTACGCGGTCACCAAGTGAGGAAACACATTAAAAATGTTGTTTGGTCGGTAGGAATCGTGGAGAAAATTATACTCCGTTGGAGACGAAAAGGAAGTGGGTTGCGTGGTTTTCGGTCTGAAATCCCAATGGAGAGCTCTTCCATTCAATGCCCACCGGCTAAGGATGATTATGATTTCCTACAAGAAGGCAGAAAACAGACTGAGGTTAGGATGCAGAGAGCACTTGCAAGGGTAAAGTCTATGGTTCAGTATCCAGAAGCTAGAGAACAATATCAAAGACTTCTAGCTGTTGTTACCGAATTACAAGAATCCAAGGTATCTCTTCTTCCACAAGTGGTAGCTGGGATGCTTTTGGGCAATCTTTTCGTATCGAGCTTATTTATATGCTTGGAAATTTTTTATTCAGCCCAAGTCTTGCTTTCATTAGAAGATAAGATTAGATCATATTGTCCTGATTCTATTGCATTTATTCATCTGGTAAATTGCCGTTCCACTTTGTATACCTCCGCACCTAATCTGCTCCCTTTACTCGGCCGCTTTTGGCAGGCAATGCAAGAGAGCATGACAAATGAGTCAGAGGAGGTCGCGGCTGACGACTTCATGGTTGAGCTCAAAGAGTTGTGGGATGGCGACATGCTTCTGCCCAATGCTCGAGCTTGATGGAGTTAAACTGAGTCAGTTCATGCGTTAATCAGCATTTTAGACCCACCTCAAGTTCTTAACAGCAGTGTAAATTACCATCTACTAATTGGGAGTGCATTTAGCATTTCAATATCTAAAGAAAGGAGATGTAGAGTGACCTTGGGAAAGAATTGGGATGTAAAAATTAAGTCCGATTTGTATTTTTCCTTCCATGTAAATTTCTCACTTTATCGTTCGATCTAAGCTTTAAATTGTGTTCTTTGAAGATTACAATTTATTGATCAGTTTTAATCTGACCCTAAAAAGAAAAAAAATAACTAACCTCGTACCAGGAAAAAAAATAGAATCATACTTAAATATCAGAACTCAGAGTAATTTTGGTGAAAAATATTATTTAAATCATACATATTAAAAAAAGAATACAAATATCAAAAAGAAAATAATAATACTGTAAATGTAAATATCTCAAACCAACGATGTTAGTCTCACACTCAACTGTCACCCGCCAACGTGGACCAATGGGCAAGAACGAATATTTTGATTAAAAAAAGCTTTAATAAGACTTTTTCTTATTTCTTTCCGCCCTAATAAAAGGCTCCGCCTATCTATTTTGTGATTGGACCAGGTTTCATCGAACGTGGGCCCCTGCTGAAATAAACCTTGACAAGTAATCAAGCCGCAGGCTGGCAGGTAGCAAATGTCCATGACGTTTCTATTTTTGTTGGGCAACTCAATACGCACTTCTTAAAACGGCCGACCATCCCGCCTCGCTCCCGATTAAGACGGTCTCTCTTAGGACGCAGGAAACAGATATGCACCGTCCACAGCCATGTCCACGTCATCTCATTTGACGTCATTATTTTGTTAAGTTTCTGCTCCCTGTCTTGTCCACCGCAGGGAAGCATGCTGATCCCTTCTGGCGCGGTCATATAGTCCCTGTCGAAGCCGACCCAAAAAACGCACATCGCCGGAACCGATTCCGAGGTTCGCCGGCACCGGCGTCGAGATGGCGCTGCCGTGCCTTAGCGTCACCCTCTCGCGAGATTGGTGCCACCGACGAGCTTTCCTCGCCGCTGGCCTCCGCCCTTCCGTGACCATCCTCGCCGACGGCGCCGTCATCCATTGTTGGGCCCCTGCGCACCCGGACCCTTCTCGCTTCCCCCTCGTCCTCCTCCACGGGTTCGGAGCCACCGCCATCTGGCAATGGTCCGGCCACCTCCGCCCCCTTCGCCGGGCCGGATTCGACCTCTACGTGCCGGACCTCCTTTTCTTCGGCGCCTCCGAATCGCCCGGACCCGACCGATCCGAAGCCTACCAAGCCCGGTGCGTCATGGCCGCCATGGAGGGACACGGATTGCGGCGATTCGGCCTTGTCGGGGTGAGCTACGGAGGGTTCGTGGCGTACCAGATGGCGGCGATGTTTCCGTCAGCGGTGGAGCGGGTGGTGCTCTGCTGCGCCGGCGTGTGCCTCGAGGAGCGGGATCTTGCCGAGGGCCTCTTTGTCGTGTCCAACCTGGATGACGCGGCAGAGATCCTGCTTCCCCAGCGGCCGGAGAAGCTACGCCAGCTCGTCCGATTGTCCTTCGTCCGCCCACCGCGCATAATGCCCTCTTGCTTCCTCCGGGATTACATACAGGTAGATGATCGATTCTCTTCTCTCTTAAATTACCTTCAAAATAGCGACGGATTATTCTTTATTTTCTGATCGAATCAACATTATCGGTGTTCCCCGATTGATTTCAAACCTCCTAATGCATCTACCAAAACAGCATCCTGCTTTTTCTCAATTGCTTCAAAGGTTACCGGCCTTGTCATTTCTCCCAGGTGATGTGCACAGATTATGCTCGAGAGAAGGTCGAGTTACTCTATGCTTTACTCAACGAAAGAAAACACTTTATCCTTCCAGAGATTACGCAGGTGATCATTCCTTGTTCTCCATTGCCAAATTTGTGCCCTTGAGATTGTTCCATCTTATTATCTAAACTACTCGAAAGACAAACTGCTTATGATTACGCTAAATATGTTAATTTCTCTCTTTACAGCCAACCTTGATAGTTTGGGGTGAGCAAGATCGAATTTTTCCTTTAGAGCTGGGCCACAGACTAAAGAGGTGAGTAAATTGATTATCAAGTACAGTTCCAGAGTTCATACATGTTTCTAAAGTAAAAAAATCTACAGACATTTAGGGGACAACGCTCAGCTCGTAGTCATCAGCAATGCTGGCCACGCTGTTAATCTCGAGAAAGCCAGAGAATTTTGTGAGAACATAATCAGATTCTTTCAGGGTTCTACCTACACTGATCAGAACGGACTGACGGTATGAGTCTATTCTGGGTAAAGCAAGCTCATTAATAACGATAGATCTTTATCGCAAAGAAATTTGGAACTCTTTTTGTGAATTTCGTTGCATTGATTATCCTGAAATTTTGTTGTTTTATTGCAGGTCTAGTAAGATTGAAATCAATTGGTCACTTGTATCCATCTGTTGCATCAGAGAAGAATCCGGAGCCCAAAAATCTTCCCCAATTTCGTGAAGATTTTGAAGAAAGAAAGAACTGTCATTATTTTTTCATATTAAACATTGTTTATATAATATACTCCTTTTTTTAACGTTTATTCTCACAGTTGGAGTATTTGGCTTTTTTTTAAAAAAGAAATTGATATTTAACATAAATATGAATTAAAGAGAAAGGAAAATTATGTTAATTTGCAAGTTTTATTAGGTACAGAAGCGGGTAGATCTGATTAGGTGGCGAACACTCTGGAGGAGAAGTGACGCGCCGCTTACCGCCTCACCGACACTGAGCGGACTCGACGGTAGCGTTCTCTTCTATTAATAGTAGCTTCTTTCGACCATGTCGGCTCTTGCCCTTCTCCGCCGTCAGGACTCAGGACAGAAGCGGCGGTGCGAGGGCGACGTTGAGGGGAGGGAATGGCCGGCGGCGTGAGCGACAAGATAGACTACGTGTTTAAGGTGGTGCTGATAGGCGACTCGGCGGTCGGGAAGTCGCAGATCCTGGCGCGGTTTGCGCGGAACGAGTTCGCGCTCGACTCCAAGGCCACCATCGGGGTGGAGTTCCAGACGCGGACCCTCGTCATCCAGCACAAGAGCGTCAAGGCCCAGATCTGGGACACCGCCGGACAAGAGAGGTGTTATTTACTCGTTAACTCACTTTTCATCGTACCTACTGCTTAGATCTAGTTTTTCTGTGTGATTGGCATCCAGCAGTTTTGGCTACTTGTTTCCATTTTGTCTCTTCCGCTATTGATTTTGGTTTTCTTTATCTGACACTTCGGGAAGCGAATGTTTACTTGCAATGACAATGAAACGTGGGCGGTGAATTAGTCGCGGTTTCGAAATTGGTTTTCACATTTTGGGTTCTTATGTGGTATTTATCTTAAGGGCGATCGTGATTTAAATAGAGTGAACTTAAATCTCATAGCTTTGGATGGATGAATCTAAATGGACAAAGTTATAAATTTATTTGATGAATCTTGTGTTCTTTGGTAGATGGTATGATGACGAGATATCTTATTTCTTGTTTCACATTAGCATTTTGTCAATGAGTGTATGGTTTATGAATGGCAAAATAACATTTGAATCATGGATGAGGACCTCACTCGAATTGGTCAGATCTGGCGGTCAGATCGGCATTCTGATCAGCTGAGTTGGATCAGGATCGTCCAATGTTGATCCAATTCTAAGTGATAAATCTGACATCCCTCTGAGATTTGTGAAATCCCTGTTAATCAAGAACAAGTTGGTATGAATTCGTGATTAGTAGTTAGTAATTGATTGAGATAGTAAAAAAAATTCAGCCATATTGAGGTAAAATAGCTGATAGAGCTGAATTCTTTTGTTCCTACTTACGAATCTTTCTTGATCGATATGGGTGGAGAGTGAGAACGTATGAACATACGGGGTCATTGATTGATGGTGATAGAAAAGAGGTCAATGTACATCTGTAATGGAATCTTACTTGTTTTTGAAGAGAAACGAAACTCAAGGTGAGGGAGATCAACGAACATGCAGAGGCAGATAGGATGGCAATATGCACAGTCTGAAGATTGGTTGAGTGCCTGATATCGAGCATAAAGAATCTGTTGATGTTTTCTTTGGTACCTAATATTTACATAAAATCACTTTTGATCATCCTAATTTCCTTTCAAGTGCCAAAGGAAATAGTAAGAGACTTTTGGAAGTAAAATAAGGATTTCATCCGTAATCTTGAAACTCTTCTAGGTAACACTTCTAACCTACGGTTAGATCAATATCTTTAAGGTGTGTTTGAGTTTTGTAAGCTTGTTCACCTCTGCATGGTATCTAGAAGTATTTGATTTGGATTGGACTGTATCTTTGGCTAGAAGGTCTCTAGTAATGACAAGAGCTTGCCTAAGTCGACCTTGGTGAGTTGCAAGAAGTGAGCATGATCCCAGTGGTGTTTTTAGGTTAAGGGTTAAGATCAACGATTTTTTTTCAACTAGTTGGGGTATTTAGTTGAGGGCTACATTGACTGCTTTGAAGCTCGTTGTCTTATGGAGTTATAGCAGTGTATGATTCTTACTCGCAAAGAGGCTTACCCCATTGTATGATTTAAAAGGTGGGATGGTGGACTTTCAAAGGTGATGCACTGAACACATCATAGGCCAGCAGTACAAGTGGAGACTCTGAATCACATCATATTATCTTGTTAGTGTTGTGATTTATTGTTTTTATTTCTGTTGCATATACCACACTTTCATATTGATCTCACACACTTATATTTAGAAATAATCTGGATGTCCACTCCCCACTCATATTAGTCAAGAAAGAATCACGAGTGGGAATCAAAGAGATTGGGCTAATCAAGTGGTATCACTCTGATTTGGACAACTAGTCCACCATTTCAACTGATTACCAATGTTTAATCACAAATTTGTATCAATTTATCTTTGACTAATCAAGTTCCACAAATCTTAGAGGGGTGATTGTTTTGTTGCTCAGAATTGATGCTGATCTTGATCCAACTTAGCCAAACCATATTGGAATTAGCCAGTTTGTCATTCGTCATTGTATACACAGTCATACATTTACTGCTGTTGGAGCAACTTTGTTGATGGAGGCTAGTGCCATAAACAAGATACAAGTATCTTGTTTTCAACGCTACTTCAAACAGTGACAATTTCTTAGTCATGGATCCTACTTCATACGCATCCAGTCAGAACATGTCATTTATTAATCCGTGAATATGAACTCATCCATGAATTTTACTGATCATAGAGAAATAATGTGCCAGAATGAGTAATATCCGCAATGTTCCAAGTGGATTTTATCTGTTCCAGCTCTGAGTAATTTCCTTGCATTGTATCCATGAGTGCCATTCTCTTTCAGATGCATGTTTCCCTGCAGCATGATTTAGGTTCTTGACATTCATTGATCACTGCTTATGATGATTTTAGTTTACAAATGCTATAAATATTATTTTTTTCTTAATTTGCACAACGTAAAATTAAACTCAAATGGATGCAATTGCCATATATGCTTAATTGTTTTTGTTTCGCAATCTTACTATGTTGTTGCAATAGCTCAGTTTAATGACAAAACGATTTGGTGCTTCATATGCTTGCTTGATAAAATTATCAGGTATAGAGCTGTCACTAGTGCATACTACAGAGGTGCAGTTGGGGCGATGCTGGTCTACGATACTACCCGGAGTCAAACCTTCGATCACATTCCTCGATGGCTGGAGGAGCTGCGTAGCCATGCCGACAGGAACATCATCATCATGTTAGTAGGCAACAAAACCGATCTCAAGGACCAGCGAGCAGTAACAACAGAAGATGCTCTAGAATTTGCACAGAAGGAAAACCTCTTCTTCCTCGAAACATCCGCACTTGAGGCTACCAACGTCGAGAACGCCTTCCAGACAGTGCTCGCCGAGATCTTCAACATCGCCAACAAGAAAAACCTAACCTCAGAGCCTCAAAACAGCAACGGCACATCGACCCTGCCCGGCAAGAAGATTATCATTCCTGGGCCAGCTCAGGAGATACCGAAGAACAAGGCATGCTGTATGAGTTCCTAAATATCGGGTTGTCTCATTTATTGGTTACTGTAAAGTCGATTCATTTGTCACTCTACTATCGCATCGATATCTCTCGATTGGTTTCGTGTTAAGGGATCAACTTATGAACTCGATCGGAAAGAAATTGATTTGGTTTGTGTTGTATTTTGGTTGTGGATTTAAGTGAAGTAGCCTGTTTTCCTTTTGCAGCACCAAAATATGATAATTGCTTATATTAATAATTATTTTTTTAAGTTTATAAATAATTGAGCTAATATATAAGTTATGATCTTTCTTATCTGAAACTCTCTCAGACAGGCCAAAATCATCTAGAAGAACCAACAAATAAAGTGGCGAATTTTATAAGAAAATAAAATAAAATAAAATATAATTGATCCGGTCGTCGAGCGGAGTGGGGCCGCAACCGGATGACGGTGTAGGGATGAATGATGTGGATGCTGACTGGATGCTCTCGCTCAGAATGACTCAGCGAGTGGGGGGTGTCCTTTGACCGGACGTAAGTAGATGTCGCCTGGTGAATCTCCGACCGGATGGAAGTAGACCTGCTGGGGAAGATGACCGTTAGCAACCTAGCCGGGAAACGTCCCGGCAAGGCCCTCCGACGGTCAAGTCAGTACTCCGATGAATAGGAAAAATAATGGAGCACTGTAGATGAGGGGCTTCGCGCGTACCTGATAATGAGGAGGGGAGGGGCTTATATAGCCGGGGAAAAGGACCAAGTCTGACCTGTGTCAGGATTCTCTGACCTGGTCGGGGAATATTGCATGATTATGTCGATTTGTAGCCAACATTCCTTGTCGTACACTACTTGTCTTATGTGAGGACAAAGACAGGTTTCTGTAAGTCTCCGACCGGCGCCGCCTGGCACCAACGGCGCGACAGGGCGGCGTGCCAGGGAGTGTCAGTTCACACGAGTGGTGACAGCCTGTTATCTGCAGCTGGTGGAGGTGTATTTTGTCTTTACCCCAGGGTGGTTCCGAGAGAGTGCCCGGGTGGGCACCGGGACGGCACGCCCGGATGGATATCAAGCATGGGTGTAAAGGACTGTCGGGCGGATGCACTCGGATGAACGAGACGCGTAAGCCCTAATGTGGCCGGGCGGAAATACCCGAATAGACGAGGCGTGTAAGCCTTAATGTGGCCGGCCGGGTTTTACCGGCCGGATGAACCGCTATATTTATTCTAACCGGCCGCCTTGAGTCCGACCGGCCGGCGGAGACCCTGGGCCCGGCCAGGATGTTTGTCGAGTTGGCTGCCCGTACAATGACGTGGACCCTGAAGCTGGCCAGGCCGTTTGCCACGTTGGCTGTCCGTACGGTGCCTAAGATAGGGCAGGATCAATAGACTTCCCCTCGAGTCTAGTCAAAGGAGGCGATTAGTCCGACTGACTGGACTGTTAGTATTTACAATCATCCTGCGGCCGGGCGACTTTTGTCCTTTTTGGTAACCGGCCGGCTCAACATGGCGCATAATAACTGGTGTTGCTCGGGCCCGAGTGGGCGAAAATTTGATCCTGTCGCCGACCGGAGCGTAGGTGGCCACGCATCCGTGTGCGGTGCCTTGTATGTTGGTCACATCTGGGCGGAAGTAACTTGCTGGTCGGGACGAACGTGGGCTGCCACGCACCGCTGACTGTCTTTTTCAATGAAGGCGTCCGGCTAGACGAAGATTGATGGAGGAGCGTGGGGCGCCACGCATCCCCGACTAACCACTGATATGGTGAAGGTGTCCGAGCGGATGGCAATTTTGACCGGGGGAACGTGGCCGCCATGCGTCCTTGTAAATTGTGCCATGCATAGGCACAGTAACTCTACTCGACTAAAAAGAGCGTGGGCCGCCACGCGTCCCTATATTGTGAAGACATCCGACCGGGCGAATGCTGTTGGTCGGCAGGAGCGTGGGCCGCCACGCGTCCTCGAATTAGGGGCGGAACGTGGATCACGTCCGATTGGGTGAACGTTTGTCTTGGGTCGCAAGGAACGTGGAGTGCCACGTGCCCCAAGACGATTTTCTCGTGATTGCCTGTGTCAGTCGATTAATGGGGATGCGACATCCTGAGACAAACGAGGCGACGTGATGCGTTTGATGTGACCGGTGCCTTAACGGCATCAAATCCGCTTTAATTGAACTATCCACGTGGCGCACTGCTGGTTGGCCGATCGGGATGCAATTTATATATGATTACGATTTTAATGGCCTTAAGGCGGCACTTCTCTCTGCCACAGCGGCCTTCTGGCTGGCCGACCGGACGGCGCGCCCTGCGCCGCTGCAGGCCTGTCAGCGCCTGCTGTGCGTCTTTTCGAGGCTGATCGTGGGCGCCTGACGGCCTGGATGAGGCGATCGATATCCACGTGGATCGCCATCGGACGCACTCCTTCTTTCGGCCTAGCTATAAATAGGCCTCCATATTCACCGAAACCCTCAGTTGCTCTTCACTGTTCTCTCTCTAACTCGGTGCTTCTCGCTCCTTGCCGCCGTCTGCGTGTCGCCGCCGCTCTCCGCCGTGTTTTTTCGCTCCTGATTTAATCCTTTCCGTCGCTACGGTCAGATTCTCCTTCCTTTTCTTTTGATCCATGGCTTCCTCTACGTGGTTTACTCCGTCGAGTCTACCCTAACGACGAACCGTCTCCGATCTCCGACTGGCTTACGATATCCCTGAAAACTATCGCATCGTCGTTCCTACAAAGGCCGACCGACCACACAAGCCCCCGGCCGGCTTTTTGTGTTTTTCCGGGACCACATACGTCTGGCCTGCGCTACCCTCTTCATCCCTTTATTGTAAAGTTCTGTAACTTTTTCCATGTGTCTATCTTCCAGCTTCTCCCAATGTCGTTCGTATACTATGCAACCTAATAGTTCTCTTTACCCTTTACCGAGTCCCCCTCCGACCGGAGGTTCTTTATTCTTTTATTATCCAAAGAAACAGGAGGCCGGGAATTTCTTTCTCCAAGCCCGGGCCAAATTATCCATAGTGGAGAATATTCCTTCCTCGAATAAGGGGTGGAAAACCATTTTTTCTTCATAAGCCCTCCGACCAGCCCTGGGTTCCCGATCGGATGGGTTGAAGACATGCCCCCTACAACTCCCTTAAGAAATTTTAAGTCCGACCCCTTATTTATAATGGCTGTTTCTCGACTCGGGGGCTCCGCTTCGACGGCATGAAACTTCTTAACGATGCGTCTTGTATATATTTGGGCTAAGCCGAGTGCCTGCCGCCCTGCCCGACACCTTCTGTAAGTCAATTTTTTGGCCGTACTTCTTTTTCCCTAACTCAATATCTCTGATTTTGCAGCTAAGATGATGTGGGAAGCGGCCCTCGATGCGGCCCTGGGCATGGAAGACGAGGAAGTAAACGCCCGGGCGGCCGAACAACTGCGTCTGCGCCAGGCCGGTCCGCCCGACCAACCTCCGATTTCTGAGAGCGCGGAGCCCGCCTTTCCGACTCCTCCTGCCCAACCAGCGGCGACCGGCTCTATGGATCCGGCCGGCTCATCGAAATCTCCTGTCCCTGCAAGATCCTTCGGCAAGCAGAAGGCTCTGCCTTCTCAGCAGAAGTCCATGCCTTCCAAGCGAAAGGTCAGTGCTTCTATCCGTATTGAGGAACCGGCGGAGGTGGACCTTTCTTCTCCTGATTCACCTGACCCGCAACCTTTACAGAGGCGCCCGAGGACTTCTGCGTCGGGCTCTCGCTCCCAGCCCGCAGAGGCAGCTGCCAGCCCGGCTAGCGCGAGCCGGTCAGCTGACGCACCGGGCTCGTCGCGCTCGGGGGGACAACGTTCCCAGACGGGTGGCTATGGCGTATATCTCCCCTCGGTCGACCCAGTGGCCCCCTTCGAAGTCCAGCAGCGGCTTACCCTTTATGGGGAATTGGCGGACTGCTGGGAGCAGGCTATGAGGGAGGGGACTTCCCGACCCCCGATCCGACTGGCCGACCAATTCACTCAGGACGCCACGCGTGTAAGTCCGATGCTTCAGTGCTTAACTAACTTGCTTTTTTCTAACTCATTCTTATTGTAGTTTTGGGCCTCCTGCTCGAGCGTCGCCTATGCCTTAGTTACCAACACCAGGGGACGCCGAGCGGCCGAGCGGCGGATTGAGGAATGGGAGCTCCGCCAGGCACACGCGAACTTACCGGCCGGCGAGGAGGGCACCGCTATTCTCCGTTCAGAGATACTGGACCTTAAGGAGAAACTCCGTTCCGCCGAAGCGCTACTGACGGAGGAAATCACCCGAGCGGAGGCAGCCGAGCGGGCATATGCCCGGTCTTCATCCCTGCACGAGACCCTTAAGCAGGAGAGGAAGAAGGCTCTGGATAGGCAGCGCCGTGCCCGATCGGACCTCGACAAGAAGGCTGTCGAGGCCCAAGCCTTGAAGGCGGAATTAGATACGCTGATGAAGTCTTCGGAGGAGCTCCGGACGACCTTGAACGAAAAAGAGCAGGAGCTGGCGACTCGGGAGTCGGACTTGAACGCCAAGGAGCAGGCTTTAGACTTACGAGGAGACGAGCTCCGTTTGTCTGAAGGATTGCTGGCTTCTCAAGCCGTTGCCTTGGAGGAGAAGGACACGGAGTTAGCTAACCTCCGGGCGGAAATTGAAAGTCTGAAGCTGTACCAAGCAGGCGAGCCCGCCCGGATGGACGCACACCGCCTGGCCTACATCAACTCCGAAGAGTTCGGCCAGCAGCTGGGCAAGCGGACAGCTGATATGTTCAAGATGGGCCTTAACAGCGCTGTTCTGCAGCTCAAAGAGAGCGGCCATCTGCCTGCCGACCTTCCTGCCAACGCCACCAAAGTGAGCCGGGTCAAGGAGCTACTCCCCAAAGACTTCTTCCAGCCATTTATCGAAATCTTAATCATGTAATCTTGAGCCGCCGGTTGGGGCTCTTTTTTGTAATGCTTCCGAGTAACCATCAATGAAAAAGCCTTTTCCTTCTACGTGTCACTTTAGATAGCGACTAAGTAGATGTTGCTGATCGGCTAGCCGGGTGGGGGATATGGATCGCCTTAAGCCCGACCAGAGAGCCGAATTAAGCGCAGGAAAAATGGTTGTGTAAGGTAGTCGACTGGTTGATCTGACTAAGAGGTGTGAGTCACCACACGCCCGGTCAGAGAGCTAAAACAATTCTAGGGGGTGTGGGCCGCCACACGCCCAGTCGGGGAACCAAACTACTTTAGGGAAATGGCTGTGTAAGCTAGCCGACTGATTGGTGGTCCTGCCTGCGGGATGTGGATCGCCACACGCCCGGTCAGAGAACCAAACTAAGGAATCCGGCCAAGTAGAAGCCAACTGGTCGGTGGTTCGGCCCGCGGGATGTGGATCGCCACACGCCCGATCGGATTCCGATACAGGCTTCTGGGTGGGCTGATGTTTGAATCAGTCGCCGACTCAGGCTTCTGAAGGAAATCAATCTTCCGCGTGGGACGCCACGCATTCGACCGGTCACCTCTTCTGGCTTCCGGATGGACCTATCTTCCACGTGGGCCGCCACGCTTCCGACCGGGAACCCGTCCAGGCTTCCGAGTGGGCTGACGCTTCCAGTCAGTCGCCGACTCAGGCTTCCAAAGGGAGCCAATCTTCTGCGTGGGACGCCATGCATCTGACCGGGCACCGCTTCAGGCTTTCGAATGGGCCAATCTTTCACGTGGGCCGCCACGCTTCCGACCGGGAACTAGTCCAGGCTTCCGAGTGGGCTGACGCTTCCAGTCAGTCGCCGACTCAGGCATCCAAAGGGAGCCAATCTTCTGCGTGGGACGCCACGCATCTGACCGGTCACCTCTTCTGGCTTCCGGATGGACCTATCTTCCACGTGGGCCGCCACGCTTCCGACCGGGAACCCGTCCAGGCTTCCGAGTGGGCTGACGCTTCCAGTCAGTCGCCGACTCAGGCTTCCAAAGGGATCCAATCTTCTGCGTGGGACGCCACGCATCTGACCGGGCACCGCTTCAGGCTTCCGGATGGGCCAATCTTCCACGTGGGCCGCCACGCTTCCGACCGGGAACCAGTCCAGGCTTCCGAGTGGGCTGACGCTTCCGTCAGTCGCCGACTCAGGCTTCCAAAGGGAGCCAATCTTCTGCGTGGGACGCCACGCATCTGACCGGGCACCGCTTCAGACTTCCGGATGGGCCAATCTTCCACGTGGGCCGCCACGCTTCCGACCGGGAACCAGTCCAGGCTTCCGAGTGGGCTGACGCTTCCAGTCAGTCGCCGACTCAGGCTTCCAAAGGGAGCCAATCTTCTGCGTGGGACGCCACGCATCTGACCGGGCACCGCTTCAGGCTTCCGGATGGGCCAATCTTTCACGTGGGCCGCCACGCATCTGACCGGGCACCGCTTCAGGCTTCCGGATGGGCTAATCTTTCACGTGGGCCGCCACACTTCCGACCGGGAACCAGTCCAGGCTTCCGAGTGGGCTGACGCTTCCAGTCAGTCTCCGACTCAGGCTTCCAAAGGGAGCCAATCTTCTGCGTGGGACGCCACGCATCTGACCGGGCACCGCTTCAGGCTTACGGATGGGCCAATCTTCCACGTGGGCCGCCACGCTTCCGACCGGGAACCAGTCCAGGCTTCCGAGTGGGCTGACGCTTCCAGTCAGTCGCCGACTCAGGCTTCTGGAGGGTTTGACACGTCAGCCTGCGTCCCGTCCAGGTATGACTTGCCTTGTATGGCCGACCGGCAATTCCGGTCGGGAGAGCCTTTCATTATAGCTCGAATGCTACGTTTTACAAGATTACATCACTCTAGGGCTCTCTATACGTTTGCAGGTGTAGGGCACTCCACGGTCGGTCAAGTCTCTTTCCATGTTCGTCCTCCAAATAGTAAGCGCCTGACTGCAATTTCTGAACCACCTTGAAGGGTCCGCCCCATTGTGGTTGCAGTTTGCTAACATCACCGACCGGCTTTATACGCTTCCATACTAGGTCTCCGACCTGAAATGAGCGTGGCAACACCTTCTGGTTATATCTTTGTTTCATCCGCTGCCGATAGGCGAACATCCGGGGGGCTGCTTTGTCCCGGACTTCCTCTATGAGGTCAAGCTCTAAGCGCCTTCTTTCATCGTTCCCTTCATCATAGCTTAACCGCCGATCGGATTCACAACCGATCTCGACCGGCACCACCGCCTCGCTGCCGTAGACGAGGTGGAAAGGTGTCTGCCCGGTCGCTTCTCTTGGGGTGGTCCGGTTTGCCCAAAGGACCTCGGGCAGCTGTTCTACCCAGTTGGTTCCGGCACGATCCAGCTTTGTTTTGAGCCCTCTCAAGATTTCCCGGTTGGCGACTTCCGCCTGGCCGTTGCTCTGTGGATACGCCAAGGCCTGCTGGATGCCGTAGGCCAAGCACCACTCTTTGATTTTCTTCCCTTGAAACTGCCGACCGTTGTCAGAAACTAACTTGTGGGGAATCCCGTATCGGCATAAGATGTTTTGCCATAAGAACTTAATCACCGCCTGCTCGGTGATCCGGGCCAGCGCCTCAGCTTCCACCCACTTAGAGAAATAATCCACCGCGACCAACAAGAACCTTTTCTGGGCGGGGGCGATTGGAAAGGGACCTACGATATCCATGCCCCATTGGTCAAACGGGCAAGAGACGATAGATGTCTTCAACATTTCGGTCGGCCGGTGGGGCAGGCACTGGTGCTTCTGACATGAGATGCATGTCGATGCCAGCCGGTCGGCATCCTTCTGTAGAGTCGGCCAATAATACCCGGCCAATAGAGCCTTCCGGGCGGTGGCTCTGCCACCCGAATGATTACTGCAGACCCCCATATGGACCTCACGGAGCACATAATCTGCGTCTTCACCGCCAAGGCATTTGAATAATGGCCGGGCGTGAGCCCGTTTATAGAGGACATCTCCGACCATGGTATATAGCACGGCTTTCTTTCTGAGCAGCCGAGCCTCCTCCCGGTCGGATGGTACTTCTCCCCTGGTCAAGAATGCAATCAATGGAGTTCTCCAATCGGTCTCCAATTCGATCTCCGCTTGTTGCTCGATTTGCATGATGAATAATGCATGGCTGGCCGGCCGGGGGACCACCCAAGATCTGACTGCGCTAGCTAATTTGGCTAGCTCATCCGCCTTCAAGTTGCTCTCCCGAGGGATCTTTTGTAAGAGTACCTCTCGGAAACCGGCCTTCAGCTGTTCATAGGCATCGATGTACTCTTGCAGCCGGCTACTATTGACTTCGAAATTGCCAGCCAGTTGCTGTATGGCAAGCTGCGAATCCGAGTATAGCCACACCCGGGTGGCTCCGACATGCCGGGCGGCTTGCAGACCGGCGATAAGTGCCTCATATTCAGCTTCATTATTAGTCGCCCGGTGCTCTAGCCGCACGGACAAGTGTAGCCGTTCTTCTTCGGGAGAAACCATGAGGATGCCGATTCCGCTCCCATGCCGAGCGGATGCACCATCAACATATACCTTCCAGGCACCCTCTGCGTCGTCTGGATGCCATTCCGTGAGAAAGTCGGCTAAGGCTTGCGCCTTGATAGCCGGTCGAGGCTGATATTGTATGTCATATTCACTCAGCTCGGTTGTCCACTTGACTAACCGCCCGGAAGCTTCTGGGTTGGTGAGCACCCGCCCCAAGTTGCTGTTAGTCAAAACCGTTATTGGGTGAGACAAGAAGTATGGTCTGAGTCGCCGAGCGGCTAAGAATAGTATGTAGCCCAATTTTTCGAGTGTCGTGTACCGACACTCGGCTCCTTTAAATAAATGTGTAAAGAAATACACCGGCCGTTGCTCAGCTTTTTCTTGCCGGGCTAACACCATGCTGCCCGAGTCAGCGGAAGTTGCTAGGTAAACATATAAATTCTCCTCAGGATCCGGCCGGGAGAGCGTCGGTAGTACCGACAGGTAAGATTTCAGCTCTTCGAAGGCCTTGTCACACTCTGCGTCCCACTGAAACTTGGTGACCCGGCGTAGTGTCTTGAAGAATGGCAGACCCCGTTCGGCTGATCGGGAAATGAATCTGGACAGGGCGGTTATCCGCCCGGTCAGCCGCTGAGCTTCCTTGAGATTTCGTGGGGCCGGCATCTCTAGAATGACCTTTACTTTGCCCGGATTTGCTTCTATTCCTCGCTCAGTGACTATGTAGCCGAGGAACTTCCCGCTCCGTGCCCCGAATAGACATTTGGCCGGGTTAAGCTTCAGGCCAAACCGCCGCAGAGTTTGGCAAGTTTCTTCAATGTCGGGGATTAGTTCCTCCGCCCGGGCGGTCTTAATCAGAATATCGTCGACGTACACTTCGACATTACGCCCCATTTGCGACCGGAATACCTTGTTCATCAACCTTTGGTAGGTGGCGCCCGCATTCTTGAGGCCGAACGGCATGACGGTATAGCAGTAGGTGCCGTCAGCCGTGACAAAGCTGACCTTCTCCTGGTCGGCAGTAGCCAGTGGGACTTGGTGGTATCCCTGGTACGCATCCAACATTGATATGAATTCGCTGCCGGCCGTCGAGTCCACCATTTGATCGATCCGAGGAAGTGGGTAGCAGTCTTTTGGACACGCGCGATTAAGGTCCCGGAAATCAATGCAGACCCGCCACTTGTCATTGGGTTTGGCCACTAGCACCACATTGGCCAGCCAGGCCGGGAACTGGACCTCCCGAATATGTCCTGCCTCCAGCAGTCTCTCCACCTCCGCCCGGATGACTTGATTCTGCGCGGCGCTGTGATCCCTTTTCCGTTGCTTTACTGGCCGCGCACCCGGGTAAACATGGAGCTGGTGTTCCGCGACTTCCGGTCGGACCCCCTTCAAATCTTTCGCCGACCAGGCGAACACATCCTGATTCCGGACGAGGGAGTCGATCAGCGATTGCTTCAGCTCCTCGGGAAGTCCTGCGGCAATTTGTATTTTGGACTCATCCCGATCGGGCAGAAGTTGTACCTCTTCCTTGTCCTCCCGCAGTTCCGCCCAAGGGGATGCCTGCACCATGTTGCAGCTGCTATCTGTCCGCCTTGCCTTCTGGCCTCCCGAGCGGACATCATCAGCGTAGCAGCGCCGGGCAACAATCTGGTTACCTTTCACCTCGCCGACCTTGTCGCCGACCGGAAACTTCAACTTGAGGTAGTAGGTGGAGACTACCGCTTTAAATTCGTTGAGAGCTGGTCGGCCGAGTATTGCGTTGTAGGCAGCTGGCGCATCAACGATCAAAAACGTGGTCCACCGGGTTCTCTTGAGTGACCCCTCTCCAAGGGAGACGGCTAGCCGTATTTGTCCGATCGGCTGTACTTCGTTCCCCGTGAATCCGAACAGGGGAGTAGCCACCAACTCCAGCTGCGATAATTCAATTTGCAGTTGATCGAAAGCTCGTTTATATAAAATGTTTACTGAGCTGCCGGTGTCCACAATGGTGCGGTGGACTTCGTAATTGGCGATGACAGCCGTGATGACCAGCGGGTCGTCGTGTGGCACCTCCAATCCTTGTAAATCCTGCGGCCCCCAGCTGATTTGGGGCCCTTGAGCTTGAGAGGTGCTGACTCCGACTTGGTGAATTTCCAGTCGGCGCACCTGCGTCTTTCTAGCTCTGTTGGAATCGCCTCCGGTCGGCCCACCGGAGATCACATTGACGCCTCCTCGGACAGCGTTCTGGTGACTTGCCTGGTCTTCATCGAAGTCTTCCGCCTCTTCCTGGTTGGACTGAGGAAATAATTGCCGGGCGGCGGGAGTATCCCGGCTTTGTCCTTGTTGGGCCATGGCTCCCTGACCGCGACCTCGCCCTTGAGGCGTTTGCCGTCCCTGGCCCTTGCCGAGTGGGGTCCTTGCTCTGCCGCCCGCTCGGCAGTCTTCAGTGTTGTGCGTATTGCACTGGTGAAACGCACAATACGGTGTCCATCTGTTGGGCCAATTCCCCTGCGCCACCTGCACTTGTTGGGGTCTCATTCCCGGCCGATCGGCCGGTCGGGGACTGCGAATCGGTCCTCCTGGTGATCTGTTGTGTTGAGGAGATGCGGGTTGTGGGCTAACTGTAACTTCCTTCCTCCGGGCGGCTTGCGCTTCCTCTACATTGATATACTTAACAGCCTTCCCGAGCAGGCTGTCGAAATCCTTCGGTGGCTTTTTGATCAGGGATCGGAAGAAGTCACCCTCTTGGAGCCCTTGCGAGAAGGCGGTGCCAATACTTCTGTCGTGGTATTGGGCACTTCTATAGCTACTCCATTAAACTTCTTGATGTAGGCCCGGAGTGATTCTTTCGGACCTTGCTTCAGAGTGAACAAATTGAGGCTGGTCTTATGATGCCTCCGGCTGCTTGCAAAATGTTGCAGAAACAGCCGCTTCACTTCTGCGAAACTCCCGACTGATCCGCCCGGGAGTCCATCACCATCGTTGAGCCTGCCCGGAGAGGGTTGTCAGGAAAACGCGGCATTTGACGCCCTCCGGGTATTGGGGCAGCAGGGCGGCGCTCTCAAATTTCATGACGTGTTCCTCGGGGTCATCGTCCCCCGAGTACTCAGGCATGGTGAAGAATCGTAGATGCTTGGGAACGGGGTCCCCAAGAATTTGTGAAGAGAAAGGGCTGTGGGTCGGATAAGCCGCGGCGGGGTCGGCTAAACCTTTCCCTTTATCTGGGCGCGCCTGATGCGCCAAGCTGGACGCTGAAGCTTCGGTCGGGGCGAGTGGGCCTCGTTCCGAAAAAGTGCTCGGGGAAAATTAGGAATGAAGGGTCGGGCTGAGCAGCCATACCTTCTGAGTTTCCCCTTATAGAGGGTCCAGGGGGCGGGCCCCTTGACTGCGGTCGGCGGATGCGATTGTTGTGCCTTCTGCGTCCGGGCAGCCATCAGCATTTCATATTCTTCCGGCGTAAGAGTAACCGTCAATGGGTTGGGGTTTTCCATCTTTCACTCTCGATCAGGAGCGGTGTCCCTCCTTTCTAGCGCCAAATTTGATCCTGTCGCCGATCGGGAGTGGGGCCGCAACCGGATGACGTGTAGGATGAACGACGTGGATGCTGACTGGATGCCCTCGCTCAGAATGACTCAGCGAGTGGGGGGTATCCTTTGACCGGACGTAAGTAGATGTCGCCTGGTGAATCTCCGACCGGATGGAAGTAGACCTGCTGGGGAAGATGACCGTTAGCAACCTAGCCGGGAAACGTCCCGGCAAGGCCTCCGACGGTCAAGTCAGTACTCCGATGAATAGGAAAAATAATGGAGCACTGTAGATGAGGGGCTTCGCGCGTACCTGATAATGAGGAGGGAGGGGCTTATATAGCCGGGGAAAAGGACCAAGTCTGACATTGTCAGGATTCTCTGACCTGGTCAGGGAATATTGTATGATTATGTCGATTTGTAGCCAACATTCCTTGTCGTATACTTGTTTTATGTGAGGAAAGACAGTTTCTGTAAGCTCCGACCGGCGCCGCCTGGCACCAACGGCGCGACAGGGCGGCGTGCCAGGGAGTGTCAGTTCACACGAGTGGTGACAGNGCCCCATTGTGGTTGCAGTTTGCTAACATCACCGACCGGCTTTATACGCTTCCATACTAGGTCTCCGACCTGAAATGAGCGTGGCAACACCTTCTGGTTATATCTTTGTTTCATTCGCTGCCGATAGGCGAACATCCGGGCGGCTGCTTTGTCCCGGACTTCCTCTATGAGGTCAAGCTCTAAGCGCCTTCTTTCATCGTTCCCTTCATCATAGCTTAACCGCCGATCGGATTCACAACCGATCTCGACCGCACCACCGCCTCGCTGCCGTAGACGAGTGGAAAGGTGTCTGCCCAGTCGCTTCTCTGGGGTGGTCCGGTTCGCCCAAAGGACCCCGGGCAGCTGTTCTACCCAGTTGGTTCCGACACGATCCAGCTTTGTTTTGAGCCCCCTCAAGATTTCCCGGTTGGGCGACTTCCGCCTGGCCGTTGCTCTGTGGATACGCCACCGATGTAAAGGCCTGCTGGATGTCGTAGGCCGAGCACCCACTCTTGATTTTCTTCCCTTGAAACTCCGACCGTTGTCAGAAACTAACTTGTGGGGAATCCCGTATCGGCATAAAATGTTTTGCCATAAGAACTTAATCACCGCCTGCTCGGTGATCCGAGCCAGCGCCTCAGCTTCCACCCACTTAGAGAAATAATCCACCGCGACCAACAAGAACTTCTTCTGGGCGGGGGCGAGTGGAAAGGGACCTACGATATCCATGCCCCATTGGTCAAACGGGCAAGAGACGGTGGATGTCTTCAATATTTCAGTCGGCCGGTGGGGCAGGCACTGGTGCTTCTGACATGAGATGCATGTCGATGCCAGCTGGTCGACATCCTTCTGTAGAGTCGGCCAATAATACCCGGCCAATAGAGCCTTTCGGGCGGTGGCTCTGCCACCCGAATGATTACTGCAGACCCCCATATGGACCTCACGGAGCACATAATCTGCGTCTTCACCGCCAAGGCATTTGAGTAATGGCCGGGCGTGAGCCCGTTTATAGAGGACATCTCCGACCATGGTATATTGCACGGCTCTCTTTCTGAGCAGCCGAGCCTCCTCCCGGTCGGATGGTACTTCTCCCCTGGGCAAGAATGCAATCAATGGAGTTCTCCAATCGGTCTCCAATTCGATCTCCGCTTGTTGCTCGATTTGCATGATGAATAATGCATGGCTGGCCGGCCGGGGGACCACCCAAGATCCGACTGCGCTAGCTAATCTGGCTAGCTCATCCGCCTTCAAGTTGCTCTCCCGAGGGATCTTTTGTAAGAGTACCTCTCGGAAACCGGCCTTCAGCTGTTCATAGTCATCGATGTACTCTTGCAGCCGGCTACTATTGACTTTGAAATTGCCAGCCAGTTGCTGTATGGCAAGCTGCGAATCAGAGTATAGCCACACCCGGGTGGCTCCAACATGCCGGGCAGCTTGCAGACCGGCGATAAGTGCCTCATATTCAGCTTCATTATTAGTCGCCCGGTGCTCTAGCCGCACGGACAAGTGTAGCCGTTCTTCTTCGGGAGAAACCATGAGGATGCCGATTCCACTCCCATGCCGAGCGGATGCACCATCAACATATACCTTCCAGGCGCCCTCTGCGTCGTCTGGATGCCATTCCGTGAGAAAGTCGGCTAAGGCTTGCGCCTTGATAGCCGGTCGGGGCTGATATTGTATGTCATATTCACTCAGCTCGGTTGTCCACTTGACTAACCGCCCGGAAGCTTCGGGGTTGGTGAGCACCCGTCCCAAGTTGCTGTTAGTCAAAACCGTTATTGGGTGAGACAAGAAGTATGGTCTGAGTCGCCGAGCGGCTAAGAATAGTATGTAGCCCAATTTTTTGAGTGTCGTGTACTGACACTCGGCTCCTTTAAATAAATGTGCAAAGAAATACACCGGCCGTTGCTCAGCTTTCTCTTGCCGGGCTAACACCATGCTGCCCGAGTCAGCGGAAGTTGCTAGGTATACATATAAATTCTCATCAGGATCTGGCCGGGCGAGCGTCGGTAGTTCCGACAGGTAAGATTTCAGCTCTTCGAAGGCCTTGTCACACTCTGCGTCCCACTGAAACTTGGTGACCCGGCGTAGTGTCTTGAAGAATGGCAGACCCCGTTCGGCTGATCGGGAAATGAATCTGGACAGGGCGGTTATCCGCCCGGTCAGCCGCTGAGCTTCCTTGAGATTTCGTGGGGCCGGCATCTCTAGAATGGCTTTTACTTTGCCCGGATTTGCTTCTATTCCTCGCTCAGTGACTATGTAGCCGAGGAACTTCCCGCTCCGTGCCCCGAATAGACATTTGGCCGGGTTAAGCTTCAGGCCAAACCGCCGCAGAGTTTGGCAAGTTTCTTCAATGTCGGGGATTAGTTCCTCCGCCCGGGCGGTCTTAATCAGAATATCGTCGACGTACACTTCGACATTACGCCCCATTTGTGACCGGAATACCTTGTTCATCAACCTTTGGTAGGTGGCGCCCGCATTCTTGAGGCCGAACGGCATGACGGTATAGCAGTAGATGCCGTCAGCCGTGACAAAGCTGACCTTCTCCTGGTCGGCAGCAGCCAGTGGGACTTGGTGGTATCCCTGGTACGCATCCAACATTGATATGAATTCGCTGCCGGCCGTCGAGTCCACCATTTGATCGATCCGAGGAAGTGGGTAGCAGTCTTTTGGACACGCGCGATTAAGGTCCCGGAAATCAATGCAGACCCGCCACTTGTCATTGGGTTTGGCCACTAGCACCACATTGGCCAGCCAGGCCGGGAACTGGACCTCCCGGATATGTCCTGCCTCCAGCAGTCTCTCCACCTCCGCCCGGATGACTTGATTCTGCGCGGCGCTGTGATCCCTTTTCCGTTGCATTACTGGCCGCGCACCCGGGTAAACATGGAGCTGGTGTTCCGCGACTTCCGGTCGGACCCCCTTCAAATCTTTCGCCGACCAGGCGAACACATCCTGATTCCGGACGAGGGAGTCGATCAGCGATTGCTTCAGCTCCTCAGGAAGTCCTGCAGCAATTTGTATTTTGGACTCATCCCGATCGGGCAGAAGTTGTACCTCTTCCTTGTCCTCCCGCAGTTCCGCCCAAGGGGATGCCTGCACCATGTTGCAGCTGCTATCTGTCCGCCTTGCCTTCTGGCCTCCCGAGCGGACATCATCAGCATAGCAGCGCCGGGCAACAATCTGGTTACCTTTCACCTCGCCGACCTTGTCGCCGACCTTGTCGCCGACCGGAAACTTCAACTTGAGGTAGTAGGTGGAGACTACCGCTTTAAATTCGTTGAGAGCCGGTCGGCCGAGTATTGCGTTGTAGGCAGCCGGCGCATCAACGATCAAAAACGTGGTCCACCGGGTTCTCTTGAGTGGCCCCTCTACAAGGGAGACGGCCAGCCGTATTTGTCCGATCGGCTGTACTTCGTTCCCCGTGAATCCGAACAGGGGAGTAGCCACCAACTCCAGCTGCGATAATTCAATTTGCAGTTGATCGAAAGCTCGTTTATATAAAATGTTTACCGAGCTGCCGGTGTCCACAATGGTGCGGTGGACTTCGTAATTGGCGATGACAGCCTTGATGACCAACGGGTCGTCGTGTGGCACCTCCAATCCTTGTAAATCCTGCGGCCCCCAGCTGATTTGGGGCCCTTGAGCTTGAGAGCTGCTGACTCCGACTTGGTGAATTTCCAGTCGGCGCACCTGCGTCTTTCTGGCTCTGTTGGAATCGCCTCCGGTCGGCCCACCGGAGATCACATTGACACCTCCTCGGACAGCGTTCTGGTGATTTGCCTGGTCTTCATCGAAGTCTTCCGCCTCTTCCTGATCGGACCGAGGAAATAATTGCCGGGCGGCGGGAGTATCCCGGCTTTGTCCTTGTTGGGCCATGGCTCCCTGACCGCGACCTCGCCCTTGGGGCGTTTGCCGTCCCTGGCCCCTGCCGAGTGGGGTCCTTGCTCTGCCGCCCGCTCGGCAGTGTTCAGTGTTGTGCGTATTGCACTGGTGAAACGCATAATACGGTGTCCATCTGTTGGGCCAATTCCCCTGCGCCAACTGCACTTGTTGGGGTCTCATTCCCGGCCGATCGGCCGGTCGGGGACTGCGAATCGGTCCTCCTGGTGATCTGTTGTGTTGACGAGATGCGGGTTGTGGGCTAACTGTAACTTCCTTCCTCCGGGCGGCTTGCGCTTCCTCTACATTGATATACTTAACAGCCTTCCCGAGCAGACTGTCGAAATCCTTCGGTGGTTTCCTGATCAGGGATCGGAAGAAGTCACCCTCTTGGAGCCCTTGCGAGAAGGCGGTGACCAATACTTCTGTCGTGGTATTGGGCACTTCTATAGCTACTCCATTGAACCTCTTGATGTAGGCCCGGAGTGATTCTTTCGGACCTTGCTTCAGAGTGAACAAATTGAGGCTGGTCTTGTGATGCCTCCGACTGCTTGCAAAATGTTGCAGAAACAGCCGCTTCACTTCTGCGAAACTCCCGACTGATCCGCCCGGGAGTCCATCGAACCATCGTTGACCCTGCCCGGAGAGGGTTGTCAAGAAAGCGCGCATTTGACGCCCTCCGGGTATTGGTGCAGCAGGGCGGCGCTCTCAAATTTCATGACGTGTTCCTCGGGGTCATTGGCCCCCGAGTACTCAGGCATGGTGAAGAATCGTAGATGCTTGGGAACGGGGTCCCCAAGAATTTGTGAAGAGAAAGGGCTGTGAGTCGGATAGGCCGCGGCGGGGTCGGCTAAACCTTTCCCTTTATCTGGGCGCGCTTGATGCGCTAGGCTGGACGCTGAAGCTTCGATCGGGGCCGAGTGGGCCTCGTTCCGAAAAAGTGCTCGGGGAAAATTAGGAATGAAGGGGTCGGGCTGAGCAGCCATACCTTCTGAGTTTCCCCGTATAGAGGGTCCAGGGGGCCGGGCCCCTTGACTGCCGGTCGGCGGATGCGATTGTTGTGCCTTCTGTGTCCGGGCAGCCATCAGCATTTCATATTCTTCCGGCGTAAGAGTAACCGTCAATGGGTTGAGGTTTTCCATCTTCCACTCTCGATCAGGCAGAAAGCCCTCCTTCTAGCGCCAAATTTAATCCTGTCGCCGAGCGGAGCGGGGCCGCAACCGGATGACGGTGTAGAGATGAATGACGTGGATGCTGACTGGATGCCTTCGCTCAGAATGACTCAGCAAGTGGGGGGTGTCCTCCGACCGGACGTAAGTAGATGTCGCCTGGTGCACCTTCGACCGGATGGAAGTAGACCTGCTGGGGAAGATGACCGTTAGCAACCTAGCCGGGAAACGTCCCGGCAAGGTCCTCCGACGGTCAAGTCAGTACTCCGATGAACAGGAAAAATAATGGAGCACTGTAGACGAGGGGCTTCGCGCGTACCTGATAATGAGGAGGAGAGGGGCTTATATAGCCGGGGAAAAGGATCAAGTCTGAGATTGTCAGGATTTTCTGACCTGGTCAGGGAATATTGTATGATTATGTCGATTTGTAGCTAACATTCCTTGTCTTATACTGATTGTTTTATGTGAGGGAAAAGACAGTTTCTGTAAGCCTCCGGCCGGAGCCACCTGGCGCCAACGGCGCGACAGGGCGGCGTGCCAGGAAGTGTCAGTGTCAGTTCACACGAGTGGTGACAGCCTGTTATCTGCAGCTGGTGCGGATATATTTTGTCGTTATTCCCGGGTGGTTTCGGGAGAGTGCCAAAGGGGGCGCCGGGCGGTCATGCCCGGATAGATGTCAAGTGTGGATGTGAAGGACTGCGGGGCGGATACGCTCGGATAGATGAAGCAGGTAAGCCTTAACGTGGCCGGGCGGAAATTCCCGGATAAACGAGACAAACCAGGCTTGAGGTGGCCGGCCGGGTCTTACCGGTCGGATGGGCCGCTTTATTAGTTTGACCGGCCCCCCTTGAGTCCGACCGGCCAGCGAGGGACCCGGGCTCCGGTCATGTTTGCCATTCTGATTATCCGTACGGTGACGTGTATCATGGGCCCGGCCAGGTTGCTTGCCATGTCAGCTGCCCATACAGTGATAAAGATAGGGCGGGAACAATAGCTAATGAATACTTTCCGAAATTCCAAAGCATGATTTTGGCTTGTGTATCCCGGAATTTCGACGGACACTGATTCTGCCAAGATTATGTCAACTGGAGCTCTAAATAGGACTGTAAACTAATAAAATATTTGTGAATAAATTCAATGTCGGTGTGGTAATAGTTTTTTTACGTTTGTTTATTACACATAAAATTAATTTAAATAACTGATTAAATAAAATAAATAAATTTAAACATATATATTTTAAGGAAAAATTATCTTAAACTCCTTATATACAAACTTAACTCCCTCCTCAAATTTTGCATTAGAAAAAATTTAGTTCTACTCCCTTCATACAAAATTTCATATACTTCAACTACCGATTTATTGAATTATCCTCAATTTTTTTAAGGTAAAAAAGTATGAAATAAAATATAATTTTTTTTAAATTCAGTATCATTTAACTAAAATTTAAGATATTTTCTATCAAATTGAAAACGACCTAATTAATTATTCTAAGCTAATCGATTGGTATGAACTCCCAATCAATTTGTCAAGTAAAAAAAGAATTGTGCTCAATTGATAGAAAATATATTAAATTCTAATTTAAATGTGTTAAATTTAAAAAGAATTATACTTACTTTGGAGTTTTTAAACTTATAAAGAATAAGGATGATGTTCTCTCATGATAAATATAATTGATCGATTACCAATCAATTTCTAATCGATCGAAGCCCTCCAATCGATTGCCTTAATCGATTAAAGTAGCTCCTGTTCGGGCATCGGCCCAAGTATGGTCTGGAGTGGCCATGAGTTTTGATGTTTGGGCAAAGAGTTTAAGTTAGGTTTACCTTTGTGTTTTGATATGTGTATTTGAGTGTGCAGGTCTTGCAGGATATACATGGACTTAGCTGGACGGTTTCGGGTACGGTGAACATGTTACAAGCACACAGTTAGTAATTTATGTCGGGGAATTTTCTTTGGCCCTCATCCCTCAGATGCCCTCGTCCCTCATATGCGCCCCTCTCCCACTTAATAATTTATCTCGAGGAATTTTCTTAGCACAATCACACAACCAAGCACACAACTAACAACATGAAAATAAAATAATGAAAAATTCTAGATTTTTCAACTTTCATGGCCCATTGGTCTCTCATGTGCCTTCTGTCGTGTCGTCACTTCGTCCACTCCTCCCTTCCTTCTGCGCATGCTACCTTGAGGGATCTCCGAGCCGAAATGAAAAGCTAATTATTTACATCATTGATCCTATACTCCACGAAGAAGTGTACATGAAATCTAGATCAACTGCAAATAAAAAAACTCGACTAAACATGTGCCGTATTTAATTACAAAAATTAAATATCTAGCCTCGTCAACCCCGACGATTAATTAATTACAAAAATTGTAAATCAATCACACAAACAATATTTTGGACATGAAATTGGAATCTTGTGCTTGTAACACAAAGTTAGCTTATACACATTCACGCATCATCAAAATAAAATGTATGAAAATTGTAAAATTAACCAATCCTAAACACACAAAGCCGAAAACCTCAGCTCTAATACCAATTGTTGGGTATGGCTTGGCGGGGTTCCTAAGCGAATACTCGGTCGATGCGAGAGACCTCTCCATGTCTATGAATTAAAAAAAAAAATCCGAATGGAGACCCGTCTCCCAACCACCATCTCGTGCCGTATCAAACGATTCAAATTATAACTCGGCCAATTATCAAAATCGGCCTTGTAATTTGCTTGACCGTTTGACCGCAGAAAAGGCGACGAGTAGATCGCCGGCTTTTGTATTTATGGTCGAGGTCCAATTATTTAATTATTAACTATGATATCAAATCAAGACAATTAAATAATTATTATGAAATTACGAGGTAAATTAATAAGGCACAAAATAACATAATGAAAGAAGCCAAGGAAGAATATACCTTTCATTACTTTACGATCTTCTACCGTATGACTCTCCCTTCTTGGACATCGTGTGAGCGACGATCTACCAAGACCCGTGATCATCAAGTCGATCTCTTCTCCTTGCGCCAACCAATTCCATACCAAAGGGATATCGCCGACTGCTCTTAGGAGAAAATATCCTGAACACAAGCCCTACCATTTCTCTCCTCCACCGTCGGGGCCCGAGCCGTGAGCAGCTTGGCTAATGCTCCCTTGGAGCAAGTTGCGCACGCAACCCATCTGCTCCAACCTTTGCTCCAAGCTGCTCCCATGGAACAAGTTACGTGCATAACTTATCTGCTCCAATCAAATTGCATGCACATAAGATTTTTCTCCACAATAAAATTGCGTGAACAATTTTAATCCTTGGAAAGAAACCTTAATTCTTGCATGCAACTCTCATTCTTCACCCGGAAATTGAAGATTAATTCTCCAATTAAAATCAAGTTGCGTGAGCCACTTTTTCTCCACACAACTGCATGGTTTCCCCAGCAAATGAGTTGCATGCGCAACTTGTTTGCTTCAGCCATATTGCGGCTGTGAGCAGCAGCAATTGATGCTGCGAAGGGAGCGCAAGTCGAGCAGCCATTGGAGGAAATTGCTCACGGCATGAGCAACTCACGCAACTTCAATTCTCCAATTGGAGAAGGTTGATCACGGGAGAAAGATGGCGCCGCACCGAGAGAGGGAGGAAGAGAGACGAGGAGAGGAGAAGAGAAATTTAGAGGGCGTTTGGTTTATTCTATTTTTTATTTTTATTTTCTAGAAAATTATATTTTCTAATTTTTTGAAAAATGATTTTTTTCATTATTCAGTTTTTCAGAAAACACTATGTTTGTTTCTGGAAAACAAAGTTGGAAAATACAAACCAAATATGTTTTTCAGAAAACCGTATTTTCTACAGAAAATGAAAATGAAAAACAGACTGGAAAATGCAAACTAAACGCCGTCTTTTAGAGTTTTTCATGTGTTTCCTTGGATTAATTTTTTCAAAAAAAAGTCAACTTAGTCTCATGCTACCATGGGGTTTATATAGGTTACAATAGAGACCATGAGGAGGAGTTGGATCTTGGCCTGCTAATGGATCCAAACCCGATCCATTAATAAGGATCCATTCCACTAAAGGACCCTTATTGAATTACCTCACCAACTCCCATATTTATATATGAGTTCCACTTATTACGAGTCGTCCATCCCCTCGTGTTTAAGATCTCGTATGCCCATTAATTAATTAAATTACTGACAATTTAAATTAATTAACTTTTGGATCCTTGATTAGTACCACTCAACCTTATCAACGTGCCGGATCAAATCCATTTGCAGGGTTTAGCACTATGAACCTTTTGAGCTCATCAAGGGGGCATCATCATCCAGACTCTCCAGGACTCGGATTCCGTCAATAATCATCGGCACATCATATTATTAATATTATCTCCCAACTTACCGGGTCAATCGATCTACCAGAATAGATCTCGCCCATTAGTAAATCAAATAAACAATAATTAATAATATATGCCCAATATTATTTCGGGATTAAAAGATCGTACTCCATAATATAAACTGAGGTCCTATCCAATTATCGAGTCAGTACAAATTGGATAAACTCGGGTTTCGGTCCTGCTCAATGTACTCATAGCACACTAGTATAATTATATGGTCAAGACCAACCACACATAATTACACTACAACCATTCCGATAGGTTATCCAATTTCATCTCAGTTGTGGGCCTCTTATTTATGCTAAGCAAGAGACTGATAACATGATCTTCCGTGTGACACCACAGACCATATTATCTACAATACAAAGTAATTGGACTTCGTGCATGTACTAATATAAACATGCACCTAGTGTAGTTGTGATTCTTTTTTCAAAATAAGATGTTCATATAAAGAAATTATGTCTTTCAGTATACACATCCTACAGGCGTGAAGGTAACAGATCGAGGTTGCTGGTGAAGAGTCAGCTGAGTTGTGAGGGTTCGAGTGCTGAGGGAAATGTACTCGAGAAATCCTAGGGGTCGAATGCTGAGAGAATTGTACTCGGGAAGGAAAACCTAGGTGGGGCAGTCGACTGGTGGTTTGGCCGTCGACTGAGAAACACCACAGAAATATCTGTCGACTGCTGTAGGGGCAGTCGACTGGTAGTGGTTGGGGATTCGAACGTTGGGCTTGCAACGGTCGAATTTGAGTGGGATCAGTCGACTAGCCTGGGGCAGTCGACTGGTAGCGAGGTGTTCAGCCTTGAGACCTATTTAAAGGGGCTCGGTTTTGACTGAGAGCTTTTGACGAAATGAGTTTGGTTAGAGCTCATTAATAGTCTTAGTTGCTCAGAAGTGTGTCCGGGATTGTAGCGAGGTTTCTCCACCCACAAGGAGCTACATGAGCTAGCCAGAGGTTATCCGGGAAGTGATCCACCGAAGGATCAAGGGATCGTCCACCTTACGGATAGCCATGGAGTAGGAGCGTCATCTCCGAAATACGTAAAGGTTGGCGTTAGCATTGTTTTTAGTTTATTTATTTGTTATTCCGTTTGCGCCTGCTAACGTCGTAAGTAGAGAATCGAAGAAAAGTTATTCACCCTCCTTTAGCTTGACGATCACGATCTAACAACTCCAATCTACTCCAATCAATTGTGGGCAGTTTTGATCAATTCTCGATCAATTAGATATGAAAAAAGAGTCACACTCAACTTTGATCAATTCTCGATCAATTAGATTTGGAAAAAGAGTCATACTCAATTTGATAAAAAATATACTAGATTCCAGTTATATGATACTGAATTTAAGAGGAATTATATCTCATTTTGGACTTTTTTCCTAAAAATAATAGGGTAATTAAGTAAATCAGTATGTATTAGGGAATTGAAGCAATTAGAACTTTACATATAGGGAGTGGAAATGAACTTTTTCTGAGATGGAGACTGAAGATAAAGTTTTAGATGTAATGGAAGATTTGAATATAATTTATAGATATTTTAACTCGTTAAGATTCATAAACTGAGATTATGAATTGTTTCGTGAATAATACTCAGAGAGGATGAACTGTTATCTCGGGATGAATGTCGTGGTTAGATGTTTCAACGATAAATCATACATTTGAAATTTAAGATTCAGTCGTGACATATTATTAGAGATTTTTTTGTTAATGGATAACATATCTGAAAATATTGGCGGATAGAATAAACCTTCACATATACTTTCTGATGGTTAATACGTGAGTATTGCCATTTTAAGGTCTGAGGGTCAAAATCTGATAAAGTCAGTGTGCCTGCTCTCCCTACATGCTAGCCATAATATTTAGGCTAGTAATCTCCGTAATTTACCTCCTCCGTGTTTACCTTGAGACGAGTTGACTAGGACGCTGGAACAAACAAATCACTTTTGCCACCTTGATTTATCCCGATGATTGACGAGAAATTTTTTTTAAACCGGATTCGTTATTTGCAAAATTAACAATTTAAAAAAATTAAATATCTAAATTATAAAAAATAATAAACAAAAGTTACAAATCATCTTAAGAAAGAAACTCTAAAAAAGAACAAAATTTATTTATTTATTCCTGGTAATCAAGAATTTGGATTTCATTCGATTTTCCTCTTATAAATCTGAAATATAATATAATCTATTTATATACATTATGATTTTAATCTTTAAAATATTTATTTATTTATTTTTTGAAATTCAAAGTCACCGGCATCCTCCGTTCCAAAATTCAACTGATTTGGTGTGATTTGGAGCTGCCTTTTGACGAATCCTCCGATCGCTCATCAACCTCAACAGAAGGCAACCGTTTCCGGCTTTCTCCACGTCAGTCGGTTCCTTGTGAGTATATTTTGCCCCTTCGCCACACAACGAGAAGAAGAAGAAGAAAGAAGAAAGAAGAAAGAAGAAAGAAGACGCAATGGCTGCCTGCTCCTACCACCAGCACCTCCAAACCCTACCTTCGTGGATCCTCCTCCTCGCCGGCGGCGGCTTCCTCGCGCTCCTGAGGATTTCTCTCCTCCTCCTCCGTTGGGCCTTCGTTACCTTCCTCCGGCCCGGCAAGAACCTCCGCGGCTACGGCTCCTGGGCCCTCGTCACCGGCTCCACCGACGGCATCGGCAAGGCGTTCGCCTTCCAGCTCGCCCGGGAGGGCCTCAACGTCCTCCTCGTCGGCCGCAGCCTGGAGAAGCTCCGCGACGTCTCCGAGGCCGTCCGCGCCGCGAGTCCGGACGTCCGCGTCGACACCGTCGTCGTCGACCTCGCCGGAGAGCTCGACGACGGCCTCGCCCGACTCCGGAAGGCCGTTGGGGGCCTCGACGTCGGGATACTCGTCAACAACGCCGGCGTTTCCTACCCCTACGCCAGGTTCTTCCACGAGGTGGATGAGGAGCTGCTGAGGGACCTGATTAAGGTGAACGTGGAGGGGCTGACCCAGATCACGCAGGCCGTGCTGCCGGGGATGCTCGAAAGGAAGAAGGGCGCCATAATCAACATCGGTTCTGGATCCGCCATCGTCCTCCCATCTGATCCACTCTACGCTGTTTACGCTGCAACGAAAGCGTAAGATTTGTTCCCGTTTAAATTCCAGATCTGATCTCCGTTTTCTTTGTTTTTCTAGGTAAAATGTGCGTCTTTGGTCAAACGAATGAAGATAAAAATATCATGCTGTGTTAAATGAACAACAAAACGATTTGAAGACTAGGTCATTCAAGATTATCTAAGGAGATTAGTTCAAGGCATATAGTTGATAATATATAACAAACGGTGCAAGGTGTAGTTCATCTTTGATTATTAGCTAAGAGAGTGACAGGTGAATATTGTTTAGTCAGTTGCTTTTCTTGGACTAACATGGAATTTAACTTCACTTCTTTTCTTCCTTTTTATTTTCTGAGTTTGGCTGGCTGGTAGCTTATATGGTCTTTTGATTGAAAATGATCTTAAATATATTGTTCAGGTACATTGATCAATTCTCAAGATGCTTGTACGTTGAATATAAAGGCAAGGGGATAGATGTGCAATGCCAGGTAGTATTCTATCTGCTTTGTATGTCCTAAATATATTCTTAAGATTAAATCATTTCATACTCTTCTCTGGCCTTACCTTTATACAGATGACATGATATGACTCTAAATGTGCTCTATGATACTTGACATTATTACTTTTCCGCATATACATTATACTTGTGCTCTTACAAACTTAAAGAATTATGGGATCGAGTTACATTTTAGTTAATGTTGGTTCAATTAAGGTTATGGTACATTCTGCGACTATGATAACATTGTGGAGTTTTCTGTTTAGAGTAACTCAGATGATATATTGTGAAGATTTGTGCCTCTACTTGGTATAACTAGCATATAGTAGGATTCGGTATAATTAGAACCCACTAGCAATGTTGCTTTGAGCAATCATCTTTGACAAAGTGATAATGGACTTCAATTTGCTTTATCTTCCTATGGAACATTTGATCCTTAGTCAAATGATGACACTGGCTATCAGAGCAGCGAACAGTTCTTAATTTCTCAAGTTTACAATATTAACCACTAAGCCAAAACAGCCACTTTTGATTAACTATATTAGTGCCCAAGGCAAAATATATTACTCGTGAGTCGTGACTCTCTTCTTTTGTCCAAATCTTCTGCAAATAACAAGGATTTGCAGAATCTTTCAAGTATCTGAAAACACATTTCATTATTTACCATTGATTTCCTCAGGGTTTGCCATATATATACTAACCTGTTGCATGTGGGATATTAAGACAATTACATACCGACATACATGAGATCGCCTATAACATTGGAGTATATAAGACAAGCCATGTAGCGTCTCTTCTCGTGAGTCTATGATGATAGAGCTGCTGAAAGCCAAAATGAATTAAAGTATACTTACCGGTTTGACATCTTTCATGTCAAAGTGGCTCAAATCTTCTCAATGTATTCTTCTTGGTCAAACAATACATAATACATACATAATCCTTTGTTCACTTCTTATCTTCTCAATGTATTCTTCTTGGTCAAACAATACATAATACATAAATAATCCTTTGTTCACTTCTTGGAATAAACATAACTAGCCTACCTACTTCTCGAGAAACTATGATTAATCACAAATATATCAAACCTCACGTACCACTTTCATAGATGATTTGGTTAAGTAGTAAAATGGTCTTCCATGCCTTCAACAACAAATCCAGCAGGTTGTTGTATGCAAATGTGTTCTTTTAGGTCTCCGCGTAAGAATGTTGTTTGATATCTAATTCTAATTCCAAATCATGCATAGCTATTGTAGATTGCAAAACTCAAATGGAATAATGCTTTACATCAGGAGAAAACACATCATTAGAATCAATACCTTGTACATGATGTATCACTTTCCAGTAAGTCTGGCATTATATCTAAACTATACTTGATCTTGAAGACTCAATTGCAGCCAGTTATCTTCTTCCACTAGGACTTGAAACCAACTCCCATATACTACTCTTATGCAGAAATGTCATCTTTTCTTCAATGGCAACTAACCATATATCTGAATTATCACTTGAAATGGCTTGAGAATATGTAGAAGGTACACCACTCTTCTCGATATCCTTAATAACATCAGTAAAGCATAGACAACCAAACTTTGAATAGATGGTATATTTGTTTGGTTTCTTTCTTCTTTAACTCTAGTACTGTAATATGATTGTGGATTATATAACTGGGGAGACCATTTGAATCTGATGGAGGACCAATTTGAGGAATGGATAATGGTGTAGAATGTATGTCTTGCTGTGTGCCTTCTAACTCCAAATTTAGGATACTTAAGATCATCACACTGCAATCGATAATCTTTTAACTCCTGAAGTATAACCTGAAACATACACTATTTAAATCTGGACTATGTGGAATGCCTTTCTGTCTTCCAATTTTTCTCAATTACAAATGCATGTATATTTCAGTGATATCTGAATTCTCAACATCTTTGTGAAAGGTTTCTCCATTCTTGAAAAACAAGCCTGTTAAAAAAAAACTTGGGAAGTCTAGAACACTATCCTTGTTCTAGAAGAGACAAGATCTACCATTGTCAATAAGCGGTTGTTGCGCAGATCTTTTCACTGATTTTGGTCTGTGCATGACTCTACTATGAACAGGTGCCCTTGTATGTGGCTACAAAGATGGCATCCATCAGGAGATCTTCCTTTCTTGTTCCATCAGCAGACACTTATGCTCGTGCAGCTTTACGATGGATAGGCCACGAGCCAAGATGCACACCATACTGGCCTCACTCACTCATATGGTGCCTGCTTTCACTGATACCGGAGTCCCTGATCGACCAATGGCGCTTGGGCTTCTGCATGAACATTCGTAAGAGGGGGCAGCTCAAGGATGCTAATAAGAAAGATCAATAGGACAACGTTAGTGAACTTTTATATGGTGTGCCATGCCTGCTTCGTTTCACTATTGCTTCACCTTCGTTTGAGGTTGCCTGCTTCACATTGAAATTTCTATTTGTTAGTTATACAATAGACACCGGAAACTCCTTGGCCAACTATTCCATTGATATCCTTCAAACCAATTATGATTTTAATTTTTAATGTTATATGTTATTTATTAAATGCCTTTGATGAATATTTTTTAAGGACGTTCAAAAGAGTTGATCGAATGTAATATCAAAAAAATTGTTGACCTAGAATAGCAATTCAATGCCATGTTTTGTGGAGTTGATGATCAAAGGAAATCATAAAGAATAGACATCATTTTATAAGGGCGCATGTAGATTTTCAACAAAAAAAAAAAAATCGTATTACTTTCATATTTATTAAAGATCACATTCAATTATATGTTTTTTTATTTTATATATCTCCTGATAAAATTATTTTTTTTATTTTTTTCCCTCTCTTTTGTTTTTGTTTTTTTTTTTGCATGCATATATAACATGGGCCTTACAATGTTAAATGTTTAAGTAAATGTCTTAGTCATGATAAAAAATTGTGGGTTTGATATTGGTGCGTATCATGCCCAACGAGGTTAAGCCTTTTTATTCTAGTGAAAAGTCAAACAGAATGATATCACTTTCCAGAATCAACGTCGTAGACGTTGAAGATTACGATTGACATGGATCACCTTATGATCGGCTCGCTACTCTATAGAAATAGTGTGGAAGGTTAGAAGAAAGTTTGTCCCTTCTTGTTGGAGCAATCGGCCCTAAGATGGTCCGGAGTGACCATAGGTTTTGATGTTTGGGCAAAGGGTTTAAGTTAGGTTTACCCTTGTATTTGATATGCGTATGTTGAGTGTGCAGGTTGTACATGTTACGCATATGGACCTGACTGGACGGCCTCAGTACGGTGAAGGATGGCATGGAGGCCAGCTGGAGGCTAGCGTGCGCATCTGAGGGACCATGGAGTGCAGGGACGATGAGCTGATGGGCGCGGACTTCGAGGCGTATGTGAAGGGTGGCATGGAGGCAAGCTGGAGGCTTGCGTGCGCATCCGAGGGACGAGGGCCGAAGATGAAGAGGGCACGAAGGCAACAGTCGAGGCTGCGGAGGAGGAGTCAGTCGAGTCGTGAGGGTACGAGTGCAGAGTGATTATACTCGGGAAATCCTAGGGTTGAGTGCGGAGTGGAATGTACTCAGGAAGGGTAACCTTAGGTGGGTGAGTAGACCAGTCGACTGGCCTAGGGGCAGTCGACTGAGGGAACTCACAGAAAGGTCTCAGCCTGGGACCAGTCGACTGCCCTATGGGCAGTCGACTGGTAGCGGCTGGTGAGTTGGCTAAAATTCGAACGTTGAGAGTTGCAACGGTCGAATTTAGCTGGCACCAGTCTACTGCCCTGGGGGCAGTCGACTGGTAGCGAGAAATCAGCCCCGAGTCCTATTTAAAGAGGACCTCGTGGTGGCTGAGTTTCTTGACGAAACTTGTCTTGGTTAAGGGCAAGTTAGTAGTCTTCGTGTCCAGAGCTTTGTTTGGCGTTGTGGTGAGGTTTCTCCACCCACAATGAGCGACACGTGATAGCCGGAGGTTATCCGGGGTTTGATCCGCCGAAGGATTGTTGGATTAGTCACCCGATCGGGGTGGATATCAACTAAATCTGAGGCGTTAGCATTGGTTAGTCTTTGTTCTTATTGTTTTATTTGTATTTCCGCTGTGCTAACATCTTGTAGAGAACGAAGACATCAAAATACGCTATTCACTATACGCTAGAGGAAATGGAAGGTGAAGGTCCACTTGGGGACAAGATCTACATACCACCGGCCTACGACAATGAAGATTTTGCATATTGGAAGGCGAGGATCGAGATGTGGTTCGGAATGGATTGGGCATGCCGAATTGCGCTTGAAGAGCCTTTCGAAGTTCCAAAGGACAAGCACGGGAAGAAGCTTCGTCCTAGATATTGGGACAAAGAGCAACAAGAACAATTCCGGGCCAATGAGAAGGTAACAAATATTTTGGTTGATATATTACCTAACGACATCTTGAGTTGTGTAGGGTCATATCAAAGTGCATGTGAATTATGGAGCAAGGTGAAAGAGTATCATGAGACTCCTACAAAAATTCAAGAGCCTAAGGAGAAAAGCCCCGTGATTCAAGAAGAGGAAGAAGAAAGTGAAGAATCGTCAACCTCCTCAAGAGAAGAAGAGGAAGAGGTATCCACCTCAAGGATTGAGGGGGAGGAGAGATCCAATTCCATGCCGGATCAAGAGGAGGCATCCACATCATCAAAAGTTGAAGAAGTCTCAACCTCCACCAAAGCAAGGAACAAAGATTACATTATATGCTTTGGATGCAATGAAAAGGGACACTACAAGGACAAGTGTCCAAAGGGTAAGGAAAAGGAGGTACAATCCAAACTCATCTCAATTCGATTAAATTCTAACATGAATTGTAGGAATGGAGAAGCCCAAGAAAAGAAAAAGAAGATCCGATGCTTTACGTGTGGTGAACTAGGACACTACCACACAAAGTGCCCAAAGAGTATGTTAAAACTAGTGCAAATTATTCATCCATGCATGCTAGAAATCATGATAAATGCTTGATTGTGCATATCAATGGTTTTAAATATCATGATAGGAATACGGTTAACAAGGTAGATCAAAACCCTAGAAAGGTCATACATCATGAAAAATCAAAGACCTCTAGACCTAAGGATCAAGGCAAAAATAAGAAAGATCAAGGCGCTTGGGCTTGATACATCATGATACCGGAGTCCCTGATCGACCAATGGCGCTTGGGCTTCTGCATGAACATTCGTAAGAGGGGGCAGCTCAAGGATGCTAATAAGAAAGATCAGTAGGACAACGTTAGTGAACTTTTATATGGTGTGCCATGTCTGCTTCGTTTCACTATTGCTTCACCTTCGTTTGAGGTTGCCTGCTTCACATTGAAATTTCTATTTGTTAGTTATACAATAGACACCGGAAACTCCTTGGCCAACTATTCCATTGATATCCTTCAAACCAATTATGATTTTAATTTTTAATGTTATATGTTATTTATTAAATGCCTTTGATGAATATTTTTCGAGGCCATGTTCAAAAGAGTTGATCGAATGTAATATCAAAAAATTGTTGACCTAGAATAGCAATTGAATGCCATGTTTTGAGGAGTTGAAGATCAAAGGAAATCATAAAGAATATACATCATTTTATTAAAGGGCACATGTAGATTTTAAAATTGACCAAAACACATATATTACTTTCATATTTATCAAGATCACACTCAATTATACGTTTTTCTTATTTTATCCCTCCTGATAAAATTATTTTTTTTTCTCTTTATTTTTTTGTCCTCTTTATTATTATTTTTTTTTTTTGCATGCATATATAACATGGGCCTTACAATGTTAATGTTTAAGCAAGTGTCTTAGTCATGATAAAAAATCGTGGGTTTGATATTGGTGCGTATCATGCCCAACGAGGTTGAGCCTTTTTATTCTAGTGAAAAGTCAAATAGAATGATATCACTTTCCAGAATCAACGTCGTAGATGCTGAAGATTACAATTGACATGGATCACCTTATGATCGGCTCGCTACTCTATAGAAATAGTGTGGAAGGTTAGAAGAAAGTTTGTCCCTTCTCACACGAAACTAAAGATAAGATCGATCGATCGATGAGAGAAGGATTTCTAGTTTAATTGGTTAAAAAAGAAGCTAGAGCAACCTTCAATAAGGAGATCGGAAAAGACTAGTCAGAGCGTGTTAGAGTTTGGTGACCCGAATACAGTTTTATCAGGGCCAAAAAGTTCGTGGTGCGACATAAAAGAGAATAAATTAACTAAGTTAAATATTATTAGATATTTTCTTAGTAATCTATTAATTGACAGTTTCTTAATGAATATGTTAATTAATAGTTTCCTTATTAAATTTATTATTAGATATTTTCCTTGTTAATATGTTAATTAATAGATTCTTTATAAATTTGTTAATTAACAGTTTCATTATTAATTTTTCATTTGACTAAGTATCCTAAGGTCTCTATAAATTGTGTATCTCATGGACAAGTTTTTTTCAATCAAGAAAGTTAATTTGTTACCTCTTTTTTTATTTCTCTCTACCTCTCTTTTCTCTCTACTTCTTTTTACTTTATCAGAGCCGCCGACTTTGTATTCCACCGTTCATAGTGATTTTTCCTCCTCTGCCCAAGATTTTTTCCCGTAAAGGGTTTTCCACGTAAATCTTGTGTGTGCTCTCTATTGTTCTTGTTGTCATTTTTCGTGCTAATCTCGTTTCAAGTGATATCAAAGCCAAGTTGGTTTTGATTTTGTGGATTTCAACCGGGATTAATGACAACGACAAACATGAAGTATGATATTCCGCTTTTGGATCGTAACACCAGGTTTACGCTGTGACAGGTTAAGATGCGAGCGGTGCTAGCGCATCTGGACTTGGACGACGCACTGTTCGGGATAGACAACATGCCCTCGACATGGAAAAAGGAGGAAAAGGAACGTAAGGATCGAAAAGCCCTATCTCAGATCTACCTTCACCTATCGAATGAGATTTTACAGAATGTTTTGAAGGAGAAATCCGCTGCTGCACTATGGCTAAAATTGGAGCAGTTGTGCATAACAAAAAGTCTTACGAGCAAACTAGGTCTGAAACAACGTTTGTATTCTCATCGCATGACAGAAGGTACGTCGTTAAGAGATCACTTGACCGTGTTTAAGGAAATCGTCTCTGACCTAGAGACTTTGGAGGTCAAATATGACGATGAAGATTTAACATTAATTTTACTGTGTTCTTTACCCTCGTCATATATGACTTTTAGAAATACTATTTTATATAGCCGTGATACTCTTACTTTAAATGAAGTTTATGATTCATTATTTTCGAAAGAGAAAATGAAACAACTTGTCGAAGGATCTGAGGCTCAAGGTGAGGGTCTTATTATTCGAGGAAGAACTCAGGAGAAAAGCTCTGGTGGTAATATCAGGGGCAGGTCAAAATCCAGAAATATGGATAAAATCTATAATTATTGCAAGAAGAAGGGTCACATCAAATCAGAATGTTACAAGCTGCAGAATAAGAATAAAAGGGCAGGTGAAAATTCTAGGGGAAAACAACCAGAGAAGTCTGGTGAGGCTGATGTTGCCGAAAATCACAGTGATGGTGAACTTCTCGTTGCCTCTGATGCTGATTTGAAGCAGAGTGAGGAATGAATTCTTGATTCTGGTTGTACGTTTCATATGTGTCCCAATCGGGACTGATTTTTAACATATGAAACGGTTTCGAGTGGTGACATTTTGATGGACAATAATGCATCCTGTAGAATCGCTGGTATTGGTACGGTCAGAATTAAGATGTTTGATGGTGTCATTCGGACACTTGGTGCTATGAGGCACGCCCCTGATTTGAAGAGAAATTTGATCTCTTTGAATAATCTTGATTCAAAAGGGTACAAGTACACTAGTGAAGGTGGAGCTGTGAAGGTCAGTAAAGGGTCTCTTGTTGTGATGAAGGGACTAAGGAGAACTGCCAGTTTATATGTGTTGGAACTTGGATGGCTAGAGAGGGGGTGAATGTAGCCAGACACAGGCAGATTTGGCGATTTGAACTTTTCTTGTTTCTGTGATCAGGGTTAGGCAGCGGAAGACAAAAACATAAAAAAGAACACAAACAGAAATAACAAACCAAGGTTGCTAACACGGAGGGTTTACAAGGTTCGGGGATAACTTGCCCCTACTCCTTGGCGTGCCCGTGAGGTGGGCGATCCCTTGATCGTCGGCAGATCAAGCCCCGGGAAATTCGGATATCAACGCCTCCTTCTCGGTGGAGAAACCTCTCCATAGGTAGTCTCAAGAATATCAGAAATTAAGTACAGAGACAAAAGAAGGCTTACAGAGCACAAAGGAGAAAATTTACAAAGCACAACTCACAACACAGCAAGATCCTGGCAAGAGCCTTCACTCAGCTCTTCCTTCTCGCGGTGTCTGCTTGCCAATCGACTCGTAAACTTCTCCACTGGCTCAAAGCTCTCAAGATAGCAGAGGATCAAACGATACTCAAGAGTTGCTCAAGGTTCAGAGAGTTATCCTGAGGCTTCTTCGCTAGCCAACTCTTAAGCCTCTGCCCATCGCCAGGTCACCAGGCGCGTCTCTACAGCTCATCAGCTACTCACCAGCTCGTCTGCAACAACCTCAGCTACTACTGACCTCTTCTGGACTCCCTGAACCCTCTTCAGCCGAGCCCCAGATTAGTCGTCAGCTTCACCAGCCGTTGCCAGCCCGCGCCGGAAACCGTTGTAACCTGAGAAGAGAAAACAGCTAAACCTGACGAAGAGAAAGTCTCCCGTTGATTCTCCTCCTTCGTTTGAATCATCCCTGCTTTACCTGCACACTTAACAGATGCTTAGCACAGCAAATCAAAAGCAAATCAGAGAGGTGGCAGAGAAAATAGAAGTGATCAGCGTGAAATCAGAAGTCTGACAGCGGATTTGAATTAAAGTTTTCAGACACTGATCGGTCCACAGACCGATCAGTGAAGACCCTGATCGATCACGTCACCTCCTGATCGATCCAGTGTCTTCCTGATCGGTCACACTGACCTATCAGGATAATGGATCGGTCACACTGACCGATCCAGCAACTCACTGGTCATTTCTGTTGGGACCGGGTGCATGTTGACAAGGATACGAGTTCGTAAATTTTAAAATATTTACATGCAGCGGAAGAATTAGCATAAATAATTTCTTAAATTATTTTTAACCACGTATCTAGCATGCGACCTTATGATGTGTGGACATGATCATAAATTAAAATTTTGCAGAAAGTAAACTAATTTACTCGTTACCTCGCGTAACTCGAAGTAAGGGACGAGATCCAACCGTAGCGTCCCTTGGAAGCTCCGCCTCTATTCGCGTCCACGCCGAGTTCTCTTTGGGATGACTTCGTAAAGCCACGAGTTTTGTGCCGACGAGAACTACTAGATTCTCCAAAGGCACAACTAGAATATCAAGAGAGAAAAGATAGAAACTAACCACCAAGTAACAGAATCAAGATTCCGTGAAGGGAGGAAGAAGACGCGACCCGCTTCGTCTTGGTGGTGGCTCACGGCTAGGGAAGATGGCGCCGGCCCTAGGGGGGTGCGCCGGCCCTAGAGAGAGAGAGGGGGATGCGCCGGCCCTAGAGAGAGAGAGAGAATAAGGGAGAGAGAGAGAGCTTCTTAATCTCTTGATTAATTGTTGGAATTCAAGGCTTGCCTTTGGTTCCTTTATATAGTAGTCTCTCTATTGCCAAGTCTCCCTTTTAACGGAATTAACGGAATAAATTTTCATAAGAAATTTATCTCATAAATTCTCTTATGAATTATTCCGTTATGCCAAGTTTTATTATAACTAACTTTATAATAAAACAAATACATCTCTCCTTTTAATTATGGAATAAAATTTGTATAAAATTTTCTTATCATGGAAAAAACAATTCATAATTGATTTTATAAATTAAAATTAAACCAATTCATGGTTCATTTTAATTTCCATAAAAAAGAATAAATTTCTACAATTTTCTTTATATAAATTTCTTTATATAAATTAATTTATTTATCCATAATTTTATAAAACAAATCACGTTTGATTTATTTTATAATTTAAACCAATTAAATTGGTTTCTCTCTTTTATTGTGGCCGGCCAAACCAAAGAACCGGCCACACCAAGCCCTTCCCTCGCGAATTAAACGCATTTAATTCGCCCAATAAGCCTTCAAAAGACTTAGTCATTTTAAGCTTCCGATGCGCCTCTGATAAATTTAGATTCGACTTATTTCTCTTGATTGGAAAATCCAATTTTCAACTCGTTTTAAATCCCTCGGATTACTCGTAGTGCGTGTGACTAAATAGGCTTTCGATTTATGTTGGTCGTCTATAATCAACCAATTATAGAACGATCATGAGTAGCACCTAGTAGTACATCATGACCCCCAATTAATCGAAAGATCAACGGTTGACCTCAGATATAATTCTGAAACCCTTCAGCAGCTATAATGAGTCGTGCCTCATTCCCTTCACCATCTTATACCCACTTGGTTCAGGACACGGTCTATGTGTGTCAGTCCCCACTAGGCTGACTACGTCACACCTAGCCCAAGTAACGTTCTCTCGTCCTTTGAATTTCTAATTACTCTCATGTATTTAAGAGACTCATACTCTAAACATGACATGCTCTGGCCAGAGGCTTTGAGTAACAATCCGACGATAGGCCTGGGTATACATCTCCTCGCAAGGAGTGGTGAATCCTTTGTAAGCTGTTCAAACATCTTCGGGCACTTCGGCTTATACCCAACCATCCTGGGTCCACACCTCCTTGGAGATGCTTGCTTAAGATGTTAAAGTATAAGTCTCCATGACCAAGATGACTTGAACACCGCAAGTCAAAGGAACATCGCACTTAAGCTGCAGTAAGAACTTCACTGACATGTCTATATATAGACTACCATGTGAATTTTTACAGTCAGTCACTCCAATGAACTAGTTCCCTTAACTAGCATTCATGTTTATCTCCGGACATCCCAATGTCACCAGCCAGTGAGAATCAGCTGATTAGAGAATAACTCATGCTAGTCTCAACAGAATTAATAGTGTCCATATTTATCAATTCATCGACTAGGGATATTTTCAATACTTCACAATTGCACATGTAGAGATAATCACTAGTTGTGAATTCATCATAAATTCTCTCATGCTGTGAATTGTATTGCGGACATTCAGTAAATGAGTTTAAGATCCCAATCAAATACACAAACATGTATACTCAAATAGTGAATTTTCATTAAAATAAATGTTTACAATCATAAGACGATTGCCTTAGGACACTTCTCTCATATTACTAACAATTTCACTGCAAGAAGCACCTGATCGGTCACCAGACCGATCAGGGTGTGCCCTGATCGGTCAGGTACCGATCAGGTCACTCCTAGACCGATCAGGTCCCTCCCTGATCGGTCCAGGAAGTCTTGATCGGTCAGACTGACTGATCAAGGCTTCTCTTCAGAAGCTAAGCCCTCTTCCCTGATTGTTCACCAGAACGATCAGGGAACCAAACAGAAGCTTCTGTTCTCTCCCTGATCGTTCACCAGAACGATCAGGAGCCGAACAGAAACCTTCTGTTCTCTTTCTGATCGTTCACCAGAACGATCAGACTTCCTTGGATCGGTCACCAGATCGATCCACAACAAGGAGTTAGTGTCAACTCCCTGATCGGTCTTCAGACCGATCTAGCTCCGACCAATTCAACCCTAAGTCCAGAGAACAGGCTCCCTAGCCTTCTCTGCCTCATGCTCAGTCCCCCGGACTAAGACTCCGTGCCCAGCTTCACTCACCGAGACTCCATTCAACCTAGCTTCACTCACTAGGATCTGGCTTCACTCACCAGGGGTTCGGTCACCTAGCTTCACTCACCAGGACCCGGCTTCACTCACCGGGGTTTCCGTCACCTGGCTTCACTCACCATGACCCGGCTTTACTCACCGGATTTTCCGTCACTGGCTTCACTCACCAGGACCCGACTTCACTCACCGAGATTTCCAGTCACCTGGCTTCACTCACCAGGACCCGGCTTCACTAACTGGGATTTCCAGTCACCTGGCTTCACTCACCAGGACCCGGTTTCACTCACCGGGATTTCCGTCACCTGGCTTCACTCACCAGGACCCGGCTTCACTCACCGAAATTTCCAGTTACCTGGCTTCACTCACCAGGACTTAAGCCAAATTTACTCAACCAAACTTAAATCGGTGTCAACACCAAAATAACAATCGGGTCAGACTGCATCAACAATATGTTCTGCAGGGATCCACAGTAATAAGTGATGTTGTCATCGCAAGTTCGTCTATGTCTGATTCTAATGTTATAAGGCTTTGGCATATGCGTTTGGGTCATATAAGTGAGAATGACATGGTTGAATTGAGCAAGAGAGAACTTCTTGATGGTCAAAGTATTACAAAGCTAAAGTTCTGCGAGCACTGTGTTTTTGGCAAGCAGAAAAGAGACAAGTTCTCAGTTGACATTCATAACACAAAGGGTATGCTAGACTGCATTCACTCTGATTTGTGGGGGCCTTCTAGAGTACCATCTAAAGGTGGTGCGCTCTATATATTGACTATTATTGATGATTTCTCAAGAAAAGTTTGGGCATTCTTTTTAAAATATAAGAGTGATGTTTTTACTACCTTTAAGGAGTGGAAGGTCATGATTGAGAAGCAGACGGAGAGACAATTGAAGCATCTTCGAACTGATAACGGATTGAAGTTTTGTTCTGATGAGTTTAATGCCTTATGCAGAGTTGAAGGTATTGTGAGACATCATACAGTTCGACATCTTCCTCAACAGAATGGTGTAGCAGAGAGGATGAATAGGACTTTGATGGAGAAGGTGCGTTGTATGCTTCTTAATGCTGGGCTACCGAAGTTTTTCTGGGTAGAAGTTGCTTCTTAATGCCGAAAAGATTTAGACTTAGCTCATTGGATCTTCTTCCTTGTTTTGGAATATTAATTTTGAAAAGGATATTGGACTCTTTAGTAACTCGCCTTTCCTCGTGTTTAACTTGGAGGGCTAATATTTATGTACCTCGCTTGTGAAAGTAGAACTTAGGTGACCGTGGTTGGTGAAAGAGGTAGGCACAATTAAGTTTATTGAGATTGATATAGTTTTTTTTTCGGAGGCGATCGTCGATGTATATATGTGGCATGTTGATCTGCTCTGACTAGCCTTTTCCGATCTCCTTATTGAAGGTTACTCTAGCTTCTTTTTTAACCAATTAAACTAGAAGCTCTTCTCTCGTCGACCGATTTTATGTTCAGTTCTATGTTGGAAGGGAGATATTTTCTTCTAACCTTCAACACTCTATTTCTATAGAGTAACAAGCTGATCACAAGGTGGTCTATGTCAATTACAGTCTTTAGCATATACGACATCGATTCTCGAAAGCAATATCATTCTGTTTGACTTTTCACTGGAATAGCGAGGCCTAACCTCGTTGGGCTGATATGCACCATATCAAGTTTATGATTTTTATCATGGCTAAGACACTTAGTTAAATATTATTCATTATGGGGAGAAAAAAAGAGAAAAAAAAATTAAGTTTTGTTAGAAGAGTAGAATGAGAAAAGTATATAATTGAATGTGCTCTTTGATAAATATGAAAATAATGTATGTTTTTTTTTATCAATTCTTACATGTGTCCTTTCGTAAAAAGCTGATGAATATAAATGCGGATGGAAGAAGGAGAATGAAGTTGGTGAAAACTTAGCTTACTTGGATTGTATATCCTTCCATTAAGCCTAACTTAGATTTGTGCTATCATTCACCTACAATTATGTTTGATAATACTAAAGAAAACAATATTTAATCAATGCCCCTCTCATTTTGAAGTATTATGAATGATCAAGGTGACACCGATACAAACAATTATTACTGTGGCAAAAGTGGGACACTCACTTCAAATACGCTCTCTCTTTAAATGAGAGATTTTATTCCTCGTAAAATTTCAATGCCTACACTCATCTACCATCCGAGTATCAACTCGATTACACCCATGAAGATGATATTAACAATTATTATGGAAGCACAGATAATTGCTCTAGCATCTCTGCCCCCAGAAAGCAAACATTATTTTACCAAACTGGAACAAATTGATTGTGAGGTTAAAATGAAAGGTTGAACAATTAAATCAAAGCTTACATGCTTTAAAATTGATACAACCTAGGAAAGTTGAGTTATGGCAAGCTCTTGGCAGCAATAATTATGGATCCACAAGTTCATGAATAGGGAAAGCAGTTAAAAATTCGACTTACTCTGATACTTGAAGATTACAGCTGTAAGAAAGAATAGCTATTCCTCTTTTCTACAAAAAAGAAAAGGAAGAAATTCAGACAATGCGCAAGTTTTATCTGGTGCATCAGATCGTTTCCTCAGCGAGCGAATTGACATTTCAGGGGCATTGTCCGGTGACTATGATACCCATATTTCCATCCTCAGTTCAGTCTAATATTGCGAGAACATAACCGCAAGATAGGCCTAACACCTCCCGAAAGAAAATTGTCGCAGTTGTCTTAGGATAAACTAAGATTATGCTGAACTAGCATTCACTTTTTTCCGAACGATTCTCTTGCGGCGAGGTTTTGTGGGTGTGGATTCAGGTTCGCCACTTTGCTTGATTCCGAGCAACCCAAGACCTGAAATTACTGCATTCTTTGAGATGAACCATTTCGAAGGTGAGCTTTCCACTGAATTTGAATGTCTGCTGTACGCCTTCAACAAATCCTCTGACTCAACAAGAGGATCTGGTTCTAGGCCAAGCCAAGCGTGTCGCGATGTTTCTCCCAGCTGAGCATTCAGTATTCTGCAGAGAAATTTCAGGAAAAATGTAAACAACCAGTAGACAGTAGCCTCTCTACTATGTTATCTAAAGAAGTTACACTTAAATATGAGCTTCAGAAATTGCGAACTGATGACATACTTTATTTACTATAATATTTAAGAACTTGACCTTATGCATAGCCACAACACCCACCAAAGTGGTTACTTATGAAGTGTTTAGTCAATCAATTTCCATTATTTTTGAAAAAAGTCAAAGAGAATTTTTTTGGGTTTTCTTGATTTGGTTTACTTTGCGAGAAAATTGATTAACTATATTAAGTCCATTTTAATTTGTAATTGCAGTTGCTTAACTTCGATAAATCACACAGTAATATAACAAATAAAAACAGAGTAATAATGTGAAGATTTATAAATTAGTTAATTGGAAACTTAGAGAACAACTATCGCAAACCACTAGACACAGAAGTTGGAGGCATCAAACTAAAATATTGAACTATGGTAATGTTAAGCAATGTGCAAGATAGGAATACCTCAATGCTGTACTAAAGAAGATTGCAACTCCCAGAACATCGAAGTGGTTGAGCATGGTTCTATCAATCCCATTTAAAAGTTGATAGCGCATGTTTGCATATAATCCTAAAAAGGCACCATAGCCAAGGGCATTGCTACTTACAGAAGGAATTGTCACTGATAACCTACCAAAAAATTGAGTTAAGAAACCATATAATTAAATTATCTTCAAAGAGTTATTCACAATAAAAGGGGGAAATAAAAGAGAAAACACCAACCTTCCCTCCTTCTTGGCAGCAAAAGCTTTTGATATAGCACCTTGAATTGTCCCTGCAGCTAGTCCCAGTAAAGAAAATTCTGCTGCTTTGTAGAAGAAAGAGTAAACTCTCTTCTGCAAGTCAAATTCTCTCATAGGATAGCTATTCTCAAAAATGTTGTTGGGAAGTTTCTGAATTGTGTTTTCCAAGTCAAAGCGGAATGTATTCCCATATGAACGACAAGGTGCAAGGGACCAAACAATTATTCCGTTACAAGTCATTGCAGTAAGGACATTGACAAGTGCCAATTGCCATTCTTGTTTGATTCTACAACACGGAGAATAGATTAATGATCAGAACATATAGATACATCTCCCTTTCATGTGATTAAGGTAGTACCTCTCTTTGCGATTTTTGAACTCCCACCAAACAGAACAAGCACAGGTCATTGTCTCTTCTAGTAATAATTTAACTAAGAAAGCTGGATCTGCAATCATTCTGCAAATCACAATAATAAAAACACAACCATGAGAATAGTAGGTTAACAGATGTTGATAGGTAGACAACTGACTGAGAAACCAATAAACCATAAAAAACTGACATTTAGGCAATGACTATCAGCTCATTCTAAAACATTCTGCCTAAACTTTTACTCAGCACTTAAGCAACTATGAGTGCATGGATTCTACAAAGACCAAACTGTATGGAGTCATTACAGAAAATTGCCAGCGAGAGAAAGACAACCAAATCGGTTAGGAAATTGTGAAACAAAGTTTTAGAGAAGTAGTCGATTAGTCAAATCTAATCACTACTTTACAATTGTGATCAACTCAATCCTTGGCATTCAAAACTAAGCTTATATCCTTTAGCAATAAAATAAAATTTCTAAGTAACTAAAATAATTAGTCACATTTGTTGTACTTGTAGGTTTAATGTATACTTTCAAGACATTATCAGAACCAGCCTTTCTACTCACCTACTCATGTCACTAGAGTAGAACGTCTCTTTCTCTCATTTTACCGATGGAAAAGTTGGATAAAGTTTAATTATATCCAAATTAAATCCCACATATAAAGACAGACTCATGTACAATATTCTGTATAGATGACTTGCATTACACATTCGTATGCCATAAACTCCCATACCTTTATTTTGCAGCACTCCCACCAATTTTCTTTATTTTTACTCCTGATGAACTGAGTATAAAGGTAAAATTGAGTATATATCAATGAAACTGAGTATAAAGATGAACTGAGTATAAAAGATGAAATAGTACATGGTATGATGGTGAAAACTGCCATACTCAACTAATACTCAATTTTCCAAATAATAAAAATAAACTCATGCAAAAAAATTTGTAGGGATTGCATGCAAAGTTGACTTGGTAAGTAGGGAGTTTAGGAAAATTTACCCTTACACATTTGCACCAATCTTCCATTTTTTCAAATAATTACACTCTATGCTAGTTTAAAATAATTGGAAACTGCTGTCTCTAGATGAAAACATATACAAAGAATGTACATGTCGGGAGACTTGAGGAAGTAGATGTAACTTTAGTATATATGTCAATAAACAAGCGTTGGAAAATACAAAAAAAAGAAGAAAGATATGTGAAATTCACTGCCTGTGAACCAACCAAGTTAAAACTATGACCACCATTCATATGTGTAACTCATTGGCTTAGAAGCAAAATCTACATGATGGTACTTCATTTTTGTCAAAGAAAAAGAATGATTTGCACAGAAGAAAGTCACAGAAAATAAGAAAATTGAGTAACACAATGAAATTTGTCTAGAACATTAGCATATTCTGTGCCAAGTCAGTCATATCATATTTATGTGAATTCAGATGTGCAAATATATGTCAGAAGGCACATCGAAATACCACAAGGGCATATGAATGGTTAAGATTTCACAAACACAAGGAAACACCACAGATGATAATCATTCAGATGACATATACTAGTTATGATCTGTGCGTTCAATTGGGAGATAAAACAGAAACAGAGAAAGTCCATGGCTATATTTTAATGCTTACCTATGTGAAGGAGAAAAAAGTTCCACTGTATACTAATTTGTCTGAAGGGCTATCAAGATTAAACATGATAAAAGAATATCTAATTACAATCATTCAAAATGTTATACAAAATGATTAGATTTATCATAAAGTTAAAAAGAAATATTGGTAATATAGAGCAAACAACATATTAGATGAATAGCCTTCATCACCTAAAAAAAGCAAGAAAACCATCAATATAACTCAAGAAATGTGCTCAAGGAGTAACAAACATCCACCCCCATTGGCATTGCAAATACCCCTGGTACCTGTTACAATTATATGCACTTTCCTTCTTTTAACTACAAAATATTACTGAAAGTTCTGCATATTCTTCTCCAGCTTCATCATAAAATAATCTATTTCAAGATGGATAGTTAAAAAATTACTTTGTTTGCAAGTCAATTAGACCACTGGTATTCATTAACATAAAAACTAGCAAAATTGTAAAAGGTTGAAGAAGGGAGTACTTCCTAATCTGTTGCATAAGGGAAAAACAACACAACATAGAATAAAGAGCACAAGATAACAATTTCATAATAACAGTTTATCAACATGTAACATTTATACTAAAATATCAGGAAGATACTCTTCCAAAGATGGTCATTTCATACTTTCATTCTTTGAATATGAGCCAATGCCTAATTATAGTATTCTAGGATAATTCAACCAATCAGCAGTTAAAACTTAAAATATTATATGAAGAGGATGTGCGTTCTTTTTACCTTCATAGCAGTAGCTTATTCATTTACAAACAAATCAACAAACCTTTATATTAAAATATTGAAACAAGCATGTTGAATTAACTCATTAAATTTATATGCTTAGTAGATACTGTTGCATCTCCATACTACAAACATCAGATAAGAATCAATAAGATTAGCCATTGGCATCTCATTAAAATCAAACACTAAAATCAACAGTTACTGTTCATAAAGGTATTTAATTATTGTTGACATTTAAAAGTTAAGTACCTTCCAATGAAAGCCCTAGACAACCATTCAGGAACCGTTCGAGAAATGGCTCTAGAAACAGTTGGTCTTGCATTAATTGCCAAAAAGCGCACCATCTGGGCAGAACTCACCAATCCCTGCGGCATTCATAAATTTAATACATTTCCCTTCAATGATTAATATACATGATATTACCAATTCATAAGCTTGTCTAAGACCAGCTGGCAAGTTTGTCATGCTCTTGTACCATTCCTGAAGCACAGCATCTACGAACTTCTTGTCAAAAAGCTACATGAATGAAAAGATCATTAACCTTTAATATGGACGTGAAAAAAATGCATTGCTCTTAAATAAGTGGTTGCTCTACAACATATGTGACAAGTAGAATTACAGAATTTAGATTACATCAAATGCTCGATACAGTTGTTTATGAAAAACTGTCAAAAGGGGGAAAACATATTTTGAATTTCAAAGGAAATTTTAAAGAATTTACAAACCTCTTGAATAACTATGCGTCTTCTGAACAATCCACCTTCCTCTCCATCATCCTCTTCATCAAAATCATCAAAGTAATCATCATCATCACCATCGTCATCTCCCCCATCACCTCCTCCGTGGAAATTCTTTTTTCCTATATCTCCTCCTCCACCACCAATTTCTAACTGCATAACACCACAAATGAACAACGAAGATGTTAAGAAAAGAGAAGTATTGTTCTTATGACAAGGCAATCGTTTAATCATCTAAAAGCAATGAAAATCAGACCTCATAGGATTTACAAGATTCAAAGCAGTGACAATGACATGCCCTTTACAAAGATAATGTAAGAAAAGGCTCATAAACGTTCCAATCTTGCATCCTTAGATTTAGTGTTTCCAAATCAACATAGAGGGAACTTGAAACATTTTGTTAGTTAGTAATGTAGAACTGAGGGGAGGATAATAGGTGGATAGAAGGCAGAGATGAGATAATCCAAGGAGTAAATATTAACTATGATAATGAAATTACGACATCCATACACCTATATATACACTTCGAATCAAGGAAAGCATGGGGATGGAGGGGGTCAGTGAAGGTCATGTGAATCCTTACCAATGAAATTGCAAGTTCACCCAAATGACATAATAATAAAGTAAAATATAAATAGGTGGTCGAGTCAGTTAGTTTACCACTTCAACAAAGATTATAAAATTTCCTGATAGACAAAGATAGTACATGCCAACTAGCAGTTATCACATCATGACAGTTGCATTCAAGATCAAGCGTGTGGAAGATTAGCATGTGTATATGGATACAAACCACACTCTCCTCCACCAGTGGGCAACTGAACTCTGTTGGAGAGGAGAGAACACAAGATCTCCTGAAGAGAAAGGAACATCTTCATCAATTGTTTTATTTTTGGTACTTTGGGCAGATTGGACATCCAGAATTCACAGTTGATAGAGATAATTCCCAAAAGACAGACAATATGTTCTGTAGGCCTCAATTCCAGATCCACATATGTTTAAACAAGCATTAGAAAGCTCAATATACAAGAAGCACAAAGCAATGAAAACATGATTCTTTTTATAACTTTACATTATCAAATAATTGCCAAACGTATCTAATCTCCATCAATATCTACATAAATTGGATGGAACATATCAGACATTCCCAAGCTAGAGCTCCATTCCTTAATGAAGGCAAAAGATAGGCAGCGAAATGATAGTATTAAGAAGAAGCATCGCTGAGCAACATCCAGAACATCAAATAATAATAGAGGGTGAAGAACGAGAGGACAGAACAAAGGAAGAAGTTAATACTATCCAAAAACGAAAAATTCTGGAAATTTCACCAAGAAGAAAAAGAATCCTAAAATTACCCCAATACCTGGGGATTCGACTTCCTCGTCTTCTGCGACAGATCAAGCTTCGACTTCTCTAGCGTCACAGCGCCAATAGCCCCATACTTCTTCCCCCCTTTCATCACCGTCGAGGACCCAGAACTCACAGCGGACGAGGAGCAGGATGGCGTCCCGGAATCTGGCGACAGAGAGAGGCACCGCTCCATCGATTCCACAGGCGACAACGAGAAGCACCGCTCCAGCGCCTCCCTACCGTCGGAATCCACAGGCGCCGGGGCATAAGCGGACGCGACGACCATAATTCCGGCGCGATCCCTACCAAACCCGAGTCCGACGGGCAAAAGGGCGAGACGGCGGCGGTATCGGCGGCTGAGATTGGAATTCTGGAGCCGCAAGAAAGAGAGGGCTCCGGGCGTCAAAGTGAGGTGAGGGCGATGGAGAGCCATGAGAGGCCTCGGCGACGCCGAGGACTGGAAGGCGGCCTGGGAAGCCATCATCTCTCCGCCGCCTCCTTCCTTCCTCCTTCCTTCGCTCGCTCCTGTTAGCTGTTATCCCTTTTCCCCTATCACCAATCTCCTCTTCGCCCCCTCCCTCTCCGAATGCTGTTATATCGTAATCCTTTTCTTCCTTCCCGTCTAAATTCCGCACCGTGACCCAAATCCTATTGGACAATTCAATGGGACCGACGACATTTTAATCTGGACAGCTACTCACAGCTCTCATCTATGTGCTTTGTGTGCCCGACCGAACACGGGATTCTCCACCGAGGCTAGGGATCGTTTGAACGGGTCCATCGACCGGAACGCAAACCGACTGAAACGAGCCCGGTCTCGACCCCAATCAAAGTGGACAAGAACTAGAGCTAGCCATTTGGATTGGATCAGTCGAATTTATCCATCTCACTAAATAATTTACATAAGTTAGATTAGAATTTTATCAATCCAAGCCCATAACGAGCTGATAAGCCTAGGAACGCTACTCACGTGAGCCCTCGTCCCATGTGGATCGGCTCGTCATCGACTTGAGTTGGCCCGCAGATTGAGAAATATATGAATGTCAAATTTTTTATTAATTTATTATCTTTCAATCAAATATGAAAACTCGTTTGTATATATTTATATTTGATTGATGAAAATTTTCAAAATACTATGATGAAGATATGATTTTTTTTAAATTTTTTTATAAGCATGTGGGTTGACTCGTCTAATCCACAGTCCATCTTATATTAGGTTGGATTGAGAATTTTCTAATCCGCCAAAATGAGAGGTCGGTTTGTCCCATCCCATCAAATGATTGGCTAAATACAATCCGATTTGCTCTAGGAGTTCTAATAAGAACGAATATGCCCTTATAGGATGGACTGATAATTAATACGTGGGTGTTGTTATTTTGAGATCTAGGGGGTCAAAATCTAATAAGTCAGTGTGTCCGTCCTCCCTACGTGCTTGCCACAGCATCAGGGTTAATAATTTCGATGATTTATCACCTCCATATTAATTCTGAGATAGATTGATAGGGCTACTATGATAAATAAATTATCTTTTACCACCTATAATCAAAACGGTTACGATGCCATAAGGTCGAAGCCTCAAGCACCGAGCTCATCTCCAACAAGAAGGCACTTCTCCATCACCAGCAAAGCCATGCGAGGACAAAGATCCCATAACCAAGTAACAAACTCCTATATCGACATTAATCTCTCCTCCCTGTAACAACAACAGCAGCAGCAGCAGCCCTATATAAACTCTTCCAGCATTCCCCGTTTCATTCCTCCTCACACAGGCTAGCTAGCTCCAGCCAAGGAAGGAAGGAATGGGCAAGGCACTCCTTGTGTTCGCTGTGGCGATAGCACTGACCTCGGTGCGAGCCCAGAGCATCCCCTTCACCGAGGAGGACCTCGCGACCGAGGAGAGCCTGTGGGAGTTGTACGAGAGGTGGTCGAGCCACCGCGAGAAGCCCCTACGCTTCGACGTCTTCAAGGACAATGCCAAGTACGTACACGAGTCCAACAGGATGGGAAAGAGCTACAACTTGAGCCTGAATAAGTTCGGGGACACGACGAGGGTGGATTTCAGCCGCACTTATGCCGGGTCAAGGATTAACGGCTGCCACAGCTCGTTCAAAGATGGCAGAACCGGCGACGGGAGCTTCATGTATGAGAATGCCGTCGACCTCCCTGCCGCCATCGATTGGAGGAAGAAGGGCGCGGTCACTGACGTCAAGGATCAAGGCAAATGCGGTGAGTTTGATTTGGCATTCAAAACGGATCAACACTCGGTAGGTACTTCATTCAAATTTCAAACATTAATTCTAGGGAGCTGTTGGGCCTTCTCTGAAAAAAAAAATATTAGATCAGGTGGGTGGGGATCTCGGCAATAGAGGGGTTGTGTGGCATTGCCATGCAAGCAACTTATCCTATTAAAACATCTCCCAAACCAATTTAACTGCCAAGTCTCTTTGAAGATGTTGTTTGCCAATGCCTAACAAGAAATTTAGTTGCTATTTTATAACTTTGTATTCATTAGGGCTGCAACAACTTGGTGCAAGCAACTATATTAATAGTTTGAATAAGATAATGAATGAAATCCTATATTATCTTCTTCACAATCCAATGATGACGATGATGATAAACATGTACGAACATATATAAAATTTGCATAGATTTATTGCTTCAAACAGATTAACAGTCATGCTAGTAGGGAATTTCCTTGTTCCTCTGCTATGAATTGAGGAAGAAACTTTCTCCAGATTTGGCCATTTACTTCCCTATTGCTTCTTATGATACTGAACCACTGGCTGTCAGGATTGCAAGTTCCATCTAAGCTTAAACATTTGCAGAGATCGGTCGCGATAACGCCTTTGTCTCCGATGTCCAAGCACACAACACCACCATGGCCTGTAAGATTGGATGAAATGTGCAATTTCGAGTCTGATATCGGTTCCCATCTCGATCCGCTATCCTTGCAACTTGTCCCTAGCCTCACTGGTTTGCCCACACCTTCAGCTCGCAAGCAAAACCGGGTTCCTTTCAGCATCAGTTTTCGCTTTCTTGTGTAGATCCAGGCATCGGATTTGGAACATTCTCCCAGCTGAATTTGCTTCAGTTGAGAGTTCATCACAATGCAAAGGCCAGTCATTGGATGAAAAATGACATTATATGGTGAATTTTTCGAAAGGCCAGGACCTGTGGAATAACAATTAAGCTTAGTAATGATCTCGTACTAGAAACTACAAAAGTTTTGCAAAATTTGAGCATACCTAGGAATGGATATTGAATGGCAGCAAGTCTTTGAACAAAGCTGGAATTCCTGGGCTCACACCAGTCCCAGCTCAAAAGTCCATATGTCTCATCAAACCCTAATTGCCCTTCTCTCACATAGTAACTTCCTTGCAATGCCCAAATAGCCCAATCTATATCCTTCTCAGCTGCATAACTCAAGAAACAATTGAGGAATCTGTTATCAACCTCATTTGCCCCACTTTGATCAACCCCAAACTCAGACAGGAACAATGGCCAGCCTTGCTCCAGCAAGAACCCTCCTTTTCTAGTGATGTTTCCAATTACCATCGCGCAAACTTCGTTAGGGTTGTCGCTAGTCCAGTTGCCACCATCTGAGAACCCATACCAATGGTACTCGAACACAAGCTTTCCTTTGAAGCTCAGATTCACCTGGGTTCGAGACAGGAAGCTGAGGTCTTTGTCATAATCTAGACCAGATAGAATGACGAGGATGTTTGGATTTGCCGAATGCACAATCTCTGCACCTCTTTGCATATACCTGATTTGCGATGACAAAGATCTGTGTGACAAAGTTTTGAGCAGACAAGAGAAGGATTGTTGGATTTTGTACCTGTACCAGAGGCTGATGTTTTGCTTTGGGCCTCGGAGTTCGTTCCTCAAGCTCATGCCGACGACACTGGATGAACCATTGAAGATTGTCGCCATCATCTCCAGGCCTTTCAGCCATTCATCCGGGTCGAAGTACTTGTCGCCGAAGAATCCGTTGTCATCGTATCGACTGCAACACCAACCTGGTTTACTTATCTGGTTGTCCAGTATCACCATCAGCTTGTTGCTTGCTAGATTTGAGACAACAGGTCTGTTAAACAAAATCACCCTTTTCAATGTGAAATTTGTAGATGAAAAGGGCGAAATCTGCATGAAATCCTGCGAGAAAGGGCAAGATTTGGGGGACCTGGAAGGCCTGGAGGAGGGTGAGATCGAGCAGGGCGGGGTTGTTAACGCGGACGCCGGCGGTGGACTCGACGAGGCCGAGGCCGTCCAGCGAGCGCCGGACGGTGAGGGAGGCGAGGGAAGGGTCGGTGAGGAGGAAGAGGGGCCAGGTGAGGCGGACGCAGTTGAAGCCCATGGCGGCGATGGTCCTGGAGATGGCGTCCAGAGGCTGCTTGCTCAGCCCCTCCGCCACCGCCGGCTCCAGGTGGGCCGCCCAGTTGGCGCACGCCAGCTTCACCCGCCGCCCCGCGCCGTCGACGATCCATCTGGAGCTGGTGGAGAGCGGGAAGACGATGTCGGAGCCAGAGGAAGCTGGGAGGGAAAAGGAGAAGAAGAAGAGGAGGAGGAGGAGGCAGTTCATGGCGGATACTGCGACCATGGATCCACTCTGGTGGTTGCGCTGCGACAAAGACGAAATCAATGCCTTCACGCAACAACAACAAACTGCTTCTTTATTTATTGCACAAAAAATCAAGATCTGTGACATCCAATTTGGAAGCATGAATCCCCCACCAATAATTGAGCGTGGAAAGAGAAACAAGCAAGAACAAACCAAGAACGCAGAGCAAAAACACAGAAACAAGAAATCAGCGAGATCGAATCGATTTCCCTCAGTCCAGATTCGCAATCACTGCATCCACGACTTCCTGGGTCGTGCTGCTCCCTCCCAAGTCCTTGGTCCTGCATTTGCCTCGGGCGATCACGAGCTTCACGGCGGTCTCCAGTCGATCGGCGAACGACGGGAACCGGAGATGCCTCAGCGTCATCGCAGACGACAGGAGCAGCGCCACCGGGTTCGCTTTCCTCTGCGCCACAATTTTCTCATTCCCCACGTTGCCGGCCGAAGCGCCTTGCTCGAACACCGCGTGATCTTGCCCGACATTACCTGCGATGATCGAAAAAAATCAACCACAACGATCCAGCAGTCAGATCTTTGTTCGAACCAACCTCCTGGCATGACGCCGGTGCCTCCGGCGATCCCTGCGGCAGTGTTGGCGATCAGAGTGCCATAGAGATTCGGCGTGACCTGCAAAAGATGGCGTGGACTTCACCTTCTGTCGACGAAGTTCTTACAGAGGCAACGAATCAACAACACGCATACCATAACATCAAACTGCTCAGGCTTCGAAACAAGCTGCATGCAACAATTGTCCACGATGATCTCGTTATACTCGATCCCTGGATATTTTGTTGCGACCTCACGGCAAGATTCCAAGAACAATCCGTCGGCGAGTTTCATGATGTTGGCCTTGTGCACGGCTGTGACTTTCTTTCTGTTGTTAAGGTAAGCATACTCAAAAGCATACTTCGCAATTCGCTCAGAACAGAACTTGGTTATCACCTAGCAAATGCATCAGCCAAGATTACATTTTTTTTCCTTTTCTAAACTTTTTTTTTGAATTATTTCGATCCATCAAATTGTTTGATCCAATTAAAATAGCTCGAACTTACTTTGAGACTCTCCACGACGCCAGGGACGACCTCATGCTCTAGACCGGAGTACTCCCCTTCCGTGTTCTCCCTGATCACCACGATATCCACCTTCTCGTGCCTGGTCGGCAGGCCCTCCAGGCTGAAGCAGTGGACGAGCGAGGCGTAGAGATCGAGCTCCTTCCTCAGCTGCACGTTTAGCGAGCTGACGCCTCCGCCCATCGGCGTCCGGAGGCCGCCCTTGAGGCAGACCTTGTTCCTCCGGATCGACTCGAGCACCTCCGCCGGCACCGAGGCCATGTCGCCGTGGACCTCGTAGGTCTCGAAGCTCACCGGCGCGTGCATCGCCTGCATGACCTGCTGTACGGCGCCGGTTACGAGAGGCCCGATACCGTCGCCAGGGATCAAGGTCACGCGCCTCGGGAGCCGTCGCCCGGGCGGGGCATGTAGGTCACCGACCGCCGGAAATCGCTAGGGGCATGCAGTTCGCGGCCGGTGCTGGCGCCGCGGAGGAGGTGGCGTAGAAGCGGCGAGGCTCGCCTGGCCATCGAGTGGAGTTACGGATTTGGGACGGGGAGGAGGATGGGGATTAGAGCGCAGATTAGAGCGTTGACCTTGCGATTACTAAATCATTAGTGTATGATGAGATCACGAAAATACCCTAAAAAATTGTGTTTTTGTTACTTGGGGAAAGGTCCAGCTTTCTTTGTTTTTATAAATTACCCAAACCCTAAACCTCTCTGATGACCGGGAATGGCCGACGTTCGCGCTACCCTCCAGGTCTCGAACATTCCCCTCACGGCAGTCGCTGCAGAGCTTTTCGACTACTTCGATGCTTCCGTGGGTTCCGTCTACGCCTGCAAGATCGCCACCGGCCGCAGGAACTGGAAGTCCAAGGGTTTCGGACGCGTCCAGTTCGACACCTATGCCGCTGCTGAGCGGGCTCGTCTTTTGGATGTTGAAGGCCGGCTGCCCTTATTCCAGCACACCCGCCTTACCGTCGTCCCTTCCCACAACGACATTGTTGTTAGGGCTTCTGAGGGCCAGAACCGCCTTGAGGGAGCCGCGCTTCACGCTGGTGTGCTTGTGGGCGAAGGCCACATGGAAATCTTCGAGGCTTGGGAACAGGTGAGGGTGGAGATCATGCCAGAGAGGAAAAAGCTGGAGCTTTTTGTGGACTATGGCGGTGAGAAATATAAGCTCGAGGTTATGTTTGGAGACATTCTTGAATCGAGTAGCTGTTGCTTGGATGGACGAGAATCAATTCTTCTACAGGTTTGAGCTCTTTTTGCCTTCTATTCTAATCTATTAGTTTGTACTTTGGAATTCTATAGATTGAATATTTCTATGTTCCACATGATTACGTTGCAGTAATGTCTGTATTAATGGTGTTTTATATTGGTTATGGCAAGAGTAACAGGGTGTTTTACTTGTAGAGGATGTTTAGCATGAAGTCTGTAGAAAGAACTAATGGAAAGCTTATGTTTGAATTCCCTTATCCATTAGATTTTACAGAATCTGTTTTCGCATTTGATGCTTTGTTGATGAGATTATAAAATTCAAAACAAGGGTGGATTATTTATGGCATAATTCAATTAACTTTGCATATAATTTGAGTGGTTTTCTCATTACTGCTCCAAATATGGTTAATCTAACAACATGGTTTTGGGTCATAGTAAATATGTCTACTAATTGTTCTAGACCATACTTGTTTTCTATTGTCTCTGTCATGTCTTATCAGTGATGTTTATGGAGTTTGATCTTTGTTAGGAAAGGACAACATAAATTAGGAGAGATCTGGAGGCTATTCTTTTACCTTTTTTCATTTGGATTTTAGTTTATACTTGCCAACAATTGCTGCTGAATGAATTCTTCAATCTGTGAAATTTCAGCTCCAATATTCACCTAGATGTTTTGTAAGGATCCGTGGACTGGAGACGGAGTCAAAGTTATCCAATGATCGTTTCCGAGTTTGCAGAGAGGATATCCAGTTTTTATGGGTCCGAACAACAGATTTTTCTCCAAATGGCTCTATTGGGAAATCATTTTACTACTGTTTGCAACTTGCAGATGGACTCTCATGTGCAGAGATCCTTAGAAAACTGCCCTTCTCTAGGGCACTTGGGGAACTAATCCTTTCTAAAAGGAAACCACCTTCTCCTTCTTCCTCATTAGTTCCCTTGATTAATTGCCTTGGCGATTGCTCTGTGCCATATGAGATTCTTTACCAGATAAATTCTCTAGTCCATATGCAAAAAATAACTTTCAGACAAGTTACCATTGACCTATTTGATATTCTGAGAGGATTGCCTTCAGACATAGCTATTAAGATCCTCATGAAGATGCACAAGTTGGTTTCAACTTGCTATGATCCTGTACAGTTCATCAAAGATGAGCTGTCTAGGATAAAAAGATCTAGCACTTCTCCATCCAGCAAGAGTATTATAGCACAGAATATGATGAGTTGTTATAGAGTTCTCGTTACCCCCTCTAGAATTTATTGTTTGGGTCCAGAACTTGAGAAGTCTAATTATGTAGTAAAGCATTTTTCTGCTCATGAATCTGATTTCCTTAGGGTAACTTTTGTTGATGAAGATTGGAGCAAGCTTCCTTTTGATGCAATCTCAGCAAAAATTGACAGTGGTGTGTTTTCTGAACCTTTCAGAACTGGTATCTATACTCGTATACTATCTATTCTCAGAGATGGGCTTCCCATTTGCTCAAAAAAGTTCGAGTTTTTGGCATTTTCTGCTAGTCAGCTTCGGTCAAATTCTGTATGGATGTTTGCCTCTAACGATAACTTGACTGCTGAAACCATTAGAAAATGGATGGGTCATTTCAATGGCATTCGTAGTGTTTCTAAGTGTGCAGCAAGAATGGGTCAGCTATTCAGTTCTTCGACGCAAACAATGAATGTCCCACCTCATGATGTGAAGATCATTCCAGATGTTGAAATCACCACTGAAGATGGGAAGAAATACTGCTTTTCAGATGGTATTGGGAAAATTTCATCGTCATTTGCTAGACAAATTGCTCAAAGGTGTGGATTAAGTCATACGCCTTCAGCGTTTCAAATTAGATATGGTGGATATAAAGGGGTAATAGTTGTTGATAGAAAATCTTTTTGGAAGCTGTCCTTGAGGCGAAGTATGTTGAAGTTTGAGTCAGCTAACACAATGCTTAGTGTCACAAAGTGGAGTGAATATCAACCATGCTTTCTGAATAGGGAGATTGTGTGCCTTCTGTCTACACTAGGAGTCAAGGATGAAATATTTGAATCAATGCAACATGACCAAATGCAGTTGCTAGATAAAATGCTTACTGACAAAGAAATTGCTCTAAGGGTACTGGATACAGTGTCTGGACCTGAAATCAGAACTGCTGTAAAGATGCTAATTCAAGGGTATAACCCGAATTCAGAACCTTATCTATTAATGATTCTTAAAGCCCATCGTGAATATCAGTTATTGGATATCAGAAGTAAATGTCGGATCTTTGTTCCAAAGGGCCGTGTTCTTATTGGATGTTTGGATGAAACGTCTGTGTTAGACTATGGCCAGGTATATATCAAGGTAACTATGACAAAGGAAGAGCTTCAAAAGGAGAACACAAATTTTATAAAAAATGCTGACCAAATAACTGCAACAATAGTTGGCAAGATTCTAGTTACAAAAAATCCATGTCTTCATCCTGGTGATATTCGAGTCCTAGAGGCTGTTTATGATACTGTGATAGATGATTTGGGATTGGTTGACTGCCTTATTTTCCCTCAGAAAGGTAAAAGGTATGTACATGTGGCTTTTAAATAAATTAAACTCGAGGAACACAATATTATATAATTATACATGATTACTTACAAGTCTTTGATTTGGGACGTGTGTTCATAAATAATTTGGAAGTTAATAATTCTTCATATATGCCAAATTACTTTTGGGACGAAAGTATAGTTGGGCATGCTATAACTGTTTTACTACTATTTGAGTAACTTTGAGTCAGTAAGTATGATGCTTACTAAAGACTGAAGTTTGCTTTTTCTTTCATTTTGAAAAATAATTTTGTCTCTGTTTATTTGTGACTTTGATTCTGTAACCTTAACAGCAATGTACGCTTCAGTGCAAAATCAGATTTATCACTAGCTTTCATGGAATTGAAAGAATCCTTTACATGATTTCAAGTTCCTTGTTTACTATGAATACATGATAAGAAGCATGACATTATTTCAGTATGTCACATTTAAAATTGTGTTTATGGTGTTATAAGAATGCATATGAGTTGCAATAGTTTGTATGAATAAAAGATTATCCACGGTTCTATTCCACACAAATATAGCCTTTAAGACATTTAGGATGAATTAAGTTAACTAATGATATCTTCGCTAACAAACTTTTATTGACTTGATGTTTGTTATATTTTATTTTCTGTAAAATTTTAATTCAATTGACTATCTAATTGATATAGCCTTTTCTTTAGACAAAAAATTTAAAGTGGAAGGAGATTAAAGGTGTAAAACTTATATGAATTCGTAGCAGCTTGATTTAATGTGTGTTGGGGGTTGTCATGATATGGTGCAATAAAATTTTAATATCCATAAACTTATGTTTAGACGGAAAAAAAACAAAATAAAATGTGAGTATAGCAGAAAAAGTAGTCTGTTTTCAGTTTTGGTACACTGATATATATGCCGAAGTGAGTATATGTTAGCACACTTTGGCACATACTCATGTCCAGTGTCAGCACCCTTTACTACATGCCGAAGCTTGTTGACTGTTGGTACAATAGAATTATTATTGTAGAATTATATAAATTGAGGGGTATAACTTATCTTAATTCATTTAATACGCTTCAATGTGCTGAGTGTTAACACACTTTTGCACATGTTGAAGCTTTGGAGTTTTGACACGATACAATATCAAGTTTGTATCATATCATTCTTGGTTGAGGGTTGAAATCCTGATACAGAATGATGCTTTTGAACTTGGTTAATCTATTCTGTACTGACTGTCGATATCTTTCACATAAAAGTTGCTTTTTGGGTCATAACTATGATCACTAGTAATTCATGGCTCCATGCATCTCAATTCAACCATAGTTTTAAGGGAATTTTAAATAGTAACAATTTTTTTTAAAAAAAAAATCTGAACCCTATCTATAGAAGTTTCAAACCTAACCAAACAAAAAGAATAGCTTGTCTTTATCCACAGCTCGCTTGTTTGCAAAAAAAAAAATGTATTTATGTTTTTATTGTAGTGTATATCATAAACAAGACAAAGAAACTAATAGGAATATATTTGTTATGATATATTTACCTTATGACTTTCTAGTAATAACATTTCATTTGATAACTCTTTCAAACATACATCATATTCATAATCATATAGATCTTTCATGCGAGTTTATGATGCATGATTTTTTTAAGAATGCACAATTTTCTGTCAAATTTTATACGAGTACATTGAAAGTTCTGTTTTCAACTCATTTCAACCGCCTAGTTTCTAGCTGGTAACAGTCATGGTAGGAAAACCAAATGAAAATCAAAATGAACTAAATGCAGTGGTTCTTTATTTTCTGTTTAACATGCTCATTTGTATGTCATTTCAACTAAATGATTGTGACATATCCTTTGATGTTCACCTGCATACCCACTCAGCATTTGACACCACACCAATATATCCATCAAGAACAAGCTGGATTATGTGCAAATACTTGAAATAATCAGATCCAGTTGGAGTATGCTTGTTTAAGCTAAATTCTTTTTACAACACATCTTGGAGTTATCCTACGAATTAGTCTCTTTTGTAAATGTTTCATATAGCATGTCGCTATTGGCTACACTCTTTTTGCAGGCCCCATCCAAATGAATGTTCAGGTGGAGATCTGGATGGTGACCTCTACTTTGTTTGTTGGGATGAACGACTAATACCTCCTGAAACTGATGCACCCATGGATTACACCCCCACGAGGCCTCGTATAATGGACCATGATGTAAAACTAGAGGTATGAACATTGTGATTTATGTTACAATGGCCACTGTTTTTATACTTCGTATGCAAGTGTGCGACTAATCTGATGAGAGATATTATATGTTTTTCAGAGTCAGATAGCATTCATTTATGCAGCATAGACAAGAAAATGTAGATGGATTTTACAAAATTATCTACAAAAGTTATCTAAAATGACTAGATCTGTCATAAAAGAGAACATCTTTTGGCAAGTAATGAAGTTGTAAACATGTTTGCATGCTCCACGTCTTGGTTCTGAGACCAGCCATCATTTGAATTTGTACAGTGTTCAAATGTAGGCAGCCTTGCATAGAGTTTGATGATAAAGGGACATAATGCATTTGATCGATCTCAAATATTTACTGCGTTGATGAAGTTGTACAATCTCCTAATTTGATGCATCCTTTCATCTACCAATTGGCTAACTAGTGGTATAGAGGATCTTTGTACCTATTTCAGAATGATGCTTAGCAAATTAGTATTCTAGTAGAATGCATGAGAAACCAAGTTTGTGGTTTTTCTAATGATCCATTTATGAATATGAATGAACAATATATATTTTGTGAAAATAAGCTGAGGCTGTGACTCAGAGTTATAGTTAACACTGCAATTATTCCTTCACCTAAAGTATTTCTGAACAATTAGGTGCTGCCTTTTGAGTTCTGATTTGCATTTCACCATGCTGAGTATATCTCTGATTAGCTTTTTACACATCTTTTCCAAATGCAGGAAATTCAGAACTATTTTGTCGATTACATGATCAATGATAACCTGGGCGCTATATCGACCACTCACCTGGTTTATGCAGATAGCGAACCGAACAAAGCAAGGTGTTCCAAGTGCCTCGAACTAGCAAATCTTCACTCCATGGCAGTCGACTTTGCAAAAACTGGAGCTCCTGCAGAAATGCCAAGAGCACTACGACCCAAAATATTCCCAGACTTCATGGAAAGATACGAGAAACCCATGTTCATCTCCCCTGGAGTTATTGGGAAGCTATATCGAGCAGTATCAAGTTATCATGAAGATTTAAATTCTGAAACCATCACTTCTCAATGGGTTTGTGACGATGATCTACAAGTTGAAGGTTTTGAGGCATTCCTTGGCGCTGCGGAAGAATATTACAGCCGGTATGCTGAGAAACTGAGCTTACTGATGAATTATTATGGAGCAGAACATGAAGATGAGATTCTGACTGGCAACTTGCGCAATAAGGCGGAATACTTACAGAAGGATAGGAAGAGATACGGAGAAATGAAAGATCGGATGTTGATTGGGGTCAGAAACTTGCAGGAAGAGGTCGGCGGTTGGTTTAAGTGCAGCTGCGCGGAAAAAGACATATTCAAGATGGCATCGGCATGGTATCAAGTGACCTACAATCCGGACTACCGTTCAGAAACTCGATTCCTTAGCTTCCCTTGGATAGTAAGCGATGTTTTGCTGATGATAAAGGCGGTAAAGACTCGGAAGAGTTGAATGTCATGGCAGTATGTGTTCACATGTATTTCTTGTGCACTATCTAAACATGTTATATTATCTACTCTGGTCCGCCTAAATATAATGTTAAGTTTGTATGATAATGGAGTTTTGACTCGGGAGTGTTATTCCACTTGACTGATAGACGGTCAACTAGCTAAATGAGTTGAACTTCCGGTCTAATTGGAACCGCCTTTTAATGATGGATGTGTTAAATCATCAGAGTAGAAAATGACTAACTGTAAGGATGCGTCAACTAGTCAAAAAAACTACAGTAGTCTGCTTCGTAAGAGGATGCTTTCGAAACTCAAATCCGTGATTAAATATCAACATCGTTGATCCTATCACAGAACGAGGTGGACTCTCAAAGGTGAGGTGGACGCGAGCACTGTTTCTTCTGACTTCGAACTGCAAAGAAATAATCCGTTAGCAACCCGTCGAAAAAAGTCTCCGGCAAGACTTTCGACAGTGAAGTCAGTCTCCGATGGAAGAAATGAAAATAGGGGAAGAACTGTAGCAAAAACTATCGCGCGTACATACATATGAAGTGTGGAGGACCTTATATAGCCGAGGGAGCGACAATTTCTGCCCCGCATCTGCCACCCTTTTTGTCTCATGCGGGGACAGGATCAAGGGTACTGTCAGCTCGTCGACCGGCGCCGCCCGGTCTGACACAGGCAGGGATCGTTGTGGTACGGAGTGTTAGGGTATGTCAGGAAAGTACTGTATCAGCGGGATATTCACGATTCGGACACGAATGGTATCAGGCCCGCGCCGACTCTCGTACCACTTTCGCCAGTATAGTGTCAGGGAATGGGTGTTCCTTAGGAAAACGACAAGTCCCGAGCTCGAACGCCGACCGACCACCCGAGTGAAACCTGGTCGTGCAGCCGATACCTCCTAGATTGGGACAGGGTACTCCCTGAGTCAAGGAGCACTCAAACTTAGCCAATCCGACTCGTCCCATGGTCGTGTGATTAGGGCACAGGGAGACTGTCGACTGGATGCCTAACGGATGTTGCCCGGACGACCCCAGGCTCGACAGTCGATATCTCTCGCTAGGGGCTAATGTAAAATGACACTCAGCGTTTTCCAGGTAGGACTAGGTCAGGGTACATCTGACTGACCGCTCAGTCGGGCGATTTGGCCCGAGTTGGCCTCGGGCCCTAGCCCAGCCAGTTATACTGATCTATTCGTACCCCGTGGCCCTGACCTATCCTTATGTAACGCCAGACTGGCCGACCGAGTCATACGTGAGCTGAGCCGGGATCAATCGCCATGCTAACAATCATGTTCTTCTAGACCGCTAACAAAATGACAAGCTCGCCACTTGAAAGAGACAAGCTAGGCAACAAAAATGCTGCCACTGTTATTAACTACATTTCAATACAGAGAATCATGAATCAATTTGTATATCAAGAGATGGACAAGTTATGCAAATATGAAAGTTTTTTGAGCCAGGAAAGTATTTCTATAAGCAAGATTGAATGACCTGCATAGAGTTTTTCAGTTTACAGGAATAGAATCACATCAGCACCTGTCCTTGGATGCTCATACAACACAAAGCAATTTAAACTTCTAGCAAAAACCATTCATTAAGGTAGACTAGTGATATAGCAGCCGCAGTTAACATCGGAAATTATACCGGTTCATTAACAAGTACATGAATTTCAGTTCTTGATCTCAAAAAATTCTCAATAACTTAAACAAAATGATTCTCCAATACAGATATAGGGAAGTATAAGACACTCCTGAAACACTTCATATTGTTGGAACTCAAAGGACCATTTTAACAGCAGGATAGCTTACTCGAAGTTTGCTTTGTCTCATCAGTCCCATTGCTTGTAAGGGTTACCCTGTTGACGGACAATTCAGCTTTGTAAGAATCAGAGTTTAGGACCTTCCTGCTCACATTATTGTATATCTCTTTGATGACAATCTCAAAGGCCGCCTTCACGTTTGTGGAATCAAGAGCTGAAGTTTCAATAAAAAACAGCCCTTCCGCTTCGGCAAGGCTTTTTCCTTCTTCAACCGATATATTTCGGATGTTCTCCAAATCACATTTATTGCCGACAAGAATCTTTGCCACGGTGGTGTCACAATGCGCTGCATTACATTCTCAGTCAGTGTTAAGATGCATAAAGGCATTATATTAGGAAGTAAATTTGTCTATCTTTGATGGAGGTGGAACAAGAACTGATTGGTGACAAAGTAGAGGTATTAATCTTAATGGCCACCTGATATGCTTAAGGGAATATGCATATCAACCTACTGGGAAATGCATATCACACAGAATTTGGTCAGTTTACAGAAGTAGGAGGGCAGGGTCAGAATATTTACATAACCAAGCATTCAGTTTCCAAAAGTAGGACGTGAAAAATATTTACATAACCAAACAGTAAGTCTCTAGTAGCATGAAGGTTCGAGAAATTTAGATAAACAAACGAGCCTTGGACAAGCAGAAAATGCCTTATCCAATACTGTAAAGTAGATATTAAGGTAATTTTGAAGGAAACTAATTTTAAGGTAACAACAAAAGAAATATATAGATATTCCTACTAGTCTTCCAACAAATTCTACCTGTCCTTACACACATGATCAAAGTTTCAAAGACCATATCCAAGTGGTATGCAAGCTAACGACCATACAGTGCATAGCAGTATGCAGAGACATATGCAAGAGCATATAAAGCCAGAATAAAAGATATATGCGGTGTGTGGAGTTATTGCACCATGCGAGTTCTTGAGCCCACCACGACACATAGCTTTGATGCATGGAACATGCAACTAGATTTTGTACCCTGGTTTGGTGTTTTCATAATAAATAACCCATAGTCTGTCCCTTTCACCTAAAAAAACAAATACAAAATGTTACTTAAATAGGGTAACTTATGGTTTTAATTAAATTTAATTGAGTTTATATTAATTTGAATAACCAAATATGGTTTAACCACTTAAAAGGAAAGATCTGAGAGATATTTTACTTTCCTCTAATGATTAAAGTTCCAAGTCAATAGGTAATAACAAGATCTATTCTTTCTTAATACATGCATAAATTTCGCTAATAGTTATTGTTTGCCATGCCATTCTGGCTTGATGAGCATATTGTATGCCCTTAGGGCGTAGCGCAAAGGGTAGGTCCATGACATTTCTGGCATAATGGCCAGGGGTAGATCCCCAGGAGGTGACGATCTGTATTTTCGGCCCCATCATGGGTTTGTTGTCTGTGTACCTGCATGAACCTCCCTCCATATCCGTGGGGCCGACTCTAGGGGGGTGGTTAAGGTAACGGATCTATAGTTTTTTGATGAGCATATTGTAACTACCAATCATGATCACTTGCCTGTCTTTTAGCACTTCGATCCTAAAACTAAACTTATAAGCATGCAGTCCAACCACAAGGATAATAGGATGATGTTTTGACAGAGATGAGTACATACCTGAAGTAGGAAATAAGCTTTGGTGTAAAGTTGACAGACAAATCAGAAGATGATCCTTAAAAAAGATTACGTGCATTTAGCCCTACATTGCTAACTCCATTTGCTCACACCCACTGTCTTTATACCACATTGGACGAAGGGTTTGAGACGGGAGCAGATCCGGGTGGGAGCGAACTTGCTCGCTATTTTAGATCAGCAAATGTTTCTACTTTTATCTGGTCAATAATTTCTTTTCACAATTTTAACCAAACGGGAAAAACGAATTATACATCTGCTCTTACGAGGCTTCTCAAACGATGACAGAGGCAATTTATATTGGCACTACCTTTGGCAGTCAATTATCACTTTGTGGTTCAAGCGCTATATCATTACTCAAATCGAATAAATCGTAGATCTACCGCAGAAACAAGACTCCCATTTATGGCCAAAATCGAGCGAATTAACATCAGATCCGGAGTAACAATCGCGAAGATCACGAAAGGTAGCGGGATTTGAGCACATACTGTTGAGCTCCTGCAGCCATCGAGGGATACTGTCGAAGGTAGTGCGGCGTGAGATGTCGTAGACGACGAGCGCCCCGACGGCGCCGCGGTAGTAGGCGGAGGTGACCGCGCGGAAACGTTCCTGGCCAGCGGTGTCCCAGATCTGGGCTTTAACTTCCTTTCCGTCGATCTCCATGCTCTGGGTCTGGAACTCCACGCCGATGGTGGCCTTGGAGTGGAGATTGAACTCGTTGCGGGCGTAGCGGGAGAGGAGATTGGACTTTCCGACAGCGGAGTCGCCTATGATGACGATCTTGAAAAGGTACTGCTCGCCTTCGTCGTCCTCCATTGCTGCGATTACGACCTTTCCTATCCCTTTGCTCTTCTGCAGCCTGCACGACGGGCAGTGAGCGTCTGACTACGGAGAAGTGGGCGCTTCGTGGTGGCTTTGTTAGTGGCTTTGAGCTGTAAACAACAATAATAACAAAATCAAAAGACCACTTAAATTTTACATTTATAAATGGATATTCTTTTTTTTTAAAAAAAAGCAAATAATATAGATATTTTATATTTAAAATATCTTTTATTTTAATATTATTGTAACGTTATTTAAAAAATTAATTAATTCATTTTAATTCAAATATATATATATATATAAACTATTTTAAAAATACTGGTAGAAACTAAGTAGTTATGCATAAAATATAGCTAAATTTTAAATTTTAAATCATAAATCTTGACATTTTAAATCTTAAATTTTAAATTATGAATATTATTATATCAAAATATTTTTTATTGACTCTATTAAAATTATTTAAATTTCATCTAAATCATTTTAAATTAATCAAAATAACTTTAAAATTTTAAAATAATTATAAAAACTACTTTACACAATTATAAAAACTAATAATAGATCAACTCTCCATCTTAAATCTTAAACACTAATATGTCCAAATATCAATATTTAGTAAATTGATCTAAATTATTTAAATTTCTTAAAAAATACTTTAAAATAGTTATACAAGTAATTAAGTAGATATTACGCTAATACAATACCATAACAATAATGTATTAATTGTTTCATGTTGTAGTAAAAAAAATACAAATATGATTTAATATCGAATTTAGTTTAATTTGATATAATAATTGTATAATAATACTAAAGTAAGGATATTTTTGAAAAGTAAAACGCTGTCTTTGTTGATTTTCTATTTTATCTTCTGTAAATTATCTTTAAATTTCCAATTGAATCTTAAACTTTATCCTCAGTCCTATATCAAAAAAATTCATTTCCACTCCCTATATGCAAAGTTTTATTTGCTTCAGCTCCCTAATAAATATTGTTTTATCTAATTGGCCTTATTATTTTTAGGTACAAAAAGTCCAAAATGAGATATAATTCCTCCTAAATTTAGTATCATATAATTAAAATCCAGTATATTTTTTATCAAATTAAGTACCATACTTTTTATACGTATAAAAAGTCCAGGAAGAAGTATAATTCTTCCTAAATTCAGTATATTTCAATTAGATTTTAGTATACGTTCTATCAAATTGAGCACAATTCTTTTTCCACCGGACCAATTGATTAGGAGTTCATACCTAATTGCCCTTATTATTTTTAGGTACAAAAAGTCCAAAATGAGATATAGTTCTCCTAAATTCAGTATCATATAATTAAAATCTAGTATATTTTCGATCAAATTAAGTACCACACTTTTTATATGTATAAAAAGTCCAAAAATAAGTATAATTCTTCCCAAATTCAGTATATTTCAATTAGAATTTAGTATATATTCTATTAAATTGAGCACAATTTTTTTTCCACTTGACCAATTAATTAGGAATTCATACCAATTGATTAGCTTAGGATGAATTGATTATACCATACTTAATTTGATATAAAATATATTGAATTTTAGTTAAATTATATTGAATTTAGAAAGAATTATATTGATTTCAGACTTTTTAACTTAAAAAAATTGAAGGGTAATTCGGTAAATCTGTAGTTGAAACACATGAAACATTATATGTAAGGAGTGGAAATAAATTTTTTCTGAAGCAGGGAGTAAGGAGAGAATTGAGTTTGTATGCAGGGAGTTTAGAATAATTTTTCTAAATATAAGAATTAATAGTGAAATAAGTTTATAAGATTACAGCACAAGGATGATATATAGATTCTCAGTTGTGATGTATTACCATCATGTTTTTACTTAGATGAAATGATAAATTTAAAAATATTGAATTTTCATGATCACTCATCAATTTATCTCGATGATTGATTTAAAAAAAATAGTGAAATGAATTTGTTGGCACGATTAATGTACATAAAATATAACACGTGAGAGTATCTAATTTATTTGGAACACGTGTAGCTTTCCAACGCAATAATCTCTCCCCTCCTCTCCTCGCGCCCTTTCGTTTTTTGTTCCCCGTTCCTTCCTCGCCGATCGATCGATGGGCTTTCCCTTCCTCCTCCTTCGTCTCCTTCCCCGTCTGTCACTCCTCCTATTCCATTCTCCACCGCTAGAAAACTCCACATTTCCTCCCGCCACCGCCTGCACCCGCGCTTTTCGTCTCCCCGTCGCATGCGACGCTAATCATCTCGAACGAAGAAAAATATGGTGGGGAGGAAGGACCGCCGCCTCCTCGTCGCCCTCCTCTTCTTCTTTCTCGTCTTCCGCCGGATCCAATGCCGAACGGACACTTCCTCCGACGACGCAGACGCCATGTTTGCCCTTGCGCGGGCCCTCTCCGGCCTCCCCTCCTCCTGGAAGCCCGGCTCCGACCCCTGCTCGTGGGACGGCGTCACCTGTTCCTCCGGTCGCGTCACCGGCATCAACCTCGCTTCCCGCGGCGTCTCAGGCTCCCTTCCTCCCGCTATCGGCTCCCTCTCGGCGCTTACCACCCTCAACCTGCCGCGCAACCGCCTCTCCGGCCCTCTCCCGCTCCTTCCCAACCTCGCCTCCCTCCAAACCGTCTCCTTCGAGGACAACGCTTTCGACTCGCTCCCCGACTCCTTCTTCGCCGGACTCGTCGGCCTTCAATCCATCGCCCTCGACGACCTCCCCCTCGCGCCGTGGACCCTCACCCGCGACCTTGCCTCCGCCACCGGCCTCGTCGAGCTATCCGCCGCGAATTGCTCTCTCTCCGGCTCCATCCCTGACTTCCTCGGCTCCCTCCCCAGCCTCCGCCTTCTCCGTCTCGCTTACAATTACCTCTCCGGCACCCTACCCTCTTCTCTTGCTGGCTCCGGCCTCCAGCAGGTCTTCCTCAACAGCCAGCAGTCTTCCGGCTTGCTCTCTGGTCGCATCGACGTCATTGGCGCCATGCCTCAGCTAACCGTCTTCTGGATCCAGTCCAACGCCTTCACCGGCCCCATTCCCGACCTCTCCAACCTAACCGCCCTCGAGTCCTTCAACGGCCGCGACAACGCCCTCACCGGCGTCGTCCCTGCCTCCCTCGCCGCCTCCCTCACCCTCAAGAACGTCTCCCTCTCCAAAAACATGCTTCAGGGCGCTTTCCCGCAGTTCGCCAGCAAATCCGTCGTCCTCGACATCGACAAGGGCAATCAATTCTGCAGCCCGGCGCCCGGTCCCTGCGATCCCCGCGTCACCGTGCTGCTCGACATCGCCGCCGGGTTCGGCTACCCCCTCCTGCTCGCCAAGTCGTGGAAGGGCAACCAGCCCTGCGGCGCCAACTGGCTCGGCGTCACCTGCGACGCGCAGGGCAACATCATCGTCCTCAACTTTGCTAACCAGCACCTGGGCGGCGATATCTCGCCGGCCTTTTCCAATCTCACCTCGTTGCGGCAGCTGTTCCTCAGCAGCAACGACCTCGTCGGCTCGATTCCCGCGAGCTTGACGCAGCTCCCGCAACTCCAGCTGCTGGACGTCACCAACAACAGCCTCTCCGGCAAGGTGCCCACCTTCCGCACCTCTGTCAAGCTCAAGCTCGAAGACAACCCCAAGCTCGGAGAAGACTCTGGCTCTCTGTTCGGCACGCAGTCGTCCCCTGCAGCCCTGATTGCCGGCTTGATCGTCGCCTTCGTGGTCCTCCTTGCTTGCGCAGCGGCATTGCTCTTCTACTGCCGCAAGAAGAATCAAGGTAAGAAATTCAAGCGCATCGCGTCCGATTCAAAATCATTCAAGATCGGATTGGATGGATTTAGCAAAGGCAGCGGAGGCATTCCTCGAGCAGCATCGCCAGTTCGGATCAGTACTCAGTTGAAGCTCAAAGCATGCACATCTCGATTCAATCCCTTCGAAGTGCCACCGACAACTTCAGTGAAGCCAACATCTTGGGCAGGGGAGGGTTTGGCTTCGTGTACAAAGGCGATCACAATGGAACGACGATCGCCGTTAAGAGAAATGGATATGACAGTACGTGCAATCAGGGAACTGACGAATTCAAAGCGGAGATTGAAGTTCTTAGAAAGGTTAAGCATAAGAACTTGGTTGCGCTTGTTGGCTTCTGCGACAATGACCATGAGAAGCTTTTGGTGTACGAGTACATGGCCGGAGGAACCTTGACGGAGCACCTGTTCCACTGGCAGAGTAGAGGCGAGCCGCCGTTGAATTGGAATCAGCGGCTCGTGATTGCTCTGGATGTTGCTAGAGCAATAGAATACTTGCATAGCCTTGCTCAAGAAAGTTACATACACAGAGATCTAAAACCTTCTAACATACTCTTGGACAAGGATTTGAGGGCCAAGGTTTCAGATTTTGGACTAGTGAAGCTTGCCGCCGACAATCAAAAGTCCATGCAGACGCGACTGGCCGGCACATTCGGGTATCTTGCACCTGAATATGCAAGTAAGTTAGTTTAACTTCAATGTAGAAAACAGTTGTATCAAGCATGAATCTGTGCTATAGTAGTCCAATAGTTGTTGATGATAGAATCTTCTTGTAACAGCCACAGGAAGGGTTTCGACTAAGGTTGATGTTTATGCATTCGGTGTGATATTGATGGAGCTAATCACCGGACGGAAAGTTTTAGACGAATCGCAACCTCACGAGGAGATCCATTTGGTGGCGGTATTCCGCCGGAAATTTTCCCATGAGAAGGACAAGTTCCTAGCCGAGATGATGGATCAAACTCTTGAACTCGACAAGGAAGCTAAAAAAGCTGGGCAGAAGTTGCTGATCTAGCATGGCACTCGACAGCCCGAGAACCTCACCAGAGGCCCGACATGAGCCATGCTGTCAATCGACTAGCTCCCCTAGTCAACCAATGGCAACCAACTAACTATGTTGATGACGACGACGATGATGAATCAAGCATGGATCTGACAGAACGGATGGAGCGATGGCAGTATAACGATAACACTTCGACAACATATACATTCGACTCCAACTTGAACTGAAAGCCCAGCTCTAAATCTGAATAGGATTTTCTGAAAGTTTGCAATAATGAAGTTGCAAGAGGAAGATAAGCTACGGTCTCTACCATGTCCTAGTAATTCTTGGAGGTTTGGGATGAAGTCATGGTAAACTATACACTACCATGAATAACTAACTAATTAAATTTTACTTTGCAAAAATTTTGGACTTATTTTCTGGTCTTGTCATTTTCCTTGTATCAACAAAATCTCTAGGAGGCTTGAAAGTGGAAAGTGTTAATTTTGTTAAATTCAGTGAAAAAGATGATGGTAAGTTATTTTTATGGGTTTCTGATGATGTTCAATTAAAGGGTTTGCAAGTAATGGACCAAACTAAACCTTTGGAGCCAAATTAACTTGTATTTATAACTTGTATGAGTTACTACAAAAGAACGAAATAATAAATGAATATGGAAAGGGATGCTTACACTAGATCATCCATCGACCTATATGGAGCTCGAGTATGGAGCCTGCCCTGTTACAACTTGCAAAAATTGGCTTCTAATCTGGCAAGGATACTTGCAGAGATATCATCATCTCATGTCACAACATTGAGGGTTCCCTGCCTGCAATTTCTCCCACATGCACAGCATTTGACGGGGAGACTGGTAATGAGCGATGTAGTAATCTTCAATGCAGCCGAACTGGCAGAATTTGAGGTTGTGGACGTACTCCACAGGCTTAGAATTGTTGAACTTCTCCACCCACATGCCCATGCTCACGTCTTCCATCTTGAATAACTGTACAAGAACAAACAAGTTGGACAATGTCAGGATGCAATCTTTAGAACGCATATATCACTTCATTTTGGGAATAAAATAAATAAAATTCGAGAGGCAGTTCACATTTAAAAGTCGGAAACTATGCTAAACATGGTTTTTTTTCTCTGTAGAAAACCCTTATTAGTTGTTCAAAGTACAAGAGAAGAGTCTGTTTCCTAGAAACAGTGAATTATATATCATGTGCTGAGAGAACTCACGTTGTGGACGTTGTGTGATACTGTAAATAATATAGAATATCTGATGCAAACTATAGTTTAGATATCAATGGAAATTACAAGCGACTGCAGCTAATATTCACCAGGGGAACTACAACAAAATCATTATGCCAATCTGGAACAATGGGGTTCGTCAGTTTGTATTGTACACGAAGTGTGTCTATTAAAAATTGTGTTAGTCAGTTAAGTCTTCTTTTACTTGGACAACTAACTTGTTCATGTAGCTGCTAGGCTGCCTTGTATGGTCAATGCCATGTGGACTACAGATGGCTACTTCAAAAGTTATCTCATATTGTTTTAGCGTTTCCCTCAGTCCAATCTCCCAGTTTTCAATTTAAGCATGACGATGAGAAAAAAAAAACTTCTGGAGTTGAGAAATATAGAGAATTTTATAGACACTTGGTAGTCCATGAGGCATATTGATAGGCCAGCTTTAATCAGAAAATCACTCATTGATGACTTAAGGATTCATTTAACAGAAAAGTAACTAGTACTAGTAGACGATTTGCTACAAAATGAAGTATTGGACAGATCTGTTACAATCAAGAAAGGATCTTACTCTCAGTGTGTGCTTCTCAATCTCAGAAACAACATAATTTGCAATATCAGAAGATATAACATAGCCTGGACCATTAGCATAATGTGGGTAGTTCTCCTCTGGCCATTCCTGAAAGGAAGAAGTTTGATGTTACTAAACTAAAAAAGAACACCGATGGAAAAGCAGAGATAATAATATTAAACTATACTTGTTACATTGGAAAAAAAAACAAAGAAACAAACAGCATAACTAGATGGTTCAGCTGGACTAACCCATCCCTCATCCCACCTTTTGAACCCAAACCATACTCCTTCGAACTAGGAGACAAGAGGAAGATACGATCAAGAAAGAAAGGATCAAATTAACCACAAATTTGATAGTTCTCCTAAACCTGTGTTTGGATGGGGTGAGGGGAGGTTGATTAATGGAAAGGGAAGGGAGGGTAACTTCCTTGCATCCCAAATTGGGGTGTAAGGAAATAGGTCATTTGAAGGGTAAGGGAGGTTAAAAGTTCCCTTTTGCTCCCCTCACCTCCTTCCCTCACATCCCAAATTGGGATGTAAGGAAATAGGTCATTTGATGGGTAAGGGAGGTTAAAAGTTCCCCTCCCCTCCCCTCGCCTCCTTTCCAAATAGGGTTAAAAGTTACCTTCCCTTTACTTTTCCGTCACCTCCTCACAAACAGAGCATACAGTCTATCTGGGACGAGGTGAGGGAAGAGTAAGTAAAGGGAAGGTAACTTTTAACCTTGTTTAGAAAGGTGGTGAGGGGAGGGAAGGAGAACTTTTAAACTCCTACCTTACACCCCGATTTAGGATGTAAGGAAGTTACCTTCTCATCCCCTCCCTTCCCATTCCATTAATGAACCTCCCCTCACCCCATCCAAACAGAGCGTAAATGTTCTTCAAAATGTAAGCATGCCCTGTGTGTTTTCCCTAGGCGAACCTATAAATGTGCTTTATATTTTAAAAATATTAACATAATAAAATTCCAAATTCCAAATAATGAAATTTCTAAGTGCTTTCCATGAATTAGAGAGCCCAAATTACTATGAACATCTAACTCGTCATTAACTCAACAATATCAAAGCACCGTCCTTCTAACCAACATCTTATTGCCCCTAGCATCTCCTCTAAATCCAATTTTTGAAAAGCTATGTTAAGATTACCAATTCTTATCAGCAAGTATAAGAGGTCAATCTGAAGATGGGAAAATGAAAGAAAGGAGAGCCATGTTTGAAAATTTAGTAAGAGAGCATGTTTTGGAGAAAAGAAAACTAGGAGTCCTGTTTAATTATTTTGAAATTTTGAAAAGAAGTTGTTATATATATGCTTAGCTAACAATATAAATTATATGAAATGTCATGGTTGATTGATCAGCATTCATTATTTACTTTGTGTATAGAGTTATATGTCTTGCTTTGATTCATATACAAAATGTTGATATGAAATTCGATTAGTTAGGATGATTAATTCAATTATTGAGTCATAAATGTAAATTTTGTTTACCATAATTGTTTGGTTGATTAATCTGATGTATTGAATGGTATATACAAACCCATATATTAACACATGATGTTTGTGCATTGCTGCAATATAACCAATATTATTTTTTAACAAAAAATGGACCAAATCAACCACCATCTTTGCATATGCTTTTTCAAACCCTGAAAAAATAATAAATAGCGTATTCGTCCTCTTCCCATAGGCATATAACTGGCATATGGGAGCCTCTTTAGGACTTAGGAGGTTGCAAATTCTAATCTAAATAGAAATGAAGCATGAGCAGCAGAAAGTACGTACCTCATACGTCACAGCCCATTTCCCAGAGCGCAGAGGTTGGTGGTAATAATTAATGTTCCCTATGTAAAGACTTCTATCAGATGGGATTTTCTTCACTTCCTTGAGTACTGAATCAACCCTCACAAATGTGTCATCATCACACTTCATTATATGTTTAGCAGACACCGTTCGAACCTATTTTGAAGAGCACAAATGAAGTATAATTGTGATTTCAGCTCCAGCGGTGAATTTTAACATTGACTGGGCATGTTTGACTTACCCCATATTCGCAGATAGCAACAGTCTTCAAAACAACTAGATCATAACTATCCATGTAAGGTACTATAACAATATCTCCAAAGAATTCTGCCTCCTCTTTTAATTGCATGTTCACCTCCTTTCTTCCATTCTGTCCCGAAAACGAGTCAGATTCGGCAAAAAACTAAAAAAACTGAATTTCACAAATAGCGGATGTAAAAAAAATAATAATAATAATAAATACCAGCGCAACAAAGAACCTAGCGACCACATTTGATGATCTAGTTAATGCAGACATCCATGATTTTCTGACCGCCATACGTTCTGCAAAGTGGTTTCCTGCAGAAAGTATGCCAATGAAAAGTTCTACAGGTTCATCACCAAATGGAGGAGCTTGCCACTGAGCAGACATCTCCAGTTCCCTTTTCAGGGCAAAACTAGGATGTTTAGCAGGCAATGAAGCAGCATATATGGACTCAATGTCAAGATCTCCATTAATCGACAGGCCAGTGGCATCTTCAAGAGCGAAACTCTGTAGGAAAAAACAGATCTTAGAAAGCAGAACATATAATAAGCCAATTAAAAGTTGAAGACAAAGTTTTAGGCTAAACTCACAGTGCGGTATGGAAAGGATGTTACATGCCTCCCGCCAACATTAATATGATAACCCTCTAAACCAGCAGTTAATGTTAAAACAAACAATTTGTCCTCCACAAATGGATAGACTTTCACCCGGCCAATTAATCTCTTGAACCACCATGATTTCTTTGGTTCTTCCACCCGGCTCTCTTCATCTCGATTCCACCCTTCACACTTAACCAGACCATCAACTGTAACGTTTGGCAATCCAAATCAGATAAAGGATGAAATACTATATTCATATTGAACATAGATAATTTTTTAGCATAAAGGGAAAAAAAACACTAATCTAATACTCCTAATATAATTCACAAATGGGATTTGAATATATAGGTCGACGAGAATCCTAAATGCTCATACCTGTCTCCTCACTAGACATGGACTTCCAGCCCTCGCACCGCTGAGCCGAACCCCACTGCATGCGGTAGCAGGAATTCAGCTCAATCACTGGCTTACCGCTCCAATCACCCTTTAACCTGGGGTTAAAGTGGAGAATCCTTGGAGGATCTTCGCCATCCGCATATTTAAGCCCCTTTAGCTCCATCATGAACTGAGAAATCATCGCGTCCCGCTCCCAGTCTTTCAAAACCGTTGTCTTTGGGTCATAGTCGGGGTGTGCCCTTCGCGGCCTCGCCACCAGGGTGATATGGGACCCCAACGTCAGCCCGCAAGGAAGCACCATCAATCTCCCTCGCTCCTCGAGTTCCGCCCCGGATATCATGATCGAGTTCGGGCAGTTCTCTTCGGCCCGAATCTCCTTCGCTGGAGCCTCCGCAAGCGGCGCCAGAGAAGCCTTCAGGTCTTCAAAAACCCTCCTTCCTATCTCCCACGCGTCCCACGCCGATTTATGGAGCTCCGAAAAAGATCCGTTACTTCTTGAGTTAAGATCCAGCTGCGCCAAACCGGAGACAACCAGCGATCGCCGGTGCGGCCGCGGGCGGTGCGGGAGAGGAGCGGAGGTGGAAGCCACCTGCCGATAAGGGAATAAAAAGGGACGAACTGGGGCATGCATCTCTTGGGTCTCCTCCCTGCTGTGTAGGGAGATTGGACGGGTCACTGCGTCGCCCCCGCGGAGGCTGCCCGCGGCGCGGCGGCGGGAAACAAAAGGGAACTCACATAGGAGGAGGAAAGAGAAGTATAGCAGCCCGAGAAAAAGAAGGAAGTGCAGGAACCTCTTGCGGGTAAAAGGATTACAGGTCGGCTCCAACTTCGATCTCCTCATCATCGCACCTACCTATCCTCCGCTGATCCACCTACAGAGATATTGCGAAGACCACCAAGTAGAGGGAAAGAAACGAGGAGATCGCCGGCAACTCGAACTCGAACTCGAACCCTAGAAAGCGGAGCGACGCCGACGAGGCGAAGGGAGGCCAGAAAAAATAGCCGTTCGAGGCGGAATGCGTGGCATGGAGTCGCATCGTTATATTTCCCTTTTTCAATTGGCGCGTGGGTCCCACTAGATTGGAATTGGAGATTGCAAGGCGTGTTTTGTTTTGTTTTGTCGACGTGTGCGGACGGAACAGTGACGAACGAGGAGGGAAGGCCAGGTAAGAAAACAGCTGGTTCGGTGCCGGCTGGAGCAGGGTGGGTGGCCCACCATGCCAGTCCATCAATGGATCCGTCCTTTCCGTATTTCCGTTGCAACTATAAAAGGCAAGTCGTGTTTGCTGATTTTTTTTTCCCTTTTTCGTTTCGTAAAAAAGAGAACATTAGATCATCCATAATTCATCATGAAGACTTTTGAAGAATTAGTTAAGTCAAAAATAAAAAAGGGAAATGATTCACATACTAAAAACTGAATCCTCAATGAAAATTTTAATCATTAATCGACGGCGCCTCCGACATTCGATCGTCGATCGGATGCCATTGACGACCTTCAATCGTCATCCCGAATCAAACTATACCTTAGAAGACAGTGAACCTATCGAGACATCGATAACAGTGAACTCGTCGAAATCGACGGTGAATGATGCGATATCGCAATTGCAGCGATCCACGACGGGTTCCCCTGTGCCTCCTAGGGTATAGTTTGGTTCGGGACGGTGGTCGGAAACCGCCGATGGTGTCCGATCGACGATCGAACATCGGACGTGCCGCCGATTGACGGTCAAATTTTTCACTATGATATTCACTTTCACTATACATATCATAACCCAATAAAAAAATCTCATCTATTTCTTCACTATTCAAAAAGAGTAATGATTGGGAGAGTGAATTTGGGAGAGTGAATGGGAGAGTGAATGACGTGTAGCTAATGCGTACATGTTTGATCGCCGATCGGACACCACCGATGACCTCTGATTGCCGTCCCGAATCAAACTATGTCCTAAGAAGATGGTGAACCCGACAGGGTCGCCGGTAATTGAGATCTCGCCGGATTGACGGTGAATACGACGAGATCATAATTGCGGCGATTCCCGATGAGTTCACCGATCTTCTTAGGACATAGTTTGATTCGGGACGGTGATCAGAGGCCGCCGGTGGTGTCCGATCGACGATCGGACGTGTATACAATAACTGCCACGTCATTCACTCTCCCATCCACTCTCCCAAATTCACTCTCCCTATCATTACTCATTAAAAAAATGAATATCTTCATCTATTTTTTCACTAATAAAAAACATCTCAACAATTTGTGATGATCATATATTTTTCCATTAGATATATTTCTAATCTCTCCCTCCTATTTTACATTATATATAACTATTTTTTATAAATTTTTTAAAAACATTTAAATATTAAAAAAACATTTCTCGTCTCTCAACAAAATGTTTTTTTAACAAATATTAAAAAAAGTTATTTAAATATAAAAAAAAAATTAAAAAAACGACCTTGTTTAGGAGCCACTTCTTTAAAAAAAACTAAGGAACTCCCTTCCATTATGGGAGGGAGCTTTTTTGTTCTATCCGTTTGGAAAGAGGTTTTATTGTGGAAGACATATAATAAATACACGAGTGGAAGATGTATACTAAAGATTATTATTTCGGAAAGAATCGATGTCGACGGTTAGTCACTAGAGTTCAACCCATATGGATGTTGACGTTAAGAGAGGAACTCTACGTGAGCGTTAGGAGAACACGTCGGATGTTATCCGACGGAGCCCACTCCGACGCTCAAATCAGTGTCTCGATTCAGAGAAAATATAGAAGGCAGAAGGATGTATAAGTAATCGAGAATGCATAACCTCCTTATCGGAGAGGTTGAACTACCTTTTATACCTGCGGCGATTGTCTTGGTGTGTCCCATGATCTATGCCACGCCCCCCTTTGTCGGTTACAGGATAGTCTTTGAAACGGTCTACACCGTCATTAAGTGTGACCCATTGCGATATTTAAGGGTCATGATGACTCGCGATATTGGGAGTGCTTATCCATATATCCGAGAAAAAAAGGGGGATCGCTACTTGGGGTCGAATGCTGCTTGGGCTACGCTTCCCCGAGGTGATCTCGGGGTCTTCTGGCCCGGGAGGTCACGGGCACTCCACTTTCCCGAAGTGGTCTCGGACCCTGATTTCCCGGGGTGATCCCGGGAGTTTTTTGATTTTCAGGACATGTTTACTGCGGGGGCCCTGGAGGCTCCTCTTCACGAGAGGATCCCGGGAGCTCTGAAAGGGAGTCGATCGGACTCGCCATATCTTACCATCCAATTTTTTCAACCCACATATCCTGCCAAGAGTTACTCAACCCTATCAATTATCATGAATAATGAGATTATGTTATCGATCCTTATCAGATCCAAATACATTATTACATTATAGAAATTAGAATAAAATTTTAAAAGATATCCTTTAATAAGGTTTTGACAAATTAAACTGATTTTCATCCACTTAGATAAAAATTATATAAAATTTATCTATAGTATTTTGGACACCGAAAAAACAATTTATTTTAGTTCATTATGATAGATACATAGTAGCTAATGTACCTTATAGTTAAAATAAGTGTATTTATTCGATATGAAAAAAATACTTAAAATAAGAGCGAAGAAAGAATTTTCAATGTTTCACAATCTTAAAATATCAAGTTATAAATTAAAATAATTAAGTGATTCAAGCATTTGATCAATCTATTTAGTTCTAACATTTTCTGACGGAATCTGTATTCCGTCGGAATTTACGGACGGAAAAAATATTCCGTCGGTAATTGCCTTTATTTCCGACGGCGAAAACGGAATCGCCGACGGAATAGATATTCCGTCGGAGATTCCCGACGGAATAGGCCAGTCCGCCGGAGATTTCCGACGGCATAGACATTCCGTCGGAATATTATTTAAAATCCGTCGGAGATTTCCGACGGAATTTATATTCCGTCGGAGATTTCCGACGGAATTTATATTCCGTCGGAGATTTCCGACGGCATAGACATTCCGTCGGAGTAAACAGTTTATATTTTTACTCCGCGTATTTTTTTGTTGCCGCGAAAATCCTCATTTCCGACAAACCTCCGTTCCGTCGGAAACTCCGACGGAATTCCCCGTTCCGTCGGGGATCTCCGACGGAATCCCTGTTCCGTCGGGGATCTCCGACGGAATCCCTGTTCCGTCGGCGATCTCCGACGGAACGGGGAATTCCGTCGGAGTTTCCGACGGAACAGGGATTCCGTCGGAGATCTCCGACGGAATCCCCGTTCCGTCGGAGGAAAAGCAGAAACATTAGGCGGCAAGGAGAAAAAAGAAGCGGGAAACATGTTACTGACGGAATTTATTCCGTCGGAAATCTGTCGGTGAGGGTTATAAAATTAGGTGTTTTCCCAATTTCTTCCTCACACTCACCGACTTCCATCTCCTCTCCTCGAGCTCGAGATCGGCGCGCGATTCATCGTCTCCTCGTCGGTAAGTCCCTCTTCCCTCTCTCTGTTTTTCCGGCGGACTCGGCGGCGCGCCCTAGCGGCCTGGGCCACGCCGGCGTGCCCCAGGCTGCAGGCGGGGCGCCGGCATGCCCCTGCGGTGCTGTGGCACGCAGGCGGCTGCGGGGCCACGGTGGCGCGCCAGTGCTGCCGCGCGACCATGGCGGCGCCCCCCTGCGGCTGCGCTGCCACGCCGGCGATCCCCTGCGGCCGCGCGGCCACGCCAGCGACCCCCTGCGGCCGCGCGGTCACGCCGCTCTCCCCTGCGGCCGCGCGTGCACTCCGGCGGCGGTGAGGCCATGCCGCCGCCAGCCTGCGTGGCCCTGCGGCCTGGGGGCACGCCTTGCGTGGTTGAGGCACGCCGGCGGCCGGGGAGGCAACGCCGACGGCCCCCATCCCCCGGCGGCCCCCCCTGCGGCGTTGAGTGGGGCACGCTGGCGTGCCCCTGCACGCTGGCGTGCCCCAGCGTGCCCTAGCAGCCCAATTGGGCTGTGGGCTGGCTGCAGGGGATGGCTGCAGGCAGCCCAATTGGGCAGGCTGCAACCCAACTGGGCTGGGCTGCAGCCAGCCCAGCTGCAGCGCTGGGCTGCAGCCAGCCCAGCTGGGCTGCAGCCAGCCCAGCTGGGCTGCAGCCTTCCCAATTGGGCTGCCTGGTAGGCCCAATTGGGCTGCTTGGGCTGGCTGCTGCCCAATTGGGCTGCCTGAAGGTCAATTGGGCTCCCAGTCGGTCCGGCGGAAGTATTTGCCCCTGCTGTCCATTGGGTTGCCGGATGTTGATTACATTATTTGGAACTAATTAGATTTTACTTGTACCTTTATAGGTTACTGCAGTTGCTGCTTTCCTTCTAGGCTTGTACTTGATTAAAGGTATGCTATTTATTTTAATTTTGGTTGCAATGTTTACATTAAGTGTTATCTTATTATGTGTTAGCTTACATAGATTGATCTTACTTGTTACCTGCTTAGTTGTTATTTTAATAGATTATTTATTACATGTAATTCATATAAAACTATGATGTAGGGTTAATTTAAATTATATTTGTTTGATATTCTCATCCTACAACTGATCATCCTACAACTGAATATCCCATTATTAGGCAAATATGTCAATGAACAAAGCTTGGATGTACAACCGATTAGATAATGGATTTATCAGAGATGATTTTGTTTCTGAACTGGAAGCTTTTATGAACTTTGCTAAAAGTCATCCTGAATGTTTGAGTGGTGTTGAATTACGATGTCCGTGTAATCACAAAAAATGCAGAAACAGAGCTTTTCGTGATGAGGACACTGTAATAGTTCATATATGTAGAAATGGATTTGTCCCAAATTATTATAATTGGTACTGTCACGGAGAACCTTATGTGTATGAACCAATTGGGCCTTCTGCTCGTTCAACATCTGATATAAATGTTGTTGCACCTGATACAACAACTAATATTGGAATACAAACAATGGTTGAGGATGCAATCAATGTTATTCAATTTTCTCATGTAGATGACATACCAACACAAAAATATCAACAATTATATGAAATGTTAAATGCCAGTGAAAGAGAACTTTGGGAGGGCATTCCTTCTGGTCATTCGCAACTTTCAGCTACTGCAAGATTATTAAATTTGAAAGTAGAACATCATTTTTCAGAAAGATGCTATGAGGATATATGTCAATTGATGTCTGAGTTGCTTCCTGCTGATAACAGAATGACCGATAGCTTTTATAATACCAAAAAATTGGTCAATGGTTTAGGTTTGCCAGTAGAAAAGATTGATTGTTGTATCAATAACTGCATGATATTTTGGAATGAAGACAATGAACTGAGTGAATGTAAAATATGTAGTCATCCTCGTTATAAGCCTCTTACTCGTATACCTGGGAAGAAAAAGAAAAAGATTGCTTGGAAAGTGATGTATTATTTTCCATTGACTGCAAGACTTCAACGTTTATATGCATCTACTGCTACAGCTAGTCATATGATATGGCATCATCGCCATGTACACGATGGAGATCTAATGTGTCATCCCTGTGATTCCCCTGCATGGAAACATCTTGATAGTGTGTTTCCTTCATTCAATATGGAACCACGTAATGTGCGATTGGGACTTTCTGCAGATGGATTTCAACCATTTGGTCAATCAGGACAACAATATTCTTCTTGGCCGGTTATATTAACGCCGTATAATTTACCGCCATGGATGTGCATGAAAGATGAATTTATGTTCCTTACTATACTGATTCCTGGTCCAAGCAATCCTAAAGAGAAGATAGATATTTTCCTCCAACCTTTGATTGCTGAGTTGAGTGATTTATGGAATATAGGGTCCTTGACTTATGATATTGCAACTAAAACTAATTTTACATTACATGCTACACTATTATGGACAATCAGTGATTTTCCAGCATATTCGATGTTATCAGGATGGAGTACATCGGGAAAATTAGCATGCCCACATTGCATGATGGACTCTGATGCATTTTCATTACCTTGCAGTGGGAAAGTTTCTTGGTTTGATAATCATCGTAAATTTTTACCCAATGATCACCCATTTCGGCGAAATAAAAAAAATTTCTTAAAGAATGTTATAGTCAACAAATCTCCTCCAGTCATTGCTTCAGGTGAAGATATTATTGAACAAATTGACAGTTATGGATTTCTTCCAGTTTCTCAACCTGGTGCGGATGACATTAACAAGTACATTGTCAGAATGTGCAAGTGTGGATGGAAGAAAAGAAGTATATTTTGGGAGCTACCCTATTGGAAGTATTTGCTAATTCGACATAATTTAGATGTTATGCATGTTGAAAAAAATGTGTTCGATAATATATTCAACACTGTGATGAACGTCCCTGGAAAAACTAAAGACACTGCAAAATCACGTGAAGAATTAAAACAGCTAGTTAACAGACCAGAATTGCATCAGGATGAAACATCGAATAGATATCCAAAGGCTTGTTATATATTGGACAAAGATGGAAAACAAGCATTATGTAGTTGGTTGAAAGAAATAAAATTTCCTGATGGGTATGCTTCTAATTTGAGTAGATGCGTAGATATGAACAGATTAAAGATGTTCGGAATGAAAAGTCATGACTGTCATGTATTTATGCAAAGACTTATTCCAGTAGCTTTTCATGACTTACTTCCTCAGAATGTTTGGGAAGCGCTCACGGAAATAAGTTTATTTTTTAAAGATCTGACATCACGGTGTATTATGGTGGATGATATGGTTCGTCTAAAAACAGATATTCCTCTCATACTATGTAAGATGGAAAGAATTTTTCCTCCTAGTTTTTTTGATTCAATGGAACATTTGCTAGTGCATTTACCATACGAGGCTGAAATAGCTGGACCTGTTCAGTATAGATGGATGTATCTATTCGAACGATTTTTGAGGAAATTGAAGAATAATGTTCGTAACAAAGCAAGAGTTGAGGGATCAATAAGTAATGCTTATTTGGTTGAAGAAGCATCCTCTTTTTGCTCATATTATTTTGCTGATCATATAGAAATCAGACATCACAAATGTCCAAGAAATTTTGATGATGCTCGGGTGATCGACCATTCGATGCTTTCTATTTTCAAGTATCCTGGCAAAGCAATTGGTGGAGCTTCATCTAGATGGTTAACTGAACAGGAATATCATGCTGTCAGGACATACATACTTCTAAACTGTAATGAGGTCAAACCTTATATCAAGTAAGTTAACTTATTATATTCAATTTTACATTCATTTTAAAATGTTACAATGAGCACCGGAACAGCCCGACATACATCTGGATCGAAATCTATTGTTGAGCATACTATGGACTTGGTGAGTTTAATTCAAAGCTATCTTATTGCAAGTTAATTTTATATTTATTAATTATCTAACTCATATAATTATGTTCTAATAAATTTGTGTATATAGGAACGAGATCTTGCTCGCCAGCCCACTTGTATAGAGATTTTTTTGAAGACCCATAAGAAGAAAGATGGCACCTTTGTCGATTCTCGATCACAGGCGATACACGTATAATTAATATCCTAATTCTATTTAGTCGTTTCTATCTTTATTAATGTTAGTAATTCTATACAATTTAAATATAAATCTGATAATTCTTTTTCATACAGGATCAAATTACAAATAGAGTGATCGAGGCATCTCAGCCATCGATAGAGGGGGGGGGGGAGCCACAGACTTTATCCACCGATCAGCTGAATGAGATATATTATGATGCTGTCGGTGGACGGACAAAAAACTCCACCCTCTACGGGCTTGGCTCACAGGCCAAAGTTGCATTCGATCGTTTAAGGATGCCCAGGGGTCGTGCCACTTCGTTTGCTTCTTCTGAGATGCAGTCTTTACGACAAGAAAATCAAGAACTGCGCTCTCATATTGCCTCCATGGATCAGAGGATGGATCAGTGGATGGCCAATGAGCAGAGGAGAGTGGAGGAGGATCGGAAGAGGGCGGAGGACGATCGGAGAAGAGAGGCCAACCATAAAGCTTTGATGGACCATATGAAGGCGGTCATAGCTAATTTCACCCCTCTATCTCACGGTTTTGAGTCACAGGAGACTCAAGATCCAACATACCGTGGCGAGTAGATTTTCTCTAAGGTATGTTAAATGATAACATGTGTTTTATTAAAATCATCTAAAAGCTATCTTATTTTGTAATTGTATTCTAATATATTATATTTTTGGCTTTCAGGATTCTTTATTTTGTAGTGAGACATCCTATCAGATTTTTATCCAGGTATTAAAATTTATTGTTCATATATAATTGTTTAAATTTTAGATACTTAAGTTCATGCATTAGCTTTTAAATTACCACAATTTATGTTACGAATGTTCTTATTATTTTTTGCTTTTATTGCTCCTCAACGTCAGTTCTAATTATTTTCTAGCTGATTTTCTATGTTGCTTCAATGTATCTTCTTGGCCGGATCAGTAAAAGTTTGTCATAGATAGTAACGTCAGTTCTTATTATTATGTGAGAATCTGTAAATTTATTTTTTAATTAAAATTTCAACACTGTAGAGAAGCTTGGTGTTATGGTTTGTTTACCTGGTAGTTTTCCATTTTGGGATTGTTGTTTGGGCTATTACAATTGCTGCCACGAAACCAACCAAGCAGATTTTTCTTATGCATTTAAGCTTCTTTTGTAATGTATTTGTTGTAATTGTAAAAGGTTCTTCCTTGCAGGCACATAAATACCTTCTGCTGGTAGCTTGCAAGTCAGTTAACACACTAGAAGCTTTTGAGAAAGACATTCGCTTGTATTTTGGTGAAAAGAATACTGAGAGTATGCTTGTTGTATTAGAACCCTTTATGTTTGTATGCAAAGCTTGATGAAGGACCTTTTGTGTTTGTGTTACAAACTTAATTTGTATGTTTGTTGTATTTTATGTTTGGAAAAGAACCTTTGTATTAGAACTGTGTTGAAATCAATTTTTGTACATAATTTTATGTTTGGTTTTAGATGATTGGTTTTAGAACAGTATATTAATTTTTTTAATAAATTATTTTGAATTTCCGACGGAATACCGACGAAAATGGAAAATTATCGCCGTTATATCGGAACTTTTCGATATTTTTTTTGCGGAATCAGTATATTCCCGACGGAAACACTGTTTCCGTCGGAATTCACCGACGGAAACAGTGTTTCCGTCGGCACACACCGACGGAAACACTGTTTTCGTCGGGAATATACTATCACCTTTTACCGAATTTACCGACGGCAATTCAGTTTCCGTTGGTAATTACCGACGGATAAATTCCGTCGGAATATATATATACCGACGGACCACAAAATTCCGTCGGGAACATTATCCCCGACAATTTATCTTCCGACTTTCAAATTTCCGTCGTTATTCCGTCGGTAAGGAGCATTACCGACGGAATTCCGTCGGTAATTTCCGTCGGTAATGGCAAAATTTTTTGTAGTGTTTTCAGGGTCACATTTCTAATTTTCCACTGTACGGATAAATTACATAGATTATTTTTTTAAAGATAAATTATATAGATAATTGTTAGAGTTTGATGACCCGAATTCAGTTTGATTCGACTCAAAAAAATCATGGTGCGACATATATGTTGAAAACTAAATTATGAAGAAAAAAATTTAGGACTCTGTGGTGGTAGCGGAGGTCTCAGGTCGGTACGGATCGTTCCCTATTTAAAGGACTTATTATTAGGGTTTTGTATTATGATTAAGGCTTTGAGCCGCCGACTTTGTATTCTACCGTTCATAGTGATTTTCCCTCCTCTGCTCGTGATTTTTTCCCGTCAAGGATTTTCCACGTAAATCTTGTGTATTCTCTATTGTTCTTGTTGTCGTTTTTCGTACTAATCTCGTTTCAATAAATTTTAATTAAATAAATATATTTAAGAATCTTTTATCGAGAGTCTTACTATTAGAAAATGAGCTATGTGACCCATGCTACTATAGACTAGGCATGGACCGCTATTGGCATATATAAGGGCAACAAAAATAGCCCCAATATTATTATTGGACGACAATCAAATTGAAAGAGACTGAAACCTTTCTTGCCCTCCCTGTGAGTCTATATTATTGGACGACAGTCAAATTTTTCACTGAAACATTCACTTTCACCGTGCAAATCATCTCTCTCTATATACATGACTTTTTTATATGAGTTTCTATTGGTGATATCTGACGTGGATATTTGGCACAGTTAAAATCTGAATTTTTTAAATCGTTCTCTCTGTCTCTCATCTGCATGCAATGAATCTTTCCTCTCTTCTTTAATTGCATACAAAAGTTATGTTGATTTCTACAAATCAATATCAACTTAATACCAATAACACCAAACTAGCACTATCCACATTAGTGCTGATTTGTAAAAACCAGTACCACATAACATGATGTTAATAGTTTCTACAAATCAGCACAAAACGTGTGGTGCTGGTTTGTATAAACCAGCACCACACGGTGTACAATGGTGTTGGTTTACATAAACTAGCACTATGTTGGACGTTGGTGATGGTTTGTACGTGGTGTTGATTTATACAAACCAGTACAAACGTGGTGCTGATTTATAAACACCAATACCAATGTGGATAGTGTTAATTTTGGTGGTGTTGGCTTCAAATTGATGTGGTTTTTTACAAACCAACACCTGACAATAGTATTAACGTGATGTTGATTTTTACAAACAAACACCAACGTGGATAGTGTTGTTGGTATCAAGTTGGTGTTGGTTGTAGAAACCAATACCATTTTTGTATGCAATTAAAGGAAAGAGAGAAAATTTATTGCAGGTAGATAAGAGATAGAGAGAGCGATTATAAAAATTTAGATTTTGACTATGTTAGATGTCCACGTTGGGCGTCACCCATAAGAGTTCATATAAAAGTGTATAGGTTATCCCCTCTCTCTCTCTACACACACACACATACACAGATTTCTATATCCTATTCGACGCTTCCTATATGATCGTGAGTGAAATCTGACGTGGACGATCTGACACAACCAAACCCAATTATTTTAATACCTTTGTCATCTGCATGCAAAATTTTTATCTTTTTCCTTAATCATTTGCATGCAAAACTATTATCTCTTTCCTCTCTCATCAAAACTTTTATCTCTTTTCTCATTCATCTACACATGCAACACATTATATTCTTTATACAACGGTTGTAGCAGTTACAACATAGTAGCTGCTACATAATTGTAGCAACTAATATGTAACAACAACTATAGTAGTTGTAATAGTTAGTAGCAGCTGCTATAACAATTATAGCAGCTTCTATAATTATTTTAGCAGTTACTACAGCTACTACATAATAGCTGTTACAACAGATGTATCAACTACTATGTAGCTGCTGCTACAACTACTACATAGTAACTATTACAATACTTCCACAACTACTATAGTAGCTACTATAACTGCTACATTGCAACTGCTACAACAATTATGACAACTACTGTATAACAACTTCTACAACTACTGTAGCAGTACTACAACAGTTGTGACAGCTATTACGTAGGAGCTTCTACAACTACTGTAGTAGTTGCTACAACTGTTATAGGAGCTAATAAGTGACTGCTACAACTATAGTAGTTGCCACAATAATTGTGTAGGGATGAAAAATATTGCATGTAGATGAGAGAGGAAAGAGATAAAAAAATATTGCATGCAGATGAGAGAGGAAAGAGAGAAAAATTATTGCATACAGATGAGAGAGATTAAAAAAAAAATAGATTTTGGCCGTGTCAGATTGCTCACGTTGGATGTTGCTCAAGGTCGCTCATATGGGTGAGGTAACATATCTCTCTCTCTCTCTCTCTCTCTCTCTCTCTATATATATATATAGGAATGATCTGCTGCGGACCGCGTGTGGACCACAGCGCCAGACCGATCAGGCAACTGCCTGATCGGTCACGCAGGGCGCTGCGCCGATGGTGGCCGATCGTCGATCGGAGACCATCAGCGGCCTTCGGCCGCCGCCCCCGAACAAAACTATAACCCTAGGGGGTGCGGTGAACCCTAGGGGTAGCGGTGAACCCGTCGAGTACGGTGAACCCGTCGACATTGGGTAACGACTGATCGGTCAGGGATGCCCCTTCCCTGACCGATCAGGCGCCTACTTGATCGATCAACCTGACCGATCAGGCAGTGCCACGTACGCGGTCCGCACGCGGTCCGTAGGGAACGGTTCGCAACAAATTATTTCTATATATATATATATATTATATAATATATTATATATATAATATAGTGTTACGTTTAAGTAAATCCTTAGAGATCTATATACATGTATTTGTATTTTCTTGAAGACCATATTTGTCTCTTAGGATAAACAATTGACTAATGTATGATGTGTTGTCATTATGAAGTTTGAGAGTCAATTCCTCACTAGTAGTCAGATTCCTATCTTCACCCATACATTAGTCACTACTTGGGTTAGTTAGTAATCATCGGTGATTTACCTCCCTTCATATCATCTAGGAATGAACTATGAGCGTTATCTTTACCTTTTGCCAATTTAAAGACCATCTCTACTTCAAAACTCACTCTCAAACATACTCCTGTCATTCAAACATACTCTTGTTCCTTATCCGGCATGTAAGATAAATTATAAATGATATGGTAAAGTGATGAACCTTCACCAAGCTATTGGTCCTCCGATAGTAGAGCTAAAAGACTCTCAGCATCCTCGTATACATGCTCATGTCGCATATTCAACGACCATCCGATCCTCATCCATAACTAATTGACTAGGCAAAAAAAAAAAAAAAAAAAAAAAAAAAAAAAAAAAAAAAAAAAACCATCCTCTCCATAACTAATTGACTAGGCAACATTTGAAGAATATACTTGTTTGCGTTTCTCCATGCCATAGAAGATACAAGCCCTGTCACGTGTAGATAGTCTCCCGTGTGTCAACAACCATAGGGTGAAGGCCTCTAGCTCCTCTGAATAAATCATAAGCCTGTCGTCTATTCGTGCACCCTTAGTGAGTCCACTGAATCATATTGTCAATCTCTGTGCTACCTCGCAGAGCCAAGTGATGCTAGGATGGTACGTACCATGGATCTACAAATTCTTCTTTATAGATGGTTAGCGAGGATGGAGGGAGGAGTAGGTATTGGGATTGCCTGTGAGGAGGCAGTGGGTGAGGGTTAGATGCCCTTCTCATACCTATCATCGTGCACGAGTTGCCCATCACCAACAACAACCTTTTTTGCTGTTTCTCCACTTTCAAATCCATTTACAAATTAAATTAAATTGCACTTTTTAAACTAAAATAGTTTATTTAATGCACTTTTGATATATATAAAAAAAGAGAATACATTCGAGTTCAACCCATCTAATTAAACGTTTGAAAATATTTTTCTTAGATTTAAAATATTTTTTATAAAAATAATAAAAATTGATTTTAAATTTAGAAGCGCCATTTTCTTTTCTTTTTCATTTTCATTTTTTCTTTTCTTTTTCTTTTTTACCCTTTTTAACAGTCGTGGGAAGCCAGCAAAGAAAAGATCACGGCGGAAACATCCAAAGCAGTAGTAAATCTTTACGATATCGTCGCTGTTCTCCCAACCGAAGCGAACCAGTTGAAGAAGCGACCGATCGAGGGCTTATCGTCCTCATCGATCCCCCTCCAGATCGCGTCGCTACTAGGGGGGATCGAGCAAGATCGGACTTGGTTTTTGGTTGGATTCAAGTCAGAGTTGGTGTTGGTAAATCGCCGCTCCGAGGATGTCCTCCGCCAAATCGTCTCGATCTAGGAATTCGGTGCCGTCCGGGCTTGCCGCTCCTGCCGGCGCGCTCCAGGCGAATGGCGGCGTCGGAGGGCAGGAGGCGGGAGTCCAGCTCGCCGACAAGTTGAAGATTTTCAAGACCGATAATTTCGACTCTGATGCCTACGTGCAGTCCAAATGCCAGACCATGAACGAAAGGGTTGGATCTTTTCTAATCTCGATGTGGAAATAGGTTCATGCTCGAGATGCCCTTCTTTTGGGGCCTATGAAGTTTCTTCTGGTTTCGTTAGTCTTCTTTGATTGACAATATCGACCTACGCTTTCTTTTAGGGTTATCGAGTTTGTGTAGCTTTAGGCAGTATGTTCTTCTTGACAGATTGTTGATCACTGTTCTGTTGGAATTTTATTTTGCCTCATATCTTTTCTACCTTGATACTTCTCCGTCAAACAACGCATATATCGTTATTGAAGGTGTTATTTTGCAGAAAATCTCGGTTTGTAGCTGCTCTTGTAGTAAGTTTTTAGGGAACTTAAGGAAGAGTCTGCTGATTACTTTTTTTACTGTTACTGTTGGAAAATTTTGACCCAACAACTTATGCTATAGCATTAAGCTGACATATTATTGACGCTAACATATATCTCGGGCTATAACATTAATCTGACATAATATTGACACATTAAGCTGATATATTATTTGGGACACTCTCAGAGGGTAGAGTGCTACTTGATGAAAAGGGGAAGATTTGTGTGTTGGGGTGCGTCTTGTGGCGGTAGAATTTAGCTGGGGAGAACAGAGCGAAGATGAAGAGAATGAGCCATATACTTTTGGAGGAGAAGACACAGTTTGGAGGGAGCTCACATGGGGTAAGAGGTAACTTGCAGTCTTGTGTCTTGCTGGTGCTTATGTGAGGAATGGGAGGGGATTGGTGGGTGCTTGTGCAGGTAAAGGTAGGGGTCACTAGGTGCCTATGCAAGGGAGGGAGGGGGTAGTTAAGAACTCGGTTTAAGATGGTTAGGCGGAGAGACAATGTATCAATAAGAAGTTGAGAGGGCTACTTGATGTTAATAATTGCTGCTGAAATTATATAGTATTATCAAATAGGATTACAACTCGTTGCATCTATTACATATAGGCACAACTAATTTGTATAGAAGTTAGGCACAAGACTGGATTATACCTATTTTATCCAACATTTTACATGTTTGTTGTACTAATTTGACTATATTTTTGTTTGAAATTGTTAAAGGAAATTTCATGTGGTAATTATAAAGCAAGCACTTGTAAATTAGAACCTAGAATCCGAATTGCTCATCCTACTATGTTTACAGGAAATCAAACAGTTGTGCAATTATTTGCAAGATCTAAAGAAAGCATCGGCAGAAGAAATGCGCAAAAGTGTATATGCAAACTATGCATCATTCATCAGGTGAGTTAAGAAATTTTGTGAATTTTGAATTGAAACCGAATGAAAAATGTAAAAAAAAAGGAAAAAAGAAAGAATCAACAGTTTGGTTAGCTTCAGTTTCTAGTTTCAAAAGCCCAGCCATAGCTTGTGGTGGTTATTATGTCAGCTTTATCTTTTCAACCCTAACTTCTCGAATCTTCTATGAGGTATATGTAAATCAAGCTAACCTGCATTTGACTACTTAATATGGGACAATTCACATATGAATGAATTCAATAAATCATGGGAGAAAGAAAATTCTGGTGTCCATCTCATGAGCTCTTTTTTATATTGTAAACAAATAGTTGTAATTCATTATTGCTAATTTGCTACTGCATTGTTCTTAAAATTAGTGAAATCAGATATGCAAATCGACATTCTAAAGATCGTTAATGTTACTTGAAAATAAAAGACATACCATAGAAAATGGTAGGATAATATAAAGTCATGAAGTCAGATATGCAAATCAACATACACCAGAAAAGATTTAAGTAATAGTAAACAGAAGTTTAAGTCTAGTCAGTATAATATGAAAGGATTATATGTTAGTCATACTAACAGAGTAAGGAGATTCTCACACTTAAAATTCAGAGATGTGAAAGTTCAAAAAATAATTTCATAAATGGCATGGTACATATCTGCAGAATTGTGAAAGATGGTTTGGACTGTTTATACGTTACTGAGAGATCTACTGGTGAGGATAGATGACAGACCACATGCCCATGGCACTTCTGATGGGCTTGTTCTAAAATGTGTACATGGGCTGTTGAAATATTCAGTTCAATCTGAGCCTTATGGGCTAATGGAATACAATAATCAAGAACCATTATCAATTATAAACAAAAACATCTAGTTGACTCAACTTAGATTTTTTGCTACTATACGCTTATGCTCTTATATATCTATCTACTTAACTTATATATATATATATATTAGTTAAACTATCACTAATGGTAACAAAGAAGGTTACGATTTGTTTAAAAGTAGTAATAGGGTTCACATTTAAGGTCTTAGAGGGTGGTTATTTAATTTTCTTTGAGAAGTTAATATATTTACTTTTTAAATTGTCTCTGGGTAATACAAGCATTTATTTTGCATGTAGGACATTAAATATTATCAAAGGAAGTTAAATTAGGCATAGAGTTTCTTGAGCCCCTTGAAACATTATTCGAAGAGAAAAATAAGATGCTTTAATGAGGTGATTAGTCTGTTACATATTTTTTGTTGTTTTTTCTTTCACTATATTATATGCTTTACCTGATAGCAATATACTAAGTGTCTTACATGTATTTATGAGGACTTCATGCATTTTACAATGTAAAATACAGAACATCAAAGGAAATATCAGATCTTGAAGGAGAGCTCTTGTCCATCAAAAATCTTCTAGGTGCACAAACGGGACTAATTCGTGGTTTAGCTGAGGGAGTTAATATTGATTCCTTATCTGCTGCCTCTGATGGAGGCAAAGAAGATGACAAATCAAGTATTGAGGATCAAGAACCTTCAGATATAGAGAAATGGGCAGTGGAATTTCCTGATTTGCTGGAAGTTTTGCTAGCTGAAAGGAGAGTTGATGAGGCTTTGGATGCCCTGGATGAAGCAGAACAAGTAGTTACAGATGCAAAACAAAAACAGACTCTGGGAACTTTGGCTCTTGCGTTGTTGCAGAATGCTGTGTCAGAATATCGTCAAAAGTTAGCTGATCAACTTGCTGAGGCTGCTTGCCAGTCTTCTACTCGTGGTGTTGAACTTCGTGGAGCTGCTTCAGCTCTCAAAAGGCTTGGTGATGGTCCTCGTGCACATACTTTGCTGTTGACTGCTCACGATCAGAGGCTCCAGTACAATATGCAAGTTATTCATCCTACTAGTACTTCTTATGGTGGAGCATACACAGCTGCAGTATCACAGCAAGTATTTTCTGCCATTGCTCAAGCTTTAAATGATTCTCAAGCTGTCTTTGGTGATGAATATGCATCAGAGTTGGTTATCTGGTCCACAAAGCAGGCAGAGTCTTTCGCTCATCTTGTGAAGAGGCATGCATTAGCTTCATCAGCTGCAGCCGGAGGCTTAAGAGCTGCTGTGGAATGTGTACAGATAGCTATTGAGCATTGTTCCTTGCTTGAAGCTCATTGGAAGTTGTCACTTTCTGCTGTTCTTCTGAGATTATTTAGGCCTTGTGTTGAACAAGCACTTGATGCTAATTTAAGAAGGATTGAGGAGAGTACCTCTGCCTTAGCAGCTGCAGATGATTGGGTACTTATATATCCACCTACAGGTTCACGTACATCCAGTAGATCATCTACTTCAGTTATGGGTATCCAACCCAAGCTTACTAGCAGTGCACACCGATTTTATTCCATGGTTCAGGTAGCAGCTTTTTTCCATTGAAATCAATCTAAGCTTCCTCTTGCTGGTTTTATTCCAACAATATCAATTTCAGCCACATGTTCTTTAAGTTCATTTGATATTGTTTCAACATGCTGCACACATTAAGAACTTTGAAACTTATATACTCTATAGCATATTTCTTTCAAGCTGTTTCTAATTTTTAGGAATGAAGTGCACATTGTCTTTGTTTCCTTTCTGTTGGCACTCTGTGAGTAACATAACAAGATTTTCTTGTGTCTAAAACATATAACTTAATTATTAGAATGAAATAAAAAAAGAATGCAATTCATAACTGAAGTGTCATTGCTCATATCAGTAAAGATACACTAAATATCGAAATCAGATTTGTTTTAAATGTGTCTATAGTGCACCATTTTGTTGATTATCGATTGTTTTTTCTCGAGTCAGCACAGATGAAAAAATAGTGCTACCTATCTGCCTAAAGGAATTGTGATACCAGGTATTTTCATTAAGGGATTACGTTTCAATCTTATTATTTTGAGATTTCAAATATCAAAATAAGACAAGGATGGCAAGATTGTTATTTTCATAAACATTCTAATGTGATTTCATGGGATAAAGGGGAATGTGTTAGTGTATAGAGCATCTATCACCATTTATTCATTTCTGTAATGATAATTGTTGTACCAATGCTATCTAGAAAATAAGTATCAAATCTGGAACCGCTTAAAATTTTGAAGAACTACATGGAGTGAATGATGCACTCATTTTTATATTTTAAATCATGATGTATATTCCTGCATCTGTACATTGATATCTTTGGTGCTTGAATTATACCATCTTCTTAGTTGATCTGTTTCTTGAATAATGGGATCATGCTTACCAATTGAATATGCTTGTCTAGTGGCCTAATGTGTCATATGCATGGCATTACAAGTTTCGATGTTAAAATGTTGGTGCATGGAAGATTTTATTTTGCCATTGGTGTGATGATATGATAAGTGTACAGGTTCCACTCATCACTTTATGTTGTTGCATTTGCAAACATGTCAATGATGGACTATTTGTTTTGCATAGTTATCATGAAGTTGAAAGATGATAGATGGGATAATTCAAATGGAGATTGAGAGTCATGACTAGCTGAATTGTCATCATACTAGAAGATAATTCTGTTAATTATAGAGCAAATTCATAAATTCATCTTCACATGTAACGGAATTTCAAATGGTTTGGCAGGATTTTCTTGAGGATGTAGGGCCACTCTTAAGTATGCAATTAGGTGGTTCCACCATGGATGGTCTACTCAAAGTTTTCAACTCATATATTAGTCTGCTCATAAATGCATTACCAAGTTCAATGGAGGATGAGACATATTTGGATGGTCCTGTGAATAAACTTGTTCAAATAGCAGAAACTGAAACTCAACAGTTGTCTTTATTGGCAAATGCATCTCTATTGGCAGAAGACTTGCTGCCACGGGCAGCTATGAAGCTTTCTCCACATTATCAGGCTGGTCGTATAGAAGATACTCGTCGACGGGGGTTAGACAAAACCATTCGTGTGCCTGAACAAAGAGAATGGAAAAGAAAGCTACAGCGCTTTGTGGATAGATTACGTGATAGCTTTTGTAGGCAACATGCTCTTGATCTTATATTCACAGAAGATGGTGATACTAACTTGAGTGCAGAAATGTACATAAACATGGATTCTAATTCCGAGGAGCCAGATTGGGCTCCTTCTCCAATATTTCAGGTATTTTTGTCAACATGTTAAAATCATGAATCTGGTAGTTCCTACAGTTTGCCATCTCACAGTATGCAGTTTCTGCAATGTAAACGTGCTCTAGGAGGCATTCTCCTTTCAGACTGAATTTCAACTAGAAAAGCTCTAGGTTTCTAGTTCATTGGCATAAGTAGCGGGTCAATTAGTCGAATTGCACATGGAATTGATCCAACAATATAAGTAGTTGGACCAGCCCTGATTAACCATCCAGTTGCATATTTTTTACAATAATTCTATATTTTAATGATAAAAATCATATATATTTATTTATTAATAGAAATATAACTAGTTTACTTGGATAATAATAAGAACTAATAAAAAACTAGGACGACTAATTTTGCCTAGTTTAGCAAAACAACTTTCTAACAAATCATTCGTAACTTAAGGCAGGAGGTGGTTCATGGCTGCAAAAAATTTTTTTGGTGTTATAGGTTTATGTTAGGATGAAATTGTAAAAGACCTTTTGCCATCTAATATTTGAGTAATTAATATATTTTTTAAATTTATGGGGAAATGACAAAACTGTTCTTGCTGGTTGGTTGTCCTAGTTTATTGAAAACCAGTCGATCCAACTGGTTTTTACCCTGTTCAGTTGCACATTTGGTCCATTTAGATGACTAGACTGGATGTGGACCCAAGACTTGTATGTTCCAGTCCAACCAGCCAGTACAGTAGAGTGTTTTTATAACTACACTCTCATTTGTTTGACTAGAGCTCAATGACGTAGAAGGATCCATATAACCGACCTCACCTAGTGGGATAATGCTTGGTTGTTGTTGTTGTACTCTCATTTGTTTGACTCTTTGATGATTTTACAATACAATTTGATTATTCCTGGAGACTCCTTTTATTGCTAAATTCATAAAAAACTTTTATCCTATGTCAGTATGTGCTGCAGAAACTACCTTCCAGTCCTTGCTGCAGGACAGAAAAGATACTGTTCACAATTCACTTCCTTGTCAAATTAGTTCATACTTTCAAGTAATTTTTTTAGCCCTTATTTGACATGGAAAGTCCAAAGGGCAAAAAAAAGTCTCATCGTATCCCATTTATGAACCCAATTACAGATGGGTCTTCACCTAAAAAAATTACATCATTTTTTTCTTTTGTGTTGTGTTTGTGATATGCACACACACACATATATATGTATATATAGTTTGGAATTTAATTTTACAATGTTTCATTTGTAATGTTTCATAGAAATGCAGTTAGTTAACAAATTCCACAGTGAGGAAGAGTTTGATATTCTTGACTAATATTAGCTCCCCCTCAAGAAGTTGCAGCAAGACATGAAACCCATCTTCTTAGACTATGATTCTTTAATCTGGTTCTTTTCACATTTATTCTCCAATAATTGTTGGAGACAAAAGAGAAATTAGATAATGTCTTGAAGTGGACCTATAAGTTAGATGCTGTGCAGTGAAGAACCTTGAGTTACCCTAGGGACTTTTATGTATCATGCAAGAGCTTTGGAGAGCATGAATATGCAATCATGTGACTGACTAAATGTAATCACGATCTTCTAAAGGGTGACTTCACAATTTCCTAAAAGTATTCTGTGTCAAGACACTTGCATTACCTTTAGGGAATTTAGAGCAAGATTAAAATTCTTGGTAGCGTACTGCCTCTGTTCTTGGGTCAGAATGATATGGCATTAGCACCGACTCATACAGTGTATTCTTGGTAAGGAACCCTAATTTTCCTTGTCCACATTTCTTTTTGGTAGTGATTATTTTTAGTCTAAAGCTTCTCATTTGAAAAAAGTATCGAATAATTTGATTTGATTGCTGTTTACAAAGTTGACTTGGTCAAATGGAAATATTCTGAACTTTGTACGATTTATGAAATTATAAAATCAATCATGTTTATGCATGTACATAATACATTACCTTTCAGGTTGTAATATCTTCCAACAGTTTGGTATTTAGATGCAACAGAAGATTGAAGCACATCAGCTATCCTTGGATACTTAATTATGCTTTAATTAGTACTCCTTTGAATGTTTTTATGAAACATTGAGAATGTAGATCCTAAACCTGTATGAAAAAGGTGGATTGATTAGGTCCTCCCAGCGATCTTTACTGTATTTGTTGCAAGGCTAGGTCATGGTTATTAATAACTATATAGCCTACAGTTCAATTGTGGAGTATAGTCCTTGTAATTGATTTCGAATAATTGGAAGTTATTCATTATCAAGGATTTCCCTCCCTAAAAGTTAGAAACATACTGATCATTTTTTGTTATTAGGAACTGTATGCAAAATTGAACAACATGTCAACCATAGCCTCAGATATATTTGTTGGTAGGGAAAGATTCGCAACCTTGCTAATGATGAGACTGACAGAGACAGTCATATTATGGCTCTCAGAAGATCAGAGCTTTTGGGAGGAAATTGAAGAGGGACAAAGACCGTTAGGCCCCCTTGGCCTTCAGCAGGTACTTTAATCTCTTCGTAGTCATGGGCCAATTGGAAATCACTTTTTTTTCCTTTGGTCTTTATTGATTCTTTTCTTTTTCGCTTTTGTAGTTTTATCTGGATATGCAGTTTGTTATTCTTTTTGGACAAGGTCGATTCTTGTCTCGGCATGTGCATCAAGTTATTATTGATGTCATTGAAAGAGTTATGGCTGCATTTTCTGCTACTGGAATGAACCCGGACAGGTATTTTTTGGTGGCTACTGCACAATTGCTATATGTTTAACTTAATTTATTTAACCTACGTTTATATTTCTATGACCCTTTTTGGAGCATAACATATTATTTATCTACCTATAGACGTCTTTATCCATTTTTTTTTGTTGAAAATAAATCTAATTTGGTTTTTCGAATGTATTCCATCTTTTTGCCCATTTGACTTTATATTTTGACTTGACTTTTGCATGACGTGTGTTCTAACATATGAAGGAGAAATTGACGAGATAAACACGGTTGCAAATATTACATTTTGCTAAAATCTGCTTCTATTATGAAATGTTGCTGTCCCTCACTCGATGATCGCAGCTCGCAGTAGAATTCAGTTGTGGCACAGGAGAGGCGCTGGAGTGAGAGACAAGGGAGAGGGAAGGAAGGGCACACTGCTGGAAGGGATTGTGGAGAGGCCACTGCCTCTCATTGTGGCAGGTCATGGCTAGCAGCATTGGGATTAGTGGCTGGAGCAAGAAACATGAGATCAAAAGTGGGAGGTAGAGAAATTGGGTGGGCTATGGGGAAAAGGAATAAATTGGCATCTCGTTCCAAAACTTCAACTGAATCGGAAAACAATGACTAAATCTGTCCGAACCAAAATAAGTTTGGTTTGAACATAAAATGGTTGAATTGATGCCAAATTGAACTCGATATGAACCCACACGACTCAATGACAAATTTTGCCTAAAATGCTCAACCACACCCCATATAAACTTCAACCAAGGTCCCTAAAGCCTAACAATCAGATTGGTTTAGCTTAAATAACTGATAAATTCAAATATTAAATAGCAATGAAAATTTAATCAGAAATATAATATGATCTATAACATATCTAATACAAATATAATAGTTTTTAGCTCTATTTAATTAAATAGATATAAAATGCTGATTTAATTTTTGCCGTATTGCTTAGTTTTCTCCAACATCACTTTTGATTCCACATTTCCATCTCCATCTAGCTCTGCCAAGATCCCCATGTTCCACTCCGCCAATAGTCTCATTGTCCTGCTTCTCCTCATGTATGCTTCTTCCCCAAGCCTGCATCAAGTGTCTGCCTCTACATAAACCCAAGTTTCAGCAAATCACCTCTGCTGCAAGTTCAACATCACTGAGCATCTTCTTCTGTTTAGCCTCTATGCAACCACATTATCAACTCCTTTGCTTTGCTAATAAATCTGAAAGCACATTGATAGCACAGTGAACTCTTCTAGTTTATGTTCGGCATGCCTTAATCTGTCTCCGTAACATGACTCTGGAACCCCTTTTCTCCTCTATTTGATGGCTGTCATACATCATGTTTACAGATGGCATAGTTCTGTTGGTAAAATATGGAGTTGTATCTGTTGAGATTTGATGAAGTACATAATTTTTATAAACATTGCTCATTCCATCTGATTCTCTTACATCATACCGTTCAGCTTATGACACGATGTTTTTCACTCTTGGCAGTTTTTTTACCTGACACTACAAAAAAATTTCTTTCCAATTTCATGATAAAAGTTGATCAGCTGATGCTGATCCCATCCAACTGTACCAATTTGGATCAGATTTGATGGATCCTGCAAACTACGACTTCTGGATTGATAATTTTGTTATAAAAAATTACAAATATATAAAGAGAAATGTAAATACTTGAGTATTTCAGATTTTGAAGTTCGCCACATTAGCATTTTGTGACTCCCAGACTTTGATCTGTTACCCCTCAATTTACAATTTATTCTTGCTTTGATCACATCATGTTTCTTGTCAATTTTTAGGCTTTACTAGAAACATTTTTGTTGTTGGTTGGTGCCGGTGCGATTTTGATCCAACCTGATTGAAAATTTGATTGAGGGCGAAGTGAAGGGCAGATTTCAAACATAGGATTAGGAAGTTAGTCTGACATTTTTTTTCCTGAAATCTGAGGTGGGATTTAATTCGCAGCTTAGCTGTTTACTATAATATTGGAAGAACAAACTGATGCACACTATTTTAAAATCAGCTGGAAATGGAGATACTGAGAAATTTACTGAACACTGAAACTGCAGTTAACATTTCAAAACAATGGAATTCATAATTAAAAGAATGGTTGCATGATGTCAGTAAGATACAGATGGAGTTGAATTTCAAGTATCCCCTTCCCTACCTAGCCACAATCTAACATGAACCTTTACAAAATCCTCCATAGGAAATTCATGTGAGGTCTCGGATAAAGGTCATCTGGGAATTCATATTCCTTACTGCACATGATCTGAATGGAACACCATCTTTTTGTTCTTTATACCCCACATGCAATTTAAAAACTTGATGTTGGTTTTATTTTTCCAACTGGACTGGATAACCGAAACTATGTTTTGCTTTGCAGTGTACTTCCAAGTAATGACTGGTTCTTTGAAATTGCTCAAGAAACCATATTTAGGATTAGTGGAAAAGCAAGATATGGAAATGGCGAAAGAGAACTTAACAGTCCAACTGCATCCGTCTCCGCACAATCCATCTCATCTGTCAGATCTCTTGGTAGCTCTTAGTGTGCAGCTTTCTCGTATGCCCTTGTATAATAAGCAGCAGCTTAGTTGTATCTTTTATTTTGCCCTGTATCTGTATCTGTGGTTTTATCAGGTGGTAGTGGTTCTTGCTTAGCAAATCATCAACTTTTGGAGTTTCTAGTCTGTTTGTACTATGTTGTTATACAGTCCGATCCCCAGTTGTTCCATTCTTTTCACTTGGCACTCAAAATTAATTTTTCATTCGTCATCAGAGAACTATTTTTGTTGTATTTATTTTCACATATGTGCATCTATGGACTCTGTGCAATTCAACTGTTAATTTCATTTTTTTTTGAAAAAAAATGTGTTTTACATAATGCTACTTTGATTTAGGTTTACGTTTACAAGTGAAAGAGACAACCTGCCTCGATAAACAAATGAGCACTTCAAGTAAATAACTCGATGAAAACAAGTCCATTTCTTTGGCATCTTTTACCTTTGTTCTCTCCACGCAAATAAACAAAAAAAAATGTTGGGTCAGTTACTAGACAAATCTGGGATGATTGATTTGGTCCACGGAAAATTTTCACAGTCATAGGATAAATCGGAAAGCGTTTGCGGTCGACGGTTTAGAAGTTCAGGTTAAGGGTTCGCGTCCCATTTGAAAATTTTTTTTAAAATATATTATAGTTAGGATCGAATCGTAAATGTCTGAAATAGTAATAATCATTCTACCGCTCCATCATAACCTCGGAAACCAAAAGTACCATTTCAATCAACATCTAAAGTTGCTGTTTGCCTGCATGTTTTTTCTGTAGATGACTAAGTTTGTCTGCACAAAAAATCAAAATCCAACGGGACAAAAAGTCTGTTTTCTGTATTTTTTTTAGCATTTGGAGTGGCATTAGTATTAGGCATCATATAGCATTTATTACAGCAATAGTTACACTCATCTCAAGTCTCTCATCTTTAAATTGGACGAAGAGAGATAAATTACGAAGTAAATTTATAATTAATCACCAAGTGATTTAGGATAACATTTATTAATCCCACTTCATGTCATTTATCACTGAGAAATTCCTGCCAAAATCTTAGCCTGTGTCTTCCTGTGGTTTTATCAGTCATAATTTGTCATAAAGTATGTAAATCTGACTTTATTTACTTGTTCTCCACACGATTAACCAAATAATAGGCAAACAAAGAATCTAATTTCTGGTGTTCGATCGATGGTGCTTCAGTTTTGATCTAGGCTCAGCCCGTCAGTCCAAACAAAGACATTCATCCACAAATATAAGCTCTCAGTGTGTTAATATTTTTTAATTATGATAATTACATAGTTGAAATTTGATCCTCATTCAAATATTAATCTTTATCAGCTCAAATTCGAAGTGAGAATCGATCAAGACTTCCAACTCGGACTAGACTCTCTTTTTGCTACTATTACTCGATCGAACTCAACTTAGTTCTACCAAACTTCTAGCGACTCAGTCAAGCAAAACCAACCCCTTCTTAACTCACCCAATTGAGTCAAACTCTTCCTTTACATTTCTCAACGGCGATCTAACGGCCCTGGAAGCAATCTCACGGATATGAAAAAAGACAAATTTAGATACATAAATGGGAGACACATGGTGAATGACAGATCATAAATTTTTATAAAGATGAGAATCGTGAGTTCTCATAAACATTTTGATTATTATGTAAAAATTAGTATGTGTCTATTGTCTGGGGCATGACGTTAAATGTTCCTAAACTTGTCTTTATGGGATAAATTGATGATTATTATTGGGTGTTGTCATTTTGAAGTCTGGGGATTAAATGTCCATCCTCCCCACCTGCTAGTCAGTATCCGGACTAGTAACCTCCATGATTTATCTCTTTCATATTACCTAACAAATTGATTGGATATTTATTTACCACCTACACCTTGTTTGGAAACTCATGGAATTCAATTCCATCCTGGATGGAATTGAATTCCATGATTTGGAAGTAACTTAAGTGAATGAATTGAATTCTCATGGAAATTAAAATCCAACAAAATTAAGGAATTTAATTCCATTCCAAATAGGTATGATTTGGTGTGAGAATTAAATTCTAATAAATAAAAATACTAAAATAATCACACATAGATATAATATTTGATTCCTAACCCATCAATGAAAAGTAAAATAGTAAAAACAATCAAATTCATTTAATTTTATACTCATTTCAAATAAAAGAATTGAATTTAATTTTTTTTATTTATCGACTCATTTCAAACATAAGAATTGAATTTAATTCCCTCTAAAATTTAATAATTAAATTTAATTCCCTCTGAAATTCAATTTTCGATGAATTCAATTCAATTCTTCGAAAACTTTTCAAACGGGATGTGTTTTTTATATTTAGTCAAAGCCCCAACTCTTCTGCCTTCCGTCCCAAATCCGTCGGGTTTCTCCTTCCCCATCGCCATGTCCACCTCCCTCCTCCTCCTCCTCCTCCCTTCTTTCTTCTTCCCTTCCTCCCTCGCCGCGGCGGTGACTGCCCAATCGCCGGCCTCGCCGTCCAACAGCTCCACCGTCTACGACATCCTCCAGGAGTACAACCTCCCTCCCGGCATCCTCCCCGACACCGTCAAGTCTTTCTCCGTCGATTCCGAAGGCTACTTCGTCATCGATCTCTACGGCGAGTGCTACGTCGACTTCGAGTACGTCGTTTACTACGCCCCGCGCGTGTCTGGCTTCCTCGGCTACGGCTCCGTTTCCAACCTCGAGGGTGTCCAGATCCGGAGCTATCTCATCTGGTACGGCGTCAGCTACATCAAGGTCGACCTCCCCTACTCAGATTTCGTCTACATCCAGTTCGGCTGGGTCACTCGCAAGCTCGGCATCGACCAGTTCCAGCACATACACTCTTGCAGAGGGAATCTCTCTCTGTTTCAGCGCGCCAAGAAGGCTGTCCGTTCAGCGTTCGAGGTAATGCCACTATGTAGTTTCTGCGTTTACAATCGGTTTAGATTTGTTTTTTTTTTTGGGTTTAGTCCATGAGTCAGAGAGACTTTCAAAGCAGCAAAGATTGCAGGGAGAGTTTAAAAGAGCTTATTTGGTCCTTGCTTGGTAGAGAAACTAAAAAGAATCCACCTGGACTTTATAGATTTAATGTTCTTGCGAACAAGTGGAATGATGTCTTAGAAGTATGAAAATTACAGAATCCGTCGGTCTAATTTTCAGCTAAATCTTGCTAAGAAAAGGAATAGTTAAGCCTAATAGTTGTTTCAATGTTCCTTTTGTCATTCAATTCTTGAGTATAATTCAGGGAAATATTGAAGTACAGTCTTGAAATTGGTCAAAGAGAATCTCTTCCTTAGATCTTGTTTCTTACTAAATGTTTGGCTTTTCATTAGTGTTATTAATAGATCTACCAAAACTTTTATAGGGATTTTTCTTATCTTTCATAATGTTTGAAAACAAAAATCAAATTTATCACAACATACCCCATAACTGTTAAGTCTGTGATGTAGAAAATGTAAATCAGCCTCTTTAACTACATCACTTGCCGACTAAGGATAAACTTGGCACGTCAAATTAGTGGAAAATGGAAAAACTTAGGGAGCGTTTGGTTTGTTCCATTTTCTATTTTCATTTTTCAAAAAACCGCATTTTCTCATTTTCTGGAAAATGACTTTATTTCATTCTCTAGTTTTTCAGAAAACGCTATATCTTTTTCTAGAAAACAAGGCTGAAAAATGCAAACCAAACACATTTTCCAGAAAACCGCATTTTCTACAGAAGAAAATGAAAATGGAAAACAAGCATGCCAAACACCCCCTTAACTTACCCTTGAATCCCTAAGCCAAAGCCTAACCCCACAGCTGCAGAAACCCTCCCTTGACCTCGCTGGTCCCAGCCTTAACAACATCTAGCTTGACTCCTCCCTGCTGGTGTATTACCTCAATGGTGACTTTACCTTTCTTGCCAACTTTACAAATCATATATTAATTAACTCATTTTAATGTTTTCATAAATATGGAATTCCATAGGTTGTAGTGGATTTATTAATTAACCCTTTATTTTATGCAAGTATGTCTACGATGTGGAATTTTATTATTGGTTATATATTGAACCATTTTTTTCAATTTCAGAATATTTTTGTTCCCCAACTTTGAGCAAGTCATGTGAAGAAAGAACCATCATGACAAACAAAGGATTCCTGAAGGTAATTTGTAAAGGATTTCTTGTCATTATTTTTACTTTTTTTTTTCATATCTTGGATTCTTGATTCTAAGGAATTTCTTCATGGTAAGAGTTCAAAAGTGATGACATTCAATTCTTTGTGATATGTACCTTTTAATAGTTTTTAACTACCAAAATGGTATATGAACATTCTAAACAGTGGCAGATCCAAGACTTGAAGGGCAATGGGCGCAAAATTAATTGACATAATCACTCATGTGATACAAACTTCAATGGTTCCAAATATGATGCCATTAATTAGATATTTTGAAATATATCTTATTTGCACAATGAAGTGAAAATGATTATGAAGAATAAATTATAAAGAAACCAATAAAGTAAAGAATTTATTTGTCAAAAAGATATGAGATGGATAGCAATATCAATCCTTAAATAAAATGAGATCAGGCCTTTAAATATTGAAGTTGAAAGGGTGCAATGAGATACATTAAAGAGTATCATAACATTATTGTGGAGATAATGACTATGTTATCAAGATAATCAGGGATAAAATATACACTATCTTTAATAATATTTCAGAGCCAAGTGGGTGCAATTGACCCAATGGTCTCTTTCTAGATCTGCCTATGCTTTCAGATGTTATATGGTGTTCAAAATATTTATAATATTGACCAAAATCTCATTATTGTGGGGTTAACTACCAAATGACTGGTTTTGTTCATGATGTAGCATTACATGGTGCCAATTAATAGAGAAGATTCATATAACAACTATAGATAGTTGTGATTTCCATCTTTTTGTTGTCGTCGTCGTTCGTCGTCAAAATTTTATATTTTTGCCTCCCTAAAATATGCACGAACCACATGTTCTACATACCTTTAATACTTCGTTTATATGTGTGGATCAATATTTTCACTTGATTGGCCCAAAACTTATGAATAGACGCCAATTTTGTATTATTATTACCATGTTTTATATAGGTGGGATTTGAACCCTTGACCTCTAAATTGATTACTTATCCTATAAACTAGAACCCTTATGAAGGGATCAATTATAAATTTATGTCCTTAATATGGACAAAATTGAATTTTTCTCCCTCAAGCGACAAAGATCTAATCATTCACATGCGGAACTACTGAGTTGATTCCTAATCACTTTGTAAACTTTTGGTTTTCCCAATTTGTTAAATACGTTTTCAGCATCCACCCCACAATTCTCTACTGCACTTATTTGTATTCTCATTGTTATGTAAATCTAGACACATGCATATCAAATGTTTCCTTGGTAAATCCAAGTCAAATAAGAACATCGAAAACATTTGTGAAGTCATCACAAGTGAAATCTGTCACTTGAACTCAGAATGTTTCATAGCCAACGATGGCACACGCGGCTCAGTTTTAAACAGGAAGTTGTGAAGAAAAAAATGCATATTACTCTCTCTCTTATTTGTACACCTACGTAGCAAACAAGCAGAAGTTTACCATAACTATAGCGCAGATGTGTGTTCTTGTTTAATTGATATGTTGATTTATTTTGTGAATTTTTGAAATATGCAGTTCCTAGAAGACATCTGAGATTGGCTGATAGCACGTCTGTCATGGAATTGTATTAGTTCATGAAATAATGGTATGTGGATGTTGATTTACTCTATCCATACCTGTACTTGCGTCAATTTATTCTCTGTACCTCCAGTTTTATCACTAGAAATTTCAGAATGTATGTTTAGTTTTGGGGAACCCAGAAGAACGAGTCAGTATGTATGAATTTTGTGATGCTAGTTAATTTTATTTTGAATTATTATTACCATCCCCTTACTGATTATAGAATAAATGCAAACATGCAACTATTTAGTTCTTTTGTTCTCGCTACTTTTCTATACATGAAAAGGTTGGCTGTGGCTCAAAATTATATAGAAGGATCGAAATGTTTAAATTCTAAATAAATTCTTTAAATCAAATGCCTATTGGCTTGTCGGAGGGCTAATGCAGGTGCAGAAAACAGCTGAGAAACCTCGCCTTGCCGGTTTCTTCTCGACCGGCACCGCCATGCCATCGGAGCCGAGCTCAGAGTCCGAAGCTGATGTGGACGCCGGCGCTGCAGCTATGGCCGCGGGCGTGTCGTCGTTGTTTCTGTTGTGCTCCATTCCACCCAAGGGATCTCGGTTGTTCCATATGCTCCCCGATGATCCCTGTCGCCGGAATGATACCGTGGATCGTTGCAGCGTAGACATTCATAACATGCCTCTTCTTCTCCTTGGTCTGAACTAATTGATTTTGCTGGCTCTGATATTATATTTTTATCTCTCTGAATTGCATGGATCGATAAGAAAGAAGGAATGCTTTTCGTTTGCAGGTTTCAGATTGTTCTAGCCATGAATATTATTGGCAGCCAGAGCTGCCGGTTCCCGTGTTTCCGGGCCTGTAAATAGATAATTACTAAATGTGTCGTTTGTTCTATCCCACTTATTGCGCAATTATTTAAATGTAGGTTACTTGATTAATCTATCGTAACTTTTAAATGTTTATTTTTTAGAAAAAGATATTATGACGATATGTTACATTTGGGGTTTTAAATCTTAATTGATAGGAAATTAATTTGTAGTCTGTCAAGAGAACATCGGCACCCGTTGGTTGTTCTCGAATTCGAGACGATCGATTTGATCATATGAAAATTTTTTATTTGTCATCAGAATAAATCGAGAAATACTTGCGACGGAAAATTTAGAAATTTAACATCTCACAAACCGTAGGTGACATATTTATAGAAATTTTTTCTTCAAATAGGCATAAATCTTGAAATGTTTGGTTTTTGGATCACCCGTCATGGATATTTTTTAATTTATCTTGACGATTAATAAAAAATTTCTATAAAATCGGATCAACAAATTCACCTGTTAATTGATTCATCACACCGACACCCTGCATTTTCAATGTTCATCTTCCTTCGATGATGTTTCAATTGGGATGTTTCAATTGTTCATATTGGATTCGAATTTTGACTTTCTTCTGTATTTATTTTTCTAAATATTTTACTATTACATATTACCCGGGAGGTTAGGAAATTAATTTTAAATTCTTGAATAAGGATGTTATTTTGACAAAAAATTGGATAATAAGGGACGTAATTTTGAGGAAAATAATAATAAAGAGTGCCCTTTTTATTTATTTAATAATTATATATAACTTGAGCTAAAAAGATTTAGTATCTTTGATGGTAAAAATAAATTTTTAATAATAACATTGTCATGGGTCTCTTAGTGAATTGGTTAGGTTGCCGTTGGGAAGGATGAAAATTAATATTGAGATTAGTGTTCGACACTATCTCTATAAAACGATATTGCTCTGTTTCACGGATAGCAGCAATTGGTTTCCCAAGATATAACGACGATGTCTCGAAATAGCAACATATCAAATTTCGAGACCAACGAACCTTCTCGTAGGCTTTTTAGACTCTGGATGCAAAAGATGAGATATATACTTTTTGAATTCTGGAGGATTAAATGAATGATTTCAACAACTAGAGGATTTTATTTATACAAGAAGAAGAGGTAAGGTACTCTTTGGTGAGTGACTGTGACTTTTGGTTTATGATTTATTTGGGTCATTCGATTTAGAGGGTTGTAACTCTTCATATAGCCCTTTGATCTCAGCCATCAAATCTGAATGATTGTAATCATTCAGATTCCCCTTTGATCTCAGGTGCCAAATCGCGACTCTTTGCGATCAACACTCCAGATCGCGTCACCTGCGATCCAGCACCCCTTTTCGTTCCAACGGTTGCTATTCGTTCGGCCAGTCAACAGTCCAATCATCTCTCTCTGCCTACCTGAATGCCACATAGGTATTGCTACAGTCAACAAGGTTGGGTTACCGCTACAGTCATTTTAGTTGTAGATTTTTAATCTCATTTCTCTCGATGAGCAGTATACTTGATCTCAACTTAGCCCCTACGTAAGAGGATCTGCCAAATTATCTTTGGACTTGACATACTCAATTGCAATCACTCTATTCGAGATCAACTGTCAAATGGTATTGTGTCTACGACATATATGTCGTGACTTACCATTATGCATACTACTTTATGCTCTTCCAATCGCCGATTGACTATCACAGTGTATAAGTACAGCGGACACAAGTTTCGTCCAGCTAGGAATATCTTGTAAGATATTTCGTAGTCATTCAGCTTCTTCAGCTGTTTTGTCTAATGCTATAAACTCGGATTCTATAGTTGACCAAGCAATGCACGTTTGCTTATTGGACTTCCAAGATACCGCTCCCCTACCGATCGTGAATACATATCCACTAGTGGATTTGGAATCTTTTGGATCTGATATCCAATTAGCATCACAATATCCCTCTAAGATAGCAGGATATTTTCCGTAATGTAATCCGTAGTTCATAGTATATTTCAAATATCTAAGAACTCACATCAATATTTTTCAATGAGTGTCGTTTGGATTACTCGTAAAATGACTCAGCTTGTTGACAGTGCAAGCAATATCCGGACGTATGCAGTTTGTGAGATACATCAAACTGCCTATTATCCGAAAATATTCCAATTGCGATATGAGCTCACCATGATTTTTCGCTGAGTGTTGACTTAAATCCATAAGTGATTTCATTGTAGGGAGATTGTACGCATTGAACTATTTCGATACCGATTCTACATAGTGGGATTGTGCCAGAACTATCCCATCAGATATCCTGAGAATTTTAATTCCTAATATAACATCTGCTCGACCCATATATTTCATATCGAAATTGTTGATCAACATGCTTTTTGTATTCATTATTATCTCATGATTACTGTCATTATAAGTATGTCATCTACGTATAAACAGACGATTACATGATATTCAAGTGTGGTTTTGACATAAATGCATTTGTCACATTCATTTATTTTGAATTCATTTGACAATATTATTTTGTTAATTTTTTCGTGCCATTATTTAGATATTTGTTTAAGTCCGTATAATGACTTAACAAGTTGGTACACCTTTTCCTCTTTTTCTGGAGCTAAAAATCTGTCGGGTTTCTCCATATAAATTTCTTTTTCCAACTCACCATTTAAGAACGCAGTCTTAACATCCATTTGATGTATTTCAAGGTCATATGGTCTGCGATACCTATCAACACTTGTATGGACGTAATCTTTGTCACAGGTGAGTAGGTATCGAAGTAGTCAAGGTCTTCCTTTTGCTTGAACCCTTTCGCTACAAGTCTGGTTTTATACTTATCAATCGATCCATCAGCTATATACTTGCGTTTTAGTGTCCACTTACAACCTAATGGTTTAGTAGCAGAAGGAAGATATACTAATTCTCAAGTATAATTATTCATGATGAACTCGATTTCATTATTGACAGATTCTTTCCACAATGAGGCATTGGGACTAGAGAGAACTCCGCTTAATGTTCTTGGGTCCATATTCGATATAAAAGTCATGAAATCAGGCCCAAACGATTTCTCAACCCTAGTCTATTTGCTTCGACATGACTCTACGCTTTGATCGTCAATAGTCCTTTTACGACAACTAAATTCAGAAATATATTTTTCGTTAGAACTTTCGTTGCAATCACTTTGAATGTTTCCCTTCTTATTTGGGAATACGTTTTCAAAGAATATTACATTCTGAGATTCTATGGTTATTCCTACATGAATATCAGGAACGACTAACTTGTGAACTATACAATGAACTTGTGAACCATGAAACGATATGCACTATTGTTATGGGCATATCTGACAAATATCGCATCGAACGTTTTAGGTCTGATCTTTACATGCTTTGGCTTGGGTACTTCAACCTTTGGCAAGCACTCCCATACTTTCAAGTATTTGTATGATGGCTCGCAACCTTTCTGTTCGTATGACGTTTTATCATTTATCTTATGAAAAATTTTATTGAGAATGTGATTTGTCGATAATATAGCTTCCCCCCACAAGTTTTGAGATAAGCCTAAATTTATCAATAAGACAATTATCATTTCTTTTAGTATCTGATTTTTATGTTCGACAACACTATTTGATTGAGGTGAGTATAACACCGTTGTCTGATAGATAATGTCAGATTCCGAACAAAACTTATCAAATGGTGCATCATATTCTCCACCTCTATCGTTATGAATTATTTTAATTCATTTATTAAGTTGATTCTCAACTTCTAGTTTATAGGTTCTAAAAGCCTCTAAGGCTTTATCTTTACTTCTTAAAAGAAAGATATAATAGAACCTCATGCAGTCATCGATAAAAGTAATAAAATATCTTTTGCCTCTTCTAGTTTGTACGAATTTTAAGTCACATATATCACTATGTATCAATTATATAGGAGTCGTTGACCTTTCGACCAAATGAAAAGGTAGTCTCGTCATCTTTGCTTCCACACACACTTCACATTTGTACGTTTCGTCAACATTGACGTTTGGTAATAAATTTAATTTGATGAGACGTTTCAGAATATTATTATTGACATATCCAAGTCGATTATGTCATAAATTAAAATACTCAACAACGTAGCTGAAGCTTTTATTTTATTATCATCAAATTCACGGTGGACAGTCATTACAACCATTTTGAACAGACTCTGTTCTAAGTACCCCTTACCTATGAAAATATCATTCTTCGTAAGTACAAAGTTGTTTGACTGGAACACTAGTCTAAAGCCGACCTTGACATGTGTCGATCTAGAAAATAGGTTCTTCATGATGTCGGAAACGTGGAGCATATCAATGAGTGTTAACTCCTTCCCAAACGTCATCTTCAAGATAACTTTCCTGAGTCCGACAATCGACAATGTATTCAAATTGCCCATATAGAGCTTTCTTCTACTTATCGGAGTATACTTAGAGAATATGGTCTTATCAGAACAGATGTGACGTGTTGCTCCAGTATCGATCCACCACTGCTTTGGGTTGTCCACCACTGTGTTGCCTTTAAACACGACCGCAGTGAGATCCAGTTCCATGTCATCAGAAGTTGCGACCTGGTTCGTAGTATCCTTTTGACTCTTGGTTGGTTTCTTCGGGCGTCTATAATCCTTAAGCATGTGTCCTGGATTTTCATAGTTGTAGCACGAGCCCTTGAATTTCTTGCTTTGAGCCTTCTTTTTGAATTGCTTCGGCTTATTGGCATTCGGCTCAACCAGGTTGGACATCTCATCGACAACCCGCTTCGTTCCTCTGGAGTTAGATTGCTTTCGATTATCCTCTTCTATTCGTAGCTTCAGGATCAGGTCTTCAAGCCTCTTTTCTTTTTGCTTGTGCTTGAGATAATTTTTGAAATCCTTCCACGATGGAGGGAGTTTCACGATTACCATGGCTACTTTGAACGACTCGTTCAGCTTCATACCTTTGGCATCCAAATCATGCAGTATTAGTTGCATGTCTTAGACTTGAGACGTCATGCTATTGAAATCCACTATCTTGAAATCCAGAAACCAGTCGACGATGAATTTCTTCAATCCTGCATTTTCGATTTTATATTTCTTTTTTAGTAATTCCCACATAGATTTTGTCGTCTCCATAGGACTATACACGTTATACAATGTGTTGTCTAATGCGTTGAGAACGTAGTTGTGACACAGAAAATCTCCTTGCGACCACGCATCGCATGCAGCCTAGCTTTTGGAATTACCTTCCATAGTGGCTGGTGGGTCTTCACGCAAAAACCATACGAGGATTAGCGTTGTCAGATAAAACAAATCTTTTGCTGTCATCGTTTGAAGTCGGCTCCGTTGATCTTCTCCGACTTCTCTTCGTGTGGAATGACTGTCGGAACGTCGTTGATCAAGGTCATATTAGTTTGCACAATATTGTTTTATGATTGTGTGTCGGTTGGGTTGCCGCCGGGGAGGATGTAAACTAATATAAGATCATCGAGGCTAGAGGTTGGGTTGTCGCCAGGGAGGATGCAAACTGATATAAGATCATCGATGCTAGTGTTCAATACTATCTCCGTAAAATGATATTGCTTCGCTATAGGTGCTCACAGATAACAGTAATTCGTTTTCCAAGATACAACAATGATGTCTCGAAATAGCAGCACTTCAAATTTCGAGACCAGCGAACTTTCTCGTAGGCTTTTTGGACTCCGGATGCAGAAGATGAGATGTATGCTTTTTGGACTCTAGATGATTAAATGAATGATTCTAGCATTTAGAGGATTCTATTTATACAAGGAGAAGAGGTGAGGTAACCTTTAGTGAGTGGTTGTGATATTTGGTTTAGGATTTATTTGGGTCGTTTGATCTGGAGAGTTGTATCCCTTCAGATAGTCCTTTGATCTCAGCCGCTAGATCGGGATGGTTATAACCATTCAGATCTCTTTTTGATTTCAGTCACCATATTCGATCTGACATTTCGGATCAAGTCTCATTATCAACGGTCAAATCATGACTCTTCGCGATCAGTACTCCAGATCACGTCACTTGAAATCTAGCACCTATCTTCGATCCAACGGTTGTTATGCGTTCGCCCAGTCAGCAGTCCAATCATCTCTCTCTGTCTATCCGAATGTCACATAGGCACTGCTATGTCACATGTGAACATGACACGTTACCTGAGTGCCACGTATGTATTGCCACGTCACCTGAAGCATAAATTTAAGCTCCTCAATGCTACGTGCGAAGTGGAAAGTACGCCAACAAAGCAACCATTGTGCGCGTGCTAGGTGGCAGGTCACGGGCTCGCAAGTGCGAGCACTTACTCGCTTGTGACAAAAGAACACTTGTGTTTTTTTTTAAACTCTATTAACACAACAACTCATATAAGGAAGCAAACACTCTTGGAATTTACAGATATGAGACTATTCTCTATCTACTTCCATCTATACTATTTTGGACTGACCTTAAACAATTAATTTCTCATTCGTCTGTAATCGATTTTGAGCAAATTGATAGTCTAGATTCATATACGCGAAACATAGATTTCGTTTTTAAAGTCAATTCAGACTTTCATCGATTGGTGTTATCTCGATTTTTTTTGTAAAATCATATTTGGTCTTTTAAGACCCAATATCCAACACTCTTATTTGTAACCATAGTAGATTTACAATTTCTTTATTGTTCTTATAGAATGGTATTTGTTGTTAGACACCCTACGTTCCATATTTCTTGTTGTCGTCTTCATAAATGAATATTACACTATTATGAATTTGTTCAACATAACACAACACTTGATGTATCTTCTAATTTTAGGGTAGATTATAAAAGTACGATGAATCATATAATTTTAAATATGGGATGGTTGATTCGATCAAAAAAAAGTTTTCCCGTCAATTAATTCAGAAAATGCTAGTGGTGGCAGTCCATAAACTCAACATTCTATAATTGGACGTTCAATTTGAAAGAAAAATTTATATAAATGAGCGATAGTTAATGATAAATCGTGAATATCTAGATGACAATTTGATGCTCTATTATTATACCGTAATCCCGGAGGCAACATCCATTATAAATAATACTATAATAGATGTTCTTCTTTAAAATCTAATTTTAGGTAGTGTTAGCCAACAAAATGAAAATTAAAACCTTTGATTCTCCACAAAATGGTCTTGAAAAAACATCACACATAAGTTTAAGAACCCTTTCCTTAATTAGATTTTTTTTTAAAAAAATGCAAACTGTTAACATATAAAAATTAAAAAAAACAAAGTATTATAACTTCATTACAAGATGTTTTAAGAGATGTTAATTTGTGTCAAAGGCTATATTTGTTCCAACAATGAAAATAATAGGTGATTTATTAATTAAAAAAATACTTTAATGTTATACATATAAAGTTGATCTAGATGTTTGCTATTATTATTTGGACAATTTTTTTTTATTTACAAGGAGTATCCAGGTTTGCACCCGACTAATCCCCTTGACTGACGGATCCTACCCCACAACCTTCAACGAGAGTCCCCACCGGTCAACGAGGGTAAATCGCGGGACGGAGACACGTGGCGACTTTATCACTGATGATATCCGTACCCGATGACCCGATCACGCAGCAGTCTGTGGCGATTTCTTCCATCAACATACTGCATGCTCTACCAGAAAGGAATCGAATTCGAAAAGTGAGGGATCACCTAAGTAAACCCTCTTCAGTGTGAGATACAAATGATCATAACAAATGCATGAAACATTTCATTCTTAGTTATAATTAATCTTTGAGGAATAAACATAAAATAAGGTTACAATTTTAAATGATTGAAAGAATTAAAGATAAATTTGATACAATTGTATCAAGAGAGTATTACAAACTTGAGAATCACACAATCAAAAACAAATTTGATGAGAAACAAATTATTCAATTTCATAATTTAGGCCCTTTATGGCTATAAGTAGTTAACTTTATTTTGTTCAATATTCCGTTCCTAGAGCATATTGCATAAGAACTTGACCGCAATTAGGAAGCGGCTTGTCCTTCAAGAATCCCAAAGAATTGGCATATCGAACATTAGAAGCAATGCCAACATTATGAGTCACTACGACAGGAGCATTGTTCCTTCCATCATTGATCTCTGAGCAATCACTTTGAGAACTCTCCACGAGCCGCATCCCACAAGTTTCTTCTTGATGATCATTAGCTACCGATACATGGTAAGTTCCGGTCGCATCGGTCGTCACCACATCACTTGTGTAAGTGACTTGACCGGTGGTAAAATTTTTACATTGTAACATCACTTTTGCTCCTAGTAGAAAAATAATAAACGATGTTAAAATTATAGTAGTTCATCTTAATTTAGTGAAAGCAAAGTGAAATGCAAGGTATTCAATGTCAAGCCATATATTATAGAAAGTCGTCATAAGTTTACCTTCGACATATGTGGTCACGGTGGTTTCAAAACCGGCACGACAAGTATCGCAATACACACGCCCTTCTATGACGATATCGTGAGAGGAAACGACATTCTCGACGAAGCTAATGAAGGTCAAGAAGAAGCAAAAGGTAACGAATGCATAGGAACGGTATGCCATCTCAAATCAAATAGTAGAAAACAATGAGAGACACAAGCGTTCTATGAAATTGTGAAGTTTTTGTCCCCTTAAATATCAATGACTTTTCCATCTTATAACCGGTGGTGCTTACTTCTCGCAACAAATGGAGGATGACTTTCTATACCAACACATGAATAGGAGACTAAGTTAAAGTTGGCATGCTACAAACATACAATTTTGAGGATGAAGATTTATTATTTTTATTATTATTATTAGTAGTAGTATTAGTATTATTTTGTGTAGCGTCTTTCATCACCTATATTTATTTATTTATTATGAAATACATTCTAATAAAAGAAATTGCCAATGATCAATCATTGCACAAATATACAATTTCCATATTTACTAATAAAAGAATGTTTGTACTATTATGAAGTAGTCAACAAACACTTGACCTATCCATTATCATCATCCGTTAACAATATTAGAATTTCTTCTTTGATAAGTTTAGCTAATTTAAAACTAAAGTAAAAGTAAAATAATACTTGCTTCTCTAATGACAAATTATATATATATATATATATATATATATGCTAATGATTTTATCACGCAAATATATATATATATACAGATCAAGTATATTTGTTTTTTACTTTATTTTTTTTAATTATGATTATGTTGTTTAAGGTTTTACTTTTAGAATTTAGTGGTTAGATTATAGTGTTAGGTATAAACATAGAGCAATGATAGGGAAAGTGAAAATGAGAGAGTGAAAACCATAGTGAATGATGTGGCATGACGTGACACTTTACATACACACGTCCGATTATCGCTTGGACACCATCGGCGACCTTTGACCGCCTCCCCGAATCAAACTATATCTTGGGGGGTACGGTGAACACGTCGAAGATCGTGCATGCAAAGTGCCACGTTATTCACTATGGTTTTCACTCTCCCATTTTCACTTTTCCAATCATTATTCATAAACATATTTCAAATTGAAAAATAGTTAAGGTTTACATAGAGTTTGTACGGTAAAGTCCTTAGTATAACAAACCCCTATATATATATATATATATATATATATATATATATAATATTTTGATATGTCGTGAAGCTTCTGCCATGAACTGCTGTGAATTTGTCCGTAATAATGATCTAGGCATTGGAATGAATTCATGTGTCAGTAATATATTTTTAGAGTTTAAGAGTTGGGTTATAGTGGATTTAAGCCTATTAAATTTTTCTTCTAAAGTTTAGATTTTCTTTTTAGGTTATAATGTTGAAAATAATTTTATTTTAAATGCCCAGGGCATCCACGACAGTGGAAGTTCTTTAAGAGCTCCTTCGTTGACATATCTGTACCACATTAAAAATAATAAACCTAATATATCTATCTATTATAAAAAAAAAAATCTCTCAATAAAAGAACAATTCTTTTATGACTCCTATACTTTTTAGTTATATATTTTTCTCATCTTTCCATCTTATTTTACCATATATATAAATAAAATTTTATTTTACCTTATATATGAATAAATTTTTATTATTATTTTTTTAAATCAAACTTTTATAAAAATTTTAATTTGTTAACCTTCAAAAATATATATATATATATATATATATATATAATAATAATAATAATAATAATAAACAATTTGAAGAAGTGGCTCTGTAAATACGAAGGACTCCCTCCCATAAGGGAGGAGGCTCCGTCATTACATCTACATCACAGTAGGAGCTCTGAAGGAGTTTTCATTATAGATACACTCACAGGATATATTATATATATTTAAAATTTAAGATTTAAGGAAATATTGATTTTACAAAAGCTGGGATCAATGTGGCACAGATAAACACGTAGCACGCCGTCTACAGCATATATATGTTTTATACTAAGGACTTTACCTCGTAAATTCGTGTGGACCAAGTATATTTGATTTATTTTTTATTTTTTTTAATTTATTTTTTTAATTTATTTTTTTAACTTGTGATTAAGCAGTTTAAGATTTTATTTTTAGGGTTAATAGTTGGGCTATAGTGTTAAGTATAAAAAAAATTTAAATCGAAAAGAGGTTGAGATTTACACATAGTTTGCATCATAAAATCCTTAACATAATAAACTCGTGCATATATAAGAAAGGGAGTTTTGTTATCTTGCTCACCGATAATCCACGAGTATCTAGTGTTAATTTTTTTTCAAAAAAAAATCACTTCCTTTAGCATAAACCCCTAAAAAAATTTTAATACTAGGTGTCTGTATCTTATATATATAACGCTTTATTCTCCTGGGAGACACGGGTTTGTGCCTGTGCGAAAGCATCGCCCGGGTTTTTTCCTTTTTTTAATTAAATTTTTTAATTGTTTTTGATTTACGATTAAGCTATTTAGAATTTTATCTTTAGGCTTTTTGAATTGTGTAATAAAATTAAGTAAAAAAAAAATTAAGATAGTCATGAGATGTGCATAAGTCGCATATCAAAATTCTCTCTCTATATATAATTTTTTTAATGGACGCCAAAATAAAACATTTTCCATATTATATTTGGCTTTTGGTCCATGTCAACCTTTCATAACCTTCAAAGCTACCCTAATAAAAATATATTAATAAATTAAATCCCTTCTAAAATACTCAACCTTCGTATAATTACTTGTCAAATAAATGATTACCATAATATATTAGTACCACTTCCTAAATAAATCATCACATGAATCCCATTTATGATTGAATTAAGAGGCATAGATTTCATACGAAAATATAATATTTAAGGCCCACAAAAATTAAAAAGGAGCTAGGCTGATCTCACTCCCCCAATTCAATTTTTGCTTCTCGAATTATTTATTGGCATTCCACTTATTCTTCCCCACAATAAAGAATTTATTAAATTAAACAATTCCTCTATTGCGAGGCCTGCTAGATCTGTATAAAAAATAATTATTTTTAAGCTTGTTTAATATTGGCGTTAATTTGCACGCGTAAGCCGGCTGAAATATACATGGCAAGCCGTCACTTCTAAACATCTAATGGCTTTTTGTAACGCGCTACCCAAAGTGTTAGTATTTTCAATTGGAACTAGTCGCTATACATTCACGATTTGATCCCTAATTACGGTATATTTTATAAGAATTTTTCTTCTGGGATGTTGGGCTTCTAGACCGCTCATCACGAATACTTTCCGATTTATTCTGATGACTGATGAAAAATTTCTGTAGGGCTGGACCGATCACTCCAAATTCATCTCTCGCCCAACATTTTAGTATTTTCAATTGGAGTGTTTACTCCAATAACTTTTGAAGTTAATTTTTAGTGAATATAAAATATTTTGAGAGTTTTAATTTTCTCATATAAAGAATCATCCTAGACAAAATGTTATCTCTAATTTATCTATCAAATGATACTAAATCCTTTGAAACGAGCAATATCATATTTTACTCCATTAATATTCTCATTTTGATTCATAATGTTTTGAACCAATTGAGTTTTGAAAATAAATATTTGATTTCTATGATAAAATCGGAAATAGATAAATCATATGGAGAAATAAAATATTTTACACTTGACCGACGATAAATTGTATGATGGTTAATATATGAGATGTTGTCATCATGAATAATTTGAGTATTAAATCTAGATGAAATCAGATGTCTATCCTCCCTTATACCTAAGTCATAATTAATAAACTTTATAATTTATTTATTTTGTATTAATTTAAAACAAATTGATGAAACACTAAGTCAATTAAATCACTTTTTATAATTATTTTCAAAGTAAATAATCATATATATATATATATATATATATATATATATATATATATATATATATATATATATATATATATATATATATATATAATGTTATGATGCATAACTTATGGTGCACAACCATGAGCACTTGCTTAGGTGGTGAAATCTTAATCATTCATCTCTATCATGCATTTTTGATGGGTGATGTGTAGGTTACACCTATGCAGCGCAGGTGTTCATGGTTGTGCATCATAAGTTGTGCACCGTATCATTCCTATATATATATATATATATATATATATATATATATATATATATATCAATTTCGTCAATATACGGTGATAAAAGTTCAAAATAATTTTTAATTCAACCGTGGCCGGATGAACCGTTTGACAGGTAGCTCGGCCGGTGAGTCTCGACCGGGTTCACGAGGAAGGTTGCGGTCGGTCAATTGGATATATGTGTGTGCATGATCTTGTCCATATGCGGTCTGAGACTTTTGTGTCATGGAGGCAACATCCAAGTTTAATGGGGGAGGAGGAGGAGGAGGAGGAGGAGAGGTGAGGAGCGTCAACGTGGTCTACTTCCTCAGCCGCCACGGCGACCGGATCGAGCACCCGCACCTTCTCCGGATTCATCGTCTCCGGCGAGATCGCGTTTACCTTCGTGGTATGATATATTCTCTGCTTTTTTTTGCTGGCGTTGTACATGTTGTGATAGCAGGGGTTGGATTGGATTGGATTATTGGGACAGATGTGAAGAGATGGCTGTCGGAATTCAGAGGGAAGGACTTGCCGGAGACCTTCACTTGGTCCTACAAGAGGTACTGATCAACTCGTGATCGACGTCGCTAAAGCCGGCCGGCCGGCAGTGGCGGAGGACTTAATTCTCTGTTTGACTTGTGTATGATCTCAGGCGGTACAGAGGGGGATACGTGTGGCAGGACGTGATGGACGGCGACCTGCTCACGCCCTTCTCCGACAACGAGTACGTCCTCAAGGGCTCCGAGATCGCGAATCACACGAGCGACGAGAAGGCGAAGATATCCGCCGAGGAGGCGGTCGGCGCGGAGACTCTGCAGATGGCGCCGCGGGGGGAGCAGGTGTCTCCTAAGGCGCCGGCGGCGGAGGTGGACGGGGACACGTCGGTGGAGGAGGAGGCATCAAAATTTCAGATTGGAAATGGTAAGCCGAAGATCGCGAAGGAGGAGGAGGAGGATAAGAGATCGGATGTATCAGCCGTTGTTGAGCACGGCGACGAGAACAGAGAACATGTGAACAAATTAGGACGCGGCCGCAACACCTCCGGCGACAAGCCTGATAGAGTGCAACGTCGCGAGTCCTGCGTAATATCCTGAGGTGCAAGTCTTCGGTGAAGACCAAGGACGAGGGACTACGGGCGGTCCGCCGGCGGGAGAAGGAGCAACACGCCGGCGGGCGGCGGCAAGGATGATCACATGACGCCTATATGAAGGACGAGAATTGTTTGTTTTCGCTAATTAGGCGAATGAAAAATATAAATTTTATTTGTGTTTGGTGCTGAATTATTTGGATTGCATGCTTTGTGTTTCATAATTCCTCTATTTACTTTTTATGTAAAAGTCATTGATGCTTATAAAGGATGGATATACAAGATATTGAATAGAATTATTGAAGACAGCTTTTTATTTTTTTAGTTTTACAGTTTTTATAAAAAAATATATCACAACGAAAGAGACATGTCAATGGTTAAACGGTGATACGAGAGGGATAGCAGGATTAGTACAAGACATGCCTATAAGTTGACAGATTATGTTAGTGCCTTCTCAACTAAGATAATCCACATTGAGATAAGGTATATATACACAGACAATAACACATTGAGAAATTAATACTGGAATAGTTGGAAATGCAGCATGCATCTTCGGCAAGCCCTTCCATTATGTGACCCAAAAAAGAATCCAGCAAAATACAATGATTCTCGACCACCCTTCACAATCTACACCTCAGGCAACAAACAAATATATAACTGTCATTTTGTACACCGACGCCACCAAAATTACAAATTTCTCTACCAGACCAAAAGCAACCCGATCCAACAATGCCCCCACAATTTAATAAACAAGTGGACATAAAGAATGCTATGCAATAGCGACAATGTTGCAAACTAGGAAACACATTCTGATGAGAAGAAAAGAGCAGAGATACAAGCAATGGCTTACGATGATAATACAGATTGCAAAGCAAGCTGTTGCTGAGGCTGCAGGGTCGACCAGGCGGAGGCGAGGACGGCAGGTGGGAGTGTTTGTTGAATCTGTCTCAAGAGACTGATGATTCTACTAACAGTCTGTTCCGAAGCCAGATCCTTACCTCCGCATAGAACCTAGGGAAACAAAATCAAACATATCCAAGTCATGAATTGAGCCAGCATCATCAAATTGCCACCAAAAGCAGTGCAGAAAGCGCATGTACACTGCGGCTGCATTTGACAATTTGGCAGTGGAACTGATAGAATAAGAATGAGAATGAAATGCAAGGATATTTGTAGTGTACACTCAAGTAGATGAGACTCGAGGTTTAATATAATTTTTTGTAGTATCAATCCACATACCTCTGCAAACACTGCAACTAGTTTAGGAATTTGCTGATTGTTAGGACCCAAAAGATCCCTATCTGACCTGTTAACAGAATCCATGGATCAATATTCAATCTCATATACGAACAAACTAAAGAATCAAAAGACATGGATAAATGCATATCTACAGTGGCAGGTCATAATGTACCTTTCAACCATTGAACAGAGTTGTTCATGAACAATTTTGGCCTCAATTAAATCATTCTTTATTGGCAAGCAACCCAACCAAGCTGGAACAACCTGACAGATATGCAGCAGATAAACCATGTAGAAATTTTTATTCAGAATGCCCTTTTCAAAGAAAAAGAAGGGCACAACCAACTCAGACAATGGTGATGATGAAAAAGGTTGTAAAATCTACAGACAAAAACATAAAAAGGAATGGGAAAATGACTGATCCCTTGAACAAAAATCTATGCATATTCTGGACAATATAATGTTCATGCAAACTACAAAATGCAATCAGATAACAACACAAGGATCATTGTTCTGTGGTCTAAGAATTCCTGAAGTACAAGAAATAGTCCAGAAATCCCACTTTGGTCAAACAAAATCTGTTAACATTCTGCAGTACAAGAATAATACAAGGCAACGGAACATTAATATAAAAAAACAACCACATCTTAAAAAATGGCAAATCGAAATATTATAATAAATAATCTTTCAGAAAAATATGCTCAGAAGTTCAAACCAGAATTATGTTGTGAACTCTATCTAAGATTGTGCTTGTTTGAAATTAGGAAATGTTAAAGATTTAAAAATACTCAGATAAACTGAATAAAACAATGTCAAATATGTCATTGGTTAACCTAAATAATATCATACATTAACTACCAAATAAAAATGTTGAACCAAGTAGCAGACGAACCTGGGGTGACCGGCAAACTACCAAATAAAATCATAATGTGGATGCATTAGCTGATTAATTTAGTTAATGCCAAAACAAAGAAGGGGAACACAGTTATAAACAAAATAAATGAGAAATATTTTGCCAGTCTTGAAACAGCAAATTTACAATCATCAAAGCACAAAAAACACAAACAAAATTGCAAAGATAACCAAGACAAACAATTCACCTTAGCTGCATCAATACCATCACGGTGAAATTGACATATTTTACCAAGTGCTGAAACAGCATTGTCATATGCCATTACATTGTCTGATTGCAACGCATCAGGATGTCCAATCACATTATTCAAACTAGAGAGAGCCTCTGTATACAAGAAAACATTGGACAAATTGTTATCAGCCACAACCCAGAGGATTTAACTTATATGTAATAGCATCTTAAATGCAAAGCTACCTCCAACCAAAGGCCGAAACACTGATCCGCCAAATTCAGCACAAACTCCAACACCATAAACAGCAGTCTGAAAATAATTACTTATATAAGTAACATCTATATTCCCATGAAATTATGTGCATATTTGCTGAAATCATAGCAAGAGCGCAAGTATATATGGTAGGAAAGAGGAAGGATCTATCCTAACCTGCCTAACATCTGCATTATCATCATTGCATGCTTCTAATAGGAAAGGAAGGTAGGTATCGTAGTATCTGTCAAATTGAAAACCTGATATTCAATATTTGTGCTGTTCAGAAACAAGCATGAAGACAAAAGATTGAGTGAAAATCATGCCTAAGAGCTGCTTCCTGGCATTGTTCTGCAACATCATCAAAAATGCAAATAGCAATCCTTCTCTCCTCAGGTGTTTTATCCTTTCCCTGCACACAAGACAATGGATGTACATGCCACACTAGAATTATCAAGTGAATGAATTAGTATGCTGAGCAGTGGAACCAGTTGACAGTAGTCCACAAGCATCATAAGACAAAGCAAGAAAAATCAGCTAATTGTGCTATGAGATCATAGAAAAAAATAAAAGAAACAAAACCTTCCAATGAGCAACAACAATATGCAAGTAGATGAATTGGCAATAGAAAACTGGTTGTTGGCAATCCGAAAACATCATAAAACAAAAAAGGACGTTAGATTATCTATCATTATGAAGTCATAGCAATATAAACATTCAAATGAGCAATTGATGTGCATAAAGGTGTATCTAAGGGTACATAAATTTTAAGCAATACGTTGAAATAAATATGTTAAACCTTTACAGAGATTTAGCAAAACAAGGTAAAATACATTATCAGACAGCATAGAAGTACCATAGATTCCAAGGGAATTTACAACCATCAGTTTGCAAAATCTTCACCATTCATATGATAGCATGTTATTAGTTCATGAATCAAAGATTGGATAAGCTAAATTATTCCAATATTGTATTAAAAATACGGGTCAAAAAAAATCTTCTCACTCTTAGCCATACTGTTCATGTTTTGGTGATTTCCAAAATATATATGCTTCATTCTACTTAACCAGGTCATGAGGTTTAACAGGAAAATCAAACTGCTGCAGGATAAAAAAAAGCATATGAAGGAAAGATTACAATAATAAATATTCAAAACCAATTGCCTTCAAAATCAAGAACATTATAGATATATATGGAAATTATTGTCATCAGCATAGGTACTGGAGTAGTAGATAAGAGTGCCAAAATTAGACTATATCTTGAACAAGTTAACAAACATACCAGCATTGGAGTAATATAAAGAGAGAGCTCGTCAAAGAACGGCAGGAAAGACGCCTTGAAGGTCTTAATCAGAGTTCCAAGGCAATCCCCAATCTGAAATGAAATAACCAGAGAAGATGATGATACACTAATTTCATAAAATTAATTAAAAATGTGTCGCTTAGAATCAAAAGAATCTTGCAACAAATCCACAAAGAAGCATTTTTTTGAACTGCATTAATAACCTGATCAAAGACTTCTTCCTCCTGTTCATTTTCTTCCTTGAGGATTTCCTCTTCCTCAGCATCAAAGTCCTCAGCTTTTGTCCTTTCGGCTCTTTCTTTTTTCCTAGATGCACTGGCAGTTATCACATGCTTTATTTGATCAACTATGCTTTTAACCTGATCTTCACTGAGAAGTAACCCACTTAACTGCATACGAACAAAAAATCAAAAGAAACACTGATTTAGAATTGATTATTACATGTATAAAGTATTAACACATGGAAACCTAGTACGTTTTAACCAACAATCATAAGCAGTATTTGGACAGGATTCATGATCTTCTGGTCATCTATCTGGTCTAACTTAGATATTTACATGAGTTGAGAAAACAAAAAGAAACTAGCTTGATATTGCTGGTATTCCAATAAACAAGTTGGCTAAAGACATAGAGAGAATGAGGTGATAATTTTCAGAGATTCATATCGTTAGTGTTAGATTGATTGGATTTTTCACTCTCCTCTAGTCTATCTCCATTTTTTAAAGCTGTGGAAGTTTCTAAAGGTATTTCCAAAATGAGGTTTTTGTATTTTATATTACCAACCCTTCACAAAGGATTGCATCAGGACTTGAAAGTTGTAAGTGACGTGAAGAGACATGGCAATCCTACATCTTTTACTATGCTAAATAGCACCTTGACAATAAACCCAAATCCAAGTAACTAGAATCGACGCATCTCTCTAATAAATCAGGAATTACAGAGGAAATATATACAGTAGAAAACTGATCAGCAAACAAAAGACATGTTCGCTTACACTATAGACATTGCCAAGTTGATCAAATGTAGATGCTGCTAGTTATAATACTACGCACAAATTTTGAAAGAAAAAAAAAATGTAGGTATGGGATGAGTTAGGAAAAAAGATTACAGTTTGTGTTATGTGGAATGTTCATGGTTTTCAAGTAGCAATCCTTATAAAGGACAAGGAAACACAGATTTTATTCAACTGAAAAATGTGGAGAAAATAGCAACTTTTTCCTTTTTACACATTCGCTCTAACATATGCAGTTATCAGCTAAAAGCAAGATAGGGTTGGTTAAAGCAATTTTAGTATGCCCCTTCTACTGGAGTTCATTGTGAAATATGGGTTTGCTACATTGAACTTTATGATTGTCCCCATTTGCTTGTATTCAAGCCTTTAGACAGCTTTGTCTTCAATGTTCCTGAGCGCCTTTGTAAAGTTATAATGTAAAGCCTGAAGTCATATTCCAAGGGGGCTACTGTTTCTCATCATTGAATAAATGATAATAATCTTTGTTGCTAGAACGTACCTGCATGCACTCATTCAATGAACCCAGCATGCTTGCACAGATTTCTGTTTCCGGTTCCTGCAATATGAGCATTATAGCAATAAATATCAATAACTAGACACATTAAAAGACAAAGATCATTTCCTTAGAATAACCTTCTGCAATGCTTCAACAAGAGCTGGGATTATGTAGTCTGATAATTGCTTAACATATGATTCATCGCGGCCTTGAGCTTGCCCCTTTTCAACAGCTAGTTTTGCAGATCGGAGTAATTCCGGCATAGCTAAAGACAAGTAGAATGTATGTGTATAACCCTTGATAATTTTAACCTTAACTAAAAAAATCATGAAAAGGAGATACAAATAGATACCTGCAACAGCTGCCTTCCGTACTTCTTCATGGAAATAGAATTTAAGTAAAGGTACCAGTGTAGGAGCAACCTACATTCAGTTTGAATGTTATAGAATTAGCTCTCGAGCAGTGTGATTCCATAATCAACTTTTAATAAAAAATGATAAATGGGGGGATCAAAATTGACCTGATCAATCCACGGATAGAAGCCCTCTTTTAGCTCATCAGCATAGCAGCATAGCATGTTACAAGCAGTGGCTTTCTCCTCCAATACACTTGTCCGAATTCCTATCCTTTTGTCTCCAAGAGTAATGGTTTCAATACTGCAAGCAAATATAGCAGTGAGAATAATCAAAGTATATGAAGGTAACTGACCATTCTAATGAAGGTTTGACTCATAAAATTCTCCTATCTGATTCAAAGAGTTAAGCTCTGTAAAGCTATGCAAAATCAGTCATTGAAATGAAGGTTTGGCTGATAAAGTTATCCTCTTTGTATCAAGGAGTGAAACCCCGTAAAATTAGCAGAGACCATGTGCATTTCATCCTTCGTATTCCCAAATCCACAGAAGTTTAGTGGATTGAGTGATCAATAATTAAGCATGAAAGCAAATGATAATATGCTTTGGGTGAAACAAACCTTTCATCATCTGAATCTTCTATGTCATCATCTGAACCTGCAGATGTGATAGTTACATCTGGTTTCAGCTGGGCAGATTGAAGCAATGGGGGCATAACAACATTCATGTATGGCAGAAAATCCTGTCCTAGGCATTTGCATAACCTGGCCCATGCCTATTTAAAAAATGTACAATGTATACAAAAAAATTTAAAATAAAAGTTAGCTATGACCATATCATTTCCTGACATTGATCTATTGGAGCTCAAGTACACCTGAAGCATATAGCTTGTAGTAGGATCATCCGTCTCCATTTGTGATCCTTGCAATACCATCAAAACTTCCATTACCTAGCATAACAGTAATAAGCAATATATATTTGAGTAAGAAATTAAAAGACCATAAGAAATTTTATTCAGAAAAACTGCAGATAAACAGATACAAGATAATAAAAAGTATACAACAGTGGTATATGATTGAGTCACTGCAGAAATATAACCTGGAATGGAGTAGTATATGCTCCATAATTCGATAAGAATTAGTACCACCACGTGTTAGAAAATACAAGTATACATTATTATATTAAAAAAATCATATTAATCAAACTAAGCAATCAATATAAATAAAATATACAATAATATACATATGCCAGTAAATAATTATGTTAGCCATCCAAAGCAACTCATCATGATTCGATAAAAAAATATTTTACATATGGATTTGAGCAGCAAATATTACACGCACCATGTAACATTAAAAAAACCATAAGCCAGCTGATGCAATCTAAAAAGAAAAATTAGATGCACTCCTAGCGAGGAGGATCTCACTCCTTCCAATCAAACATAAATACAAGGAAAGCTTGCCCTCTCTCATCAAACACTAAGAAGAAAATAGATTTATGGATGAAATAATTTAAAACAATGGCAAATAAAATTTTAGCAAAGTAGAGAATTGACAATTGATGGGAGCTCCATGAGTGTAGTTCCTACCAGGGCAAGTGCAGGACCAAGTACAGAGAGAGGGGGGAAGTTAATAGGGAGAGTATGGCAATTAATCTCTCATTTTTATTGTTTTCTTCGAGAGATAGAAATCATGGTTTCTTTCAAGGGTCCCACCCCTACTTTCCCTACCCCAATTTCATTTTCTTTCTCCTTCCACATAAGTGATTCATATTAACATGTTCCTCTTCAGGTGAATATTTTAAAAGTAATCCAGACAGATCACTTGCTCAACTCAAGCGACTAAGATGGAAACATTAGGATTTTAAAAAAATATCATAATACCCTCTTCCCACAATTCGCAGCCTCACAGAACAAACGCAGGAAATTCACAGAACAGCACAACCATCATCCCCCTCAAACTTGAAATTGCTGTTCTGATAATCTTTTCTACCTTTTCTTCTCCTTTGCAGGATATCTTCATGTATCTTCCTTTGTAAGCATCTCATATAATGGCAACTTGATGCTCTTTTAATCTCACTTCTTTTGGAGTTTTTTCCTCTTTTACTGTTTACAGAGTGCAAATTTCTTCCTCCTTGCAAGGAGATATCGTCTATCTTCTTCTCCATCAACTCCTCTTTGATGGTTACAGAGTACAGATTTCTTTCTCCATGCAAGGAAATATCCTCTATCTTCTTCTCCATCATCTCCTCTTCCCCATTTCTCTTCCTTTAATCACACTGTATGGTCTTCTAATATGTGCAAAATTCTTCACTGATTTATCCTCTTCTAGCTGCAAATGTAAAATTTTACTTCCTCACAAAGAGGAATTCTCTATCTTCTTTGCTATCATCCTTCAAACTTCTCTTTAAACCCTTTAACTATTTATAGCTAATTTGATTGTTATGTACTTGTATGTTTTGTTATGTAATGCATTTTCTAGCAGTGTAAAATGATGAATTCTGTGTTATTTTTTGTTACGCGAACATGCTTATACTTTGATCAATCAATAGACTTTGTTGCATAGAAATCACTCATACTTAGTGTTTATATCAATTTAACAATAAATAATTTTGGATGCCAAACACATGTCTACACAAACAGAGTATGTGATATGCTCTGAGCTGATTGCTTGCTGTCTGAAACTGTCTTTTAGAACCTTATATGTTACAATATCTACATGTATATGTAAACAATGTATACCTATATTCATAAAATTTAAACTAATTGAAGTTGAACTATGTTATTAACTTTACAAATTTAAATAGTTTCAATACAGAATTCAATGGAAGAGTTAATAAAAACCTTTCATCGAGAGTTACTAACCTTTAATTGCTGAGATTCAGGCTTTGATCTTATTCTCGAATTAAAATTTAGATAGTGATAAGTGAATTGATAAATATATATTATATAAATATATATAAATTTATTCAAGCATACTCTTGATGAAATTTTCATGCTGAAATTAAAGTGGCAATCACATGCTTCCACGTTTTAAAACAAATGGCCTTAACACTTTCGTTCACTCAAGGAATTAAGCCAATTTTTCATATTAAAAGTAGGAGGATTATAAACAACTTTATGTAAAGGATAGAAAATATAATACTCTTTTTAATAGAACAATTTAACTTTAATGTTAGCTAAAAAAAAGAACGTCCAAAATGGATAAATAATGTAATCATACCTGTTTAGCATCATCCCTGAACTTTTCCTTGCCCACTGCCATTCCCACCAAACTTATGCACTCCATGGATTTTGCACGAAGCATCCTGTTTGATTTATTAGTTGCATTCATCAATATCACTTTGAGGTAAGGCATAACGGCATCATAATACTTCTGAAATTGTTCCTGCATTGTGATTTAACATTTGATTTAGTATGGTCAAAGCAATATGTTAAAAAGCTTCACAAGTGTCTATGACAAATACTTGAGATGAATCTGCCACTGAAGCTAAGGCTGTTAAAGCTCCTTCTTGAACCATCTGGTTCCCATTCTGGTAAAAAAAAGACAATTGCATTCACATGTATACACAATTTACCAACCAAAAGATAAGCAGGCATACAAATTTAATGAGATCAATTCACAAATTGTCGGCATACCTGTAGCAGAACAAGTAACTTCCCTACGATTCCATCTAGGTAAGGTGTCAAAATATCAGGAGTGCAATTTTCACAGAAATTCAGAACAGCTGAAGATGCATGAGCCTGTAAATCAATCAATAGAAATTGAGAATGGACTGGAATATTTTGTTTTCAGAAAAATCTAATAGGCATATAATTCAAAAATAAATTGAAAAGGACTCAACAATATTCAGCAGATAAGTTAGAACTTTAGTGACCCATCAAACTATGAAATGAAAGACAAAAATGCCAAGCAACTTAATAATCAGTGAGAAACAGATGGCGAATTCCAGCTAACAATAAAATATAAATTTCCAATTCTGCCATCAAGTATAACTTGTACAACATACAAGTTAATAGTATATAACAAAATACCAAGGTATCAGCACAACACAGCTATATATGATACCAAATCAAAATTAGGAAAATATTAAATATCAGTACTTAATTAATAATAAATTGACTTTCAACTTGTAATTGTATCTGGAATTACTATGTCCTTTTTATCCTTCTTATGTTTACCGTTTTCAGTCATAGAAATTATTATCTTCAGTTCCAATCATAACAACCCAATCCCTTGATATTGAGGATACTAATCTTTTGGGCCAACCGATCCCAATATGAAGAATCCCACTGATCCATGGATGAAAAAAATGGTTGACCCTGATATAAACTAGTCAAATTGGATCAAAGCTGTATGACTATTTCGGTTTTTGCCAAAAGTCGAGCAACATCATTAACCCTACTGACATATGCTGGTTTACCTTAAGAAACTAATTGAAGCCAATTAGAAATCATGCAGAAATAAATTGCAATTTGAGTGAGAATCATTACTTGTTTTAAAAATCAATTGAGATTTCACTTGACCAATTGACATTTTCTAAACAAATAAATTCTAGTATTGATTAAACACATGCCCCATGCATTTCCCTAATTATCCTCACTTTTGCTTCTGCAAGGTTTTCAAGATTTAGATATGAAAGCAAACAAGAATTTCAATAAGCAATTGTGTTTCTCAGATGACATTTTAAAAAAAAATATTTGTGCTTAATTTATATAAATTTTAGCTTGAAAATTATTTTCTGAAACAACTTTGATTATTGTTTAGAGAGCTAAAGTCACCATAATCTACATTAACCAGCCTGAATCACAATTATTGAACTTCTCAACTATTGTTGTAATAAATGACCTCTTAGGTGAGAAACGGATTCGACTTGCAGAAAAAAACAAACAAAAGCATCTAGAAATACAAAATACAGCCCCATGCATACCTGAGCATATTTACAATTCTAATCAGATTCATGGACAATGATTGGAAACACATGAGAAAGCTTCCTATTCAAGTAAATAATTATTTATTCTTATGACACTAGCATTCAGTTGTACTGTATCATTGCAATACAGCTCTAATGAAAGGGGCACCTCGAGAGCCATGCCTATAGAGATGAGGCCTTTTGGCGAAGCCAAGTCAGTTTCGGGCCACCAAACCCTGCAAACTGGTGAGAAGGACCTATGGAGTAAAGGGAAGCATGTACATTGTCACACTCCTTGCATTCCAAAGATTCCTAGAGAATGGGCCAGAAACAGCAAAGTGCCAACCTAGGAATCAAGGTCATTAAGTTTTAGTATAACTCCTTCTGTAGACATTCCAACACATTCTAGTGGTGGGCATGCCCCTTCCATCACCATCCAGACACATTCTAGTGAATATTTTCTTAGAAGGTAAGCAATTCAGCGAGATAAGTGTAACTATCGTTAGGCATGCCCTATATTAATGCATAGCTAAACTATTTGCAGAGATCAGCATAGAGAGGAAAATAGAAGCAAAAGATTTTCTGCCAATGTAATTATTGTTAAACAAGAACATAAAAGGAATCTATCATTGCACACCACAATGAAACCCATATACAGAATTGCTGTATCTACTTTAACTATGCTTGCATAAAGTAAAGACGAGCTTTAAAAATTAATATGTTTAACACCATCCAAGATACTTGCCTGCACACGAGGATTCTGGAAATCATCCATCGCTGATGCCAATGCCGGAAGCACCCTCTGATGATATTGGAGTTGCAAATCTGGCCCCAAATCTGTGGACAACTGTCCAATAGCATTAATTGCTGCCCAGCGAACACGAGGATGAGGATCATGAAAGGAGCTTAGGACCATGGTCACCACTTGCTCCAGATTTTTTAACATCATCTACACAATAAGGAATAGATCCAACTTTAGCACACTTAAACTATTGTTTTAACTGTGTTTTGACAAGATATAATGCTTCAACAAAAAGAGCATTTCGTGTTTTAACAAAAGAGAATGAATTTAATTTAATTAAAGATCATAGTACAACCTTTGAACAACCTTCAGCTATCTGTGCAAGAGCAATAAGAGCTGCATGATGTTTCTGCCACTCAGGGGCAGCCAGGTAAGCCGGTAAGAGCTCCGAGGCTACTGGAATGATTGTGTTTCCACCAACCGCAATTGCAAGACGGTCAAGGCATTCCTGTGCAACGCCATAGTTGCTAGTTTCTCCGGCATCCTCATCCTGAACCTCGGCAGTGTGCCAGGCAGGATCATCCTCTAAATCAAGCAGCATTTTCATGAGCACAGCAAATAGTCTGCTGAGAAACTGGGGGAGCTTCCGCATCATCCCAGGGGCTCGCTCCCTTGCTTCAGCAAGGGTGATAACAAACTCAATAGCCAGGTGGCGAGTACCCTCCTCAAGTCTATCTGCCTCCGCAATCTGCATCATGGCTCCAACAACATCACCAATCTGACGTCGAAGAAACCTTGGCTCTGCGCCTGCGAGTTCAACAAGGAGTTCGAGAGCCTCCTGAGCGGCATCTTCGTGGTCAGAGTTGAGTGACTCAGTAAGGGTTCGCATCATGGCAGGGAGAAGGTCAGCTAGGCGGTTCCGATCCGCAGTGGACTCCAGGGAAGTGACGAGGTTGACTGCAGCTGAGAGTGCAGCAACACGGACATCTGGAGCGGAAGGGTGGGAGAGTGCGGCAAGGAGAAGGGAGTGGAGGGTGGCGAGGTGGGGGCCGATGAAGGAGGCGTCGTCAGCGAGGACATAGGCAATCTGGGAAAAGATGAGGAGGGCAGACTCCTGGAGGCGAGGGGAAGCGTCGGAGGCGGAGACCGCGTGGAAGAGGAAGGGAAGAAGATCGGGCCAGGCCGACTCGGGGAGGAGGGAGACGGCGAGGGCGGAGATGGTGTCGGCGACCTTCTTGGCAGTGGAGCGGTCGGGCTCCTGGTGGAGCACGGCGAGGAGGAGGGACTTGAGGGAGGTCTGGGAGGATGGGGAGAGCCGGGGCCAGAAAGGAGCGTCGGAGTCGCGGTGAGTGAGGAGCTTGCGGAGGAGGACGGCGGACATGGCGCGGAAGTCAAGCGCGGGGGAAGAGTGGAGGACGGAGGCGAGCTTAAGGGCTAGGGCGTCCGGGTGCAGGTCGCGGCAGAGATTGAAGAGGGACTCGGCGTGGGAGCGCTGCTCGTTGGAGGCGGACATCAACTGGCCGATCAGGGACTCGAAGGGGCCTGATTCCGCCGAGCCGAGAATCACCGCGATCTGCTGCTGCTGCTGCTGCTGCTGCTGATCCATTCTTCCTCTGCTGCCTTCTTCCGAAGGTGATGGTGCTGAAGCGGCGGCAGGAGAGGAAGACGGCGACGAACGGCGGGTGGGGAGTTGATGCTCAGCTCTTCTTCTCGGAGAAATTGCGAAGTTGTCGACCCTTTTATTGTTAGCGGCTTAGGGTTTTCAAGGAGTAGAATTAGTGAGTTGGAAACAACCGGATTAACAGTTAATACGAGATTAAACGTGGGCTGGAACTTTCGCAAGTTAAAAAATACTTCGATTAATTTTTTTTAAAACGATCTTTATAATAAATAATAATAATAAAACTTAATTAAGGGTACAAACAAAACAATAAAAAAAATGATAGATAAAAAAAAATTATGACGTCCATGAATAGTGGGGCCGCTGAGGTGGTAGCTGAGGTGGTAGAGAAAAATATCCTAATCAATTATAATTTTTTTATTTACTTTCTCATAGATGGATTGGGATAATTGAGATGACAAATTCTACTTTTATTTATAATTAGTAAGCTAATTAAAAGAATTAAAATTTAAATTCTATTAGGGATGGATATTTTAAAAGTCAAATTTTAAATTGAATTTTGGATTATCAGACAAAGATAAAAAAAAAGTTACATTATAAAAAAAAAGAATATGTTTGATATTATCCTCTTTTTTTTTTTTGAGATCAAATCTCACCACTACTTCGATATCAAATTAGGTATTAAAGTCTTTCAATTCGATTTTATAAAAAAATTTAACAATCATAAGCATGAAGTCTCATCTTAGGCTGCGTTTAGTAAGGTGTAATCCACCCTATAATGTAATCAAGATTACATTACAGAGTGGATTCCTTTGTTTGGAATAACTTTAAAATCGTAATGTAATATAATTTCGATTACAAAAGAGGTTGATGATTTGTAATCTGAATTACAAAACAAAACCGATATAATCCGATTACATTATAGCTTGTAAAGTTGTTGGCCGGCCAGCGTCGATCGACGGTCGGCCGTCGCCCGCCGCCCGTCGACCGCCGGACCCGGTCGCCGGTCGTCGTCAACCATGATCATCGGTCATCGTTGTCGATCATCGACAGCCAACTTTGATTACATTACAAATGGATTACCCATTCACCAAACGCAGCCTATGATTATCAAAGATTACATAAAACTCGTTACAAACATAGTAATGTAATCTTGATTACATTACATTACAGACTCGATTACATTACAGACTCGATTACATTACCCATACCAAACGCAACCTTAATAGCAGACTGCGTTTAGTATGCTTATTTTTCATTATTATTTTTTTAAAAAATATAATTTTTTGAAAAACATGTTTCATTTATATTTTTCAATTTATTTTTCAAAAACAGATATAATATTTTCTGAAAAACTAAGAATAAATAAAATTATTTTTTAAAAAATAAAAAAATATGATTTTTAAAAAATAAAAATAAAAAATAAAGAAAACCAAACGCCCCTAATATTTTGCCCCCATAATATATCATAACTTAGTATCTAATTTCAAATATCTATTTTGTCATCGAAGAATCTAAGCACAGCACCCTATCCGGGGGAGAATTTGAATGAAGCATCCATTAGCGTATGGAAATTAAAAGCGGTGAAAACCTAACTTCCGCCTAACTCGTAGATAGATGGTACAGCTCGAAAGAAAGCATTTTCGATATAAATCCTACGGTTCAAAACGCACCTCCACATCTTGATTAATACTCGCAGGTGTCTGCTTGCGGGTACACAGCAAAGACCAACAGCTGCGGCCTTCCCTGCCTCCATCCCCATCGACCTTTTTATTTGGAAGCCTTCTTCCCCTTCGATTCCGTTTTCCCTTGGCGATTTCCCGCTTCCTTCCGGTCTGCGAGCGTGAATCTGGTCAGAAGCGACCATCTTTATCTTGCTTCGGCCTGTTTGTCGAGAAAGATCGGATCTTTGTGTGAGAAAAGGGGTTTTTTTTCCCTTTCTTTTTCTTGCGTGTGTGAGTACCTTGGGCTTGAGGCTGATAGATTGGTTGCCTGTTCGGATGGAGAAGGAATCGAAGGAGCGGAGAGCTCCGCCGACGAGTGTAGCTCCTCCGGAGCGCGATTTCCCCTTGCAGTGGGGAAGCTGTAAGCGCCTCCGCTGCGTCAAGGTCAGAGAGGGAGGCTCCCCGGCTAGATCCGATGGGCGGAGGAGGGCTACGTCCCGGATCAACCGACGCGTCGTCGCCGGAGGCGACAAGGACTTCCCCACCCCGCGGTTTCGGCACCCTGCTCAACTCCTCTACAGGTAAAAAAAAAAAGGTCATGCGATATGAAAGGAATAATCTTTCTATGGTTTTGGCGAATAAAAAGAAGAGATGTTGATGCCTGGATTCTGCGCAGGAGGTTCGAATCCGCGGGCACCGAGAACCAGAAATCGAGGTCGGTGACATCGTCGCCGGAGAAGGAGGATCGCTGCTACGCGACGAGGGGGTCGCCGATGCCGCACGGATGCGAAGGGGAAAACGGAGCGGGCGTCGGCGTCGGCGTTGCGGACGACAGATGCGGCGCCGTGGCGCTGCCCAGGTTCTTTATATCCCTCTCCAACAAGGAGAAAGAAGAAGATTTCATGGCCATGAAAGGGTGCAAGCTGCCACAGAGACCCAAGAAGCGCTCCAAGCACATCCAAAAATGCATACTCGTATTTCTCCTCCACCTTCACGATCTCCTCCACATGTGTTTTCTGTTTCACTTTCATATCAGATGAGATTGAAGCTCCCTTGTTTGTCAAATTGGCTGCAGTTAGTGAGTCCAGGAACATGGCTGCCGGATCTTTCTCAGGAGAGATACGAGGTGAGGGAGAAGAAAGGCTTACGAAAGGTACACATTTTCTTCTGGTTCCTCTCCTTCCAAACTGGCTTTTGTTCCTGAAATGCCACCACTGAGTGAGAGCTCTTTTCCTCTGCAGAGAAAAAGAGGATTGAAGGCTATGAGTTTAGAGAGTGATTCAGAATGAATCGTCCTCGACCATATGTTGTTGTTGTTCTTGGCTGATTTGGTAAATAAGAGTTGCTCAGTTAAGTATTGAATATGTGCCCTTCCTCCACTTTGTTTGTAAAGGGAAGATTTGAGCTTTGGGCAAGCATGTACTTTGGTTTGTAGATGGAGGATTTTTTGTATCAGCAAGTATTGAAACAAGCACTTGATCTTTAACTAGTGGTTCAGTTAGTTTAGGCTGCATAATACTGTTGAGCAGCCGTGTGGATGAACTGATAAATTTGTTTTAAGGTAGTCTTTGTTTAGGTCATACAGTGGTTAGGAAATTTTTATGCAATTATTTCATAACAATAGAAAATGAAAATGAAAAGAGCAGGTGATCAACATGATTGTTGATCGGAATTCCAATTTTACAAGGAGCAATGATAAGAGAGTAAAATGAAAAGTGAAAAGCATAATGAATGATGTGGCATGACGTGACATTTTACATGTACACATTCGATTATCGTTTGGACACCATCGATCTTCACCGTCGTTCCGAATCAAACTATACCTTAGGAGGTACGATGAATCGGTCGGAAATCGCTGCATGTAAGATGTCACGTCATTTATTATACTTTTCACTCTTTCATTTTAACTCTTCCTATTATTTTTCTTTTACAAATTTGTATAATTCTATTTAGAATTGGGCAAGGAAAAATAAGCCTAAAGAGGTGCCACCCCTATCATTGAAAAGTAGACTGGAATCACAAATATGGCAGCGATTTGGTTAACTAACAATGCTGCAATGGTCTGCATCCTACACACTTCCACGTGATTGTTAAGCCAAGAACGATTTCAAAGAGGGGTATAAGAATGACTTTTACCATAAGGAAATACGTAGGCGACCTACTAAGCTGACTTGGCCAAGCCTAAACCTCTATCGTCTCGAGCCATGTCAGCCGAACAAATCGAGCATGGGACCTATCTTGGCGATTGACACCTCAATGAGCATGCAACTTCATGGGAGCAAGTGGTTACATGTGAGCTAGTGTGAGACTTCGACGTTCCCAGGCCTTTCAGAGCCTGACACAACCAGAGAACAAGCAAGTTGATCCGAGCTTGGGTGCCTAGACCACTGATACGGCTGCAAAAAAATGTTTAACCGAGCAGTTCATGAAAACATTGTACTAGTTAAATGTGGCATGAAATTTCACGTTGTGCTTTAGCACAGACCATGTTTATCAAACATTCAGTTTGAAATCACATGTAAATAGTACTACTAAGAGTCTTAAGACAGAACTAAGTTGTAAATCATATACAAATTAAAGCTTAAAAGACCTTGATCCGGAGTACAACTCTTTATCTTAGATATTGGGTATCAAGTCTCTTATCATATACAGCAGAATAATCAGAAACATAAAGTTTAATATAACCTTGTACAGTTCAACTCTGTGCGCTCTGCATTTCTATATCCTTTAATAATTTAGATATGCATTTAAAAACCATCCCTGTGCTACAATTACTATCATCCTACAATAAAAATTTTCCTTTTCTAATATGTTACTCCTACCATATCAATTGGCAACCATAATATCGCCTAATTACACATGACTTCTGCTCAAAGTTTATCCTGGACCAAAAAACAAAACATATAATTTTGATTTTGTGCCACCAAGTTTGCATAGTATACTTAAGCTGGAGTTAGTAATTGTGTTTCTTAAGATAGAAAAGAAATCCAGGTTTGTGTTTTCAGAGAAAATGCTTATAATGGAATATAAGCAGTTGAAATTTACTAAACTAAAAGAACAGGTTGCAACTTTTAGGCAGAACTGATTCTTAAGAATGAGAGCCTCATAACTAAACGTATATTCTTAGCTACTCTGCAACATAGATAGTACAGTATCTCTAAAGTTCCCCGCCTAAGAGAAGACAACAGAAGCACACTCAATGGTGGATGAAAATTTTAAATAGCAGTGTATCCATCAAACACCTCGATTAATGCATATTCATTGAAACAAAGTAAGGCAAATAAGGAACGAAAGCAAAATTTGAATTTCAAATTATGATGCAGATTAATTAATAATATGACTTAAATTTTTAATTATAAGTTACAGTTTTGAGTTGTTCAAAATAATCATTATATTTTTGCAGCTAACTTATAATTGCTAGTCAGTTAATTAATGAAGATAATTGTAATTTTCAATTTGTTTATTTCTTAGTTTGCTTAAGGTCTAAGTATATAAAAGTGGTGCCATGTCTATGTAATAATTAAGCTTTGACTAATATTTTTTTTTCAATCTTCTTTAAGGTTCTTTCTCTTTAAGGGAGAGGTATTGCTCCCCTATATCTTTTTTTTTTTTTGGTCTAAGTTCCTGTGTGGTTTGATGGTTTAGTTTTGATGCTACAACAACTGTTATCAAATACAAATTTTGGTTCAATTTTATACCTCCTCTCTTTGTTCATCATTGTTCATATCTACTCCTAATTCATAGGAAGTGTTCCAGCCAAATCACCGTGGATGGTCAAATCACTAGTCAACAAACCTACTAATGCAGGCGCACTCTGAGGTCTATCAGCTAAGAGAGGGAGGAGGAGGATGAACCTGGAACAAGCTTCCAAGAGAGGGTTAAGCTGGCCACGGGACAAGGTTCTGCAGTCACTCCAACGCTTAAGTTAGAGTTCCTTCTGGGCGGAGAAGAAGATGGAAGAAGAAACAAATATGTAGAGCAGTTAACAGTGCATAGAATGGAACCTCTACTTTTTCATCCTCTTGAGAATCTCCATGTTCGGGGGTCTGAAGAGGAGACCAGATTCGGAAGTCGTTGACTGGTTGCCCATTCATTTGGCGCACGTGTGACTAGGAGGCATCTAGGGAATCAAGTCTGACAACTGTATAACGTCCTGACCATTATTAGGATGTCACGAGAATATTCGTCTTGTCTACTAGTGCGCTTATGTCAGAGCGGATTCTCTTTAGGGATGGAGGAGGCGACGTTAGCACAGAGTGACCTTTATATAGAGAGGCGTGCCGCCATACACGAGGACAACAATGCAGCCTAAAACCCTGTTGTGTTCTGAGAATGAGATAAATCCTGAGATCGAGAAGGATCCTAAGACTAAGATGGGTCCTAAGACCAAGTTGAGTCCCGAGACTGAGAAGGGTCCTAAGACCGAGATGGGTCTTGAGACCCAATTGTGTTCTGAGACTGAGAAGGGTCTTGAGATCGAGGTGTGCTCCGAGATTGAGATATGTTCTGAGGCTGAGATGTGCTCTGAAACTGAGAAGGGTCATGAAACCGAGGTGTGCTCTAAGACTGAGATATGCTCTGAGGCTAAGATGTGTTTTTTAGGAGAGACGTCTGTTGGATCTCACCCGAGCCAAGTTGACTCCTTAAATAGTCAAGCTTAACCTGCCTTGACTCTGACTGACAGATCATCTTAGGTATTGACCCAGAAGCCACGTAGGTGGCCCAAAGAGACCTATGCATCAGGAAGTTTATGCACTCACCTGCTCCCCAATACCCTTGAGCACGCATTGCCATTGATGTAGTTAATGTTAGTATCTTACCGTAAAGCAAGAGAGGGGGTGAATAGCTTTTTCTCGATTTCGTCTTCCTACGATGTTAGGATGCGGAAGCGGAAACAATGATAATCAAAATCAAACAAACGCTAACACGTTACCTTTACGTGGTTCGGAGATGACGCTCCTAGTCCACGGCTGTCGGTAAGGTGGACGATCCTGATCCGTCGGTGGATGACTCCCCGGATGCCCTCCGGCTAGCTCGTGTAACTCCTTGTGGGAGGAGAAACCTCACCACAAACTTCACTTCTGAGTTCTTAGACTACTATTTGGCCTTTAACCAAAGTCAAATTCGTCAAGCTTCTCAGCCAAAACCAAGCCCCTTTAAATAGTGCTTAAGGCTGAGAAACTCGACATCAGTTGACTGGTCCATTACCAGTCGACTGATCCCACTCAAATTCGACCGTTACAGCTTAACGTTCGAATTTCCAAATATACCAGTCGACTGCTCCAGGGGCAGTCGACTGATCACCAGTTGACTGGTCCATTACCAGTCGACTGATATTTCTATGAGTTCGAGTTCCCTGCTGGCAGTCGACTGATTCATTCTCAGTCGACTACCCAGCTTACATATTCACTCTCCCTCACTCCGAAGGCCCTCCTTCACGTATGCCTTGAAGTCCACTCCCTTGGCTTGCCCCTTGAAGTCATCTTCCACCGGCTATCGTCCCTCGAATGCGCACGCAAGCCCTCGGCTTGCCTTCATGTCACCCTTCACATGTGCCCTTTTGAAGTCCACTTCCCGGCTTGCCCTTGGAGTCCTCTTCCCTCGGCTCTCGTCCCTCGGATGTGTCAACTATGTGTGACTCACCAAGTTCTGCAAACTCAATCACACATATCAAACCACAAAGGTAAATCTAACTTAAACTCTTTGTCCAAACATCAAAACACATGGTCACTCCGGACCATAAATTGCCCCAATAGTGGATGCCTACACTTGCGGTTTAGACTAGTCCAGTGATCCTCTTTCTTACTAATCCCCAATTAGTTGGCCTCTCTCACCCCATAATAGAAGCCCACTTGCATCTCATCCATGTGCCATCGCCTCGCCTGCTTATAGCCTCAAGTGGTCCGCCTCTTTCTTTTTTTTTTTTAACCTCGGACGACCGGTCTGGCCCCACGAAAGTTTTCCACCGGCCACCGCCGCCGGTAAATTGGGAAACGCTCACGATAGGCGGTCCAGAAGCCAACGTCCAAAATTCGTGCCCCATTTGAAGAAAAAATTCTTCAAAATACGTCATAGTTGGGGATCGAACCGCGAATGTCTGGGATACAACTAGTCGTCCTTCCGCTGCACCATAGCCCGGGAGCGGCCCTCCTCTTTCTACCAATTGTAACTGAATCACACCGCCTTCATCTCGCACGACTAGAATCACCCTTGCAGCAATGCTTCCTGTGTGCCACTGACATCTACTAGCATGCTAGCCATGGCTGGCTCAACGCACGACCCCCTCTAGGCATCCACATCAAGAAAATTAAAACTCCACGAACAACATGCTACTTGAAGACAGAAATTATGACTTCTAAAAACAATCAAATTATTTTCAAGAAAATAATCCATAGATACCTAGATATTTAAAGATGATACCTTAGTTTTGATGGCGATTCAGATCCACACATTTCAAGATTGGGTAGTAACCATGAAGACTATTTTCATCAATACAACACGACTACAATTAATGAACACTATTTGTCAACAATAATCATAAGAATCGCTATGAAAATTTGACAATATTCAAGGCCACAATTATAGGACAGCAATAGAACAACATCACACGTTGACCTAAGATGCATGATAAGAACATTACCACATCACACATTGACCTAAGATGAAACAAAAATTGATAGAAATTCCACCATATTTTAAAAGATGGCCGTTTTAAAATTTTGTAATCCAAAATCAATCATTTGCAAGAAAACCAAATTTTAAAATGACATCCAAAGAAGTTGAACATTAAAACTCTTTGATGATAATTTAGAAACAAATCAATTAATACTCCCATTGACTTGTATACTTTTCTAATTATTGACAATTTAAAAGCTCATCATCCTACAAAGTTGATTTCCTTGTCACTGTAATGATATTTCTAAGATGAGAAAAAACATGTAACTGTCATGATATTTCTAAGATGAGAAAAACACATCTTGGTACTCAGAACAAAGTTGTGCAGAGTAATAATTATAATAACGCATACAAAGATATGGTAAATTCTCGTGTTGCTTCATGAATTCAATTTTTTTTCATGACATCTACATTATAAGCATCCATATCCAATTTATTTGGCTATATTATGAGAAAACAAATTATAATGCTTTGTTCATTTGACTTACCAACTTATTTAAAGATTAGTTTAATATTCACATTAGAGGATATACTAATTTGTTGGAAGGAATTTGAGCTTGTGTCTTTGTATATCGATTTTGTTATAGGTAATGCTTCATTCTCAATATTGTCATTTTCATGCCCTGTGACTGCTATGAAGATGGACATTTTTGCCCCACAATAAGCTAAAGCGTTTTCTAATTCATTGGAAAGAGCAAAAGAATGTGAAGTTAAAATTCATAAGGAGAACAAGGCAGAACAATTTCTTACAAATTGAAAGGGGCAACTAGAGGAGAAAAATAAACAAGAACTTGTTGAGAAAAGTAGCTCACAAAATTATTCTCTATGGATGGAAACAAGGATAGAAGAAAATATGTTGAAATTCGCCTAGAGTCAAATTCTCATTTGAGGAGAACGATGCTAACAACAAATTAGGACAAATTCTAAATTTCAAATTATGATACAGATTACGAAAGAATAAGATTTAAATTTGAAATTTTAATTTCTGTTTTGAGTTGTATGGTTCAACAAAGCATGCTAGTATTTAAGAGCTCCAAACAAGGTCCTCTCCCACTATTTTCATGAATAGAATAGTTCAGATTTGATCCTCAAAACGATGTTACAGTCCAACATGGTTGCACGCGAACAATGTCGTGCCCGAATATTGTTGTCCAATATTTCACTAAAATGGCAAATGCATTCTATTGCAGGTAAAATTGGATTCTCTTTTCTCTGGACCTTAAAGAAATTTTTTGAATATGACATGGTAACAAATTCAGTTATTGTACAGCATAATCATCAATGAATAAAACAAATGCCAGCTAGTGATCAGACTTAAGTAGGCTAATGAAATTTTGTTCAGGAATAGAAAAGATAGCAAAATAAATATATTCAATAAATACTATGAGAAACGGTAACAGGAATCATGCATTTAAAACAGAAATGCCAGTCAGCAATTCATCTATCCATACTGGTGAAAGGAATCAAGCAGGCAATTCAAAGGGATCGGGGAAGTTCAAAAATCAGTTGCTAAGAAATCTTTGGGTCTAACACATCTACCATTAATCAGAATACTTGTAATGGTATAGAAGCCGAAATTTTCTTTTTCTTTCTAACAACTTTGGTCCGTTTTTCTTTCAATAGACCAGATGCTGAAACTCAATATTTTTCCTCCTTTTCACATTCTCTACTCTTTTCTCTCACCCAATCTCAAATGAAAAACCTTAAATACTCTTCTACTACTGCCAAATTTTTATTCCCACAGCATCTCCAATTTGAGAAAAATGTCAAGATCACAAAACAGATTATCATTATAGATACCTGGCACTATTTCATTTGATAATGTATATGCTGTTCACTTTTCTAATCAACTCAAGTAGCATTTTGCTCTTATTAACTAAAATAAATAACTCAACAGAGACGAAAGAAGAGCAGAAGGCCAACACTTCAAAAGTTAAAGCGGTTACTAAAAACCACCTATAATCTTAAATAGAAGTGCGAGGGCATGATTAATGGGCGGCGCTATACACAGGCATTAAAATATAAGGCCATGAGAATCTGGTTTAACACATCAGTTTTAGAGAAAAATACACCAAAAATTATGTTATGGTCAAAGAGATAGAAACTGTAACAACGTAAAACTTAGACCATTTCTGAAAATTCTAGCCATCTATTATTAATCACATTTCAGTATTGTGAGATTAAACAAATTGTAACTCTACATGACAATGTAACACTAAAGATCCATTAACAAAATACTCCAAATTCTTGGTTAACCACTAAAAAAAATATACAATGTCTTTGCACATATTCTTTAGATGCATTTACACCTTATACAGATTATCTATCAACCAGCAAATGGTTAACCACAAAAGGAAAATTATAACCAAAGATAAAGAGACAAATGTTCTATTTTGAGGCAAGTGAATTTTCCAAGTTGGTTGTAGAGCGGATAACAAGAAGCAACCTTGGTTCCATTTTCAAGTAACCAACTATATAAAATTTAGGCTTTAATACGTATGGAATGCTTATTGATCAGTTCATTGCAAGGTACAAATAGCCAAGCCAGAGCATAGTTGTCAAACGCGGATAGCGGCGGTAGCGACCGACTCCAAAAACGCTATAGCGGGATAGCGGATAGCGTTCCGGCCGCTATTTGATAAAAAAACATCAATAGAAATGGCAATTGCAATTTAGAATGTCAGCATTATATGATAGCAATAATTAACCAAAAGACATCCAAGTTAAATTACTCAAAACATGGTATAGGACAAAAACTTGTGGCCACTCCAGAAATTCAGAACATCAAGTTCTAAACATCAATATTACATAAAGAGCGCGTAGAACTTGATGCTTATTACATAAAGAGTTCTAAACACCATTAAAAGCTTTAACTTGACACTTAGAATCGCGGAAAATGGTATGCCCGTAACCCATCCACGCAGCAAAAAAATAGGGTTAGCCAAAATGACCATGGGCGGCCCTGAGGGTGGGCAAGCAGGGCAATTGCCCAGGGCCCAACATTGGGAGGGGCCCCAAAAATAATTATTATTTTATATATATAATATATATCATATTGCACAGTTCAATATTTCTTCAAAATTAGTATATTTTTTAAAAATATTTTTTAATGCATTTTCCCTCTCCGTCTCCTCTCTCTCATTAACCTCCGAACGAACGACGAAACAAGGGCAGAAGCCCTTTTTGGCACCGCAACGTGTTCCCTCTCCGATCCCTCTTTCTCAGATCCGTGCTTATGAAGCAGTTTCTCTTTCAACGTTGTGATGCCCTCTCCCTTCCCCCTCCCCCCCTCTCTCATCGACCAACGAAGTGAAGCTAGGGCAGACCTTATTCCGCCGCCGCGACAACTTTTATCTCTGATGTACACGTTGACATCGCTCTCCACCCCTTGAAACATTCACCGTCATCCCTTGGTGCCGAAGGCAGCAAAAATACTGCACATTCCAGTGCGGACTCCATCCCTTCAGATGAATTTGTAGCCTCGATTGTGTGTCATTCAGAACATTATTGATTGTTGAATAAATTATTTTGAGAAATTAGGTAAAAATATTCTCTAATATCTAGTTTCTTCAGCAAGGGAATGTCCAAAATAACCAAATCTAAAATTTTGCCCAGGGCCCAATTTTTCTCAGGACCGCCCCTGAAAATGACCATTTAACCCCTCCATTACATTTAAAACGAAAATAACTAAAGGGTTTTATGGTCTTTTGGCAAAATCTGCATTGATGTAGCAATTGCGGCCGCAACAACCGCAATAGCGGCCGCGATGCGCCGCGATCGCGGCCGCGACACCCCGACGGCGAACCGCCCCGCACCCAGGCGTGGCGTTGCGCTCCCAAGCCGCGCCGCGCCGCTCCGCTCCGCCGCGATAGCGCCTCTATCGCGCACTATTGACAAGTATGAGTCAGAGAATAAAAAAAATACCTAGTAACAAATCATTGATAACTTTTCAACAATGTCGGTAATTGAAAACTGTTGTACAAAGGGATAACACCTCTCAACCTCTAATGTGAAAGAAGAGGAAGAAAAAAAGATTGCGTGGAGCAACGAGATAAAGCCGCACAAGAAAAAACAAACATGAGGAAGAAGAAGAGTTATCGTGGTTCAATGGTGAGTCTACTCTAAAAATGGCCGAAGATTTATTAAAATTCTCTCTACACAAAAGATCCTCATGATCTCCATGATGATCCAATAGGTTTACAGTGATCCATATAAATAGTGCTTAAAGCCCAACATGCTAAAATAGACCTGAATAACCGTAATAGGATTTTATTATGAAAAATCATAACAGAATTCTATTATGAAAAACTGTAACAAATTGTTCTTCACGTCTCTTGCATTAATCTTCACTCAGATATGAGTCATCCGTCAACAATCTCCACCTTGACAAACATTCATCCCTTTGAAGAACATGGGTATCTGAGCAACACGGGAACTCTGGATTGGGCTTCATTTCTTTAGCATCTAGAGACATGGATTAAGTTCAAGCAATGCTTTTCTGCTGTCACTAGCTTCGTTAACATGTCTGCAGCATTGTCTGTAGTGTGAACCTTCTCAAGTTGAATTTTCCCAGAAACAATTAGCTCTTTGATCTTATGAAACCTCACATCAATGTATTTGGTTTTAGTATGATATACCTGATTCTTCGCCAAATAGATAACACTCTGACTATCACATAACAACTTACTCTACCTTGCTATTCGCCCCTGATCAACCTTGTAAGTCATAAAACTTTCTTCGCTGCTTCAGCTACTGCTATGTACTCAGACTCCGTAGTAGACAATGCGACAATAAATTGTATCATAGACTTCCAACAAATAGGCCCTTCCGCCATAATGAACATGTATCCTGTAGTAGTTATCTAAATCTCCTGCATAATTTACATCTACGTACCCAACAACAGAAGGATCTTCCTGTTGTCTACTGAACATGACATTATAATCAATTGTATTTCTCAAGTATTGAAAATTGACTTCACTGCATCCCAATACGGTCGACCAGAATTTGAGAGAAATTTGCTCACTATACTAACTGTTTGTGTCAAATCTAGCCCCATGCAAACCATGACATACATCAGACAACCAACTGCACTGCATAAGGAACCTTTGATATTTCTTGGATTCCTCATCCGTTTTTGGACTCAGTGTACTCGACAACTTGAAGTGATGCGCCAAGGGTGTGTTAACTGACTTTGCATTCTTCATGTTGAACTTATCCAACACATTCTCCACGTAGCTACATTGAGACAACCATAATATCCCTGCAACTCTGTCCCTGTGAATCTTCATCCCAAGAATCTTTTTGATCTTGCCCAAATCTTTCATGTCAAATTCCTTACTCAGCAGCCTCTTCAATTTGTTGACATCTTTCATCTTATTCACAACAATGAGCTTGTCATCCATGTATAGAAGTAAGATAATCAGTGATTCATCTTCAAGGCACTTCAGATATATGCAACAATCATACTCAAATCTTATATATCCGTTTTGAATCATGTATGAATCAACTCGCAAACCAATCGTTCTCATTCAGGCTACTAAATCCCTCAGGTTGTAACATAAAAATCTGCTCCTCCAAATTACCATGAAGAAACACCGTCTTCACATCCATTTGCTCTGCAAATTGTGATGTGCACCAAAGTCAACACTGCTCTGATTGATGCATGTCTCACCACTAGAGAGAATCTCATCATAGTCAACCCGTTTTCTCTGTGAGTATTCCTTTACTACCAAATGAGTCTTGAACTTCACTTCTCCCTTTACATTGTTTCCTTCTTCTTGAATACCCACTTGCACCCTATAGCTTGTTTTTCCTCAAGAAATTCTACTACATCCCATGTTTAGTTCTCATGCAGCGACTTTATCTCCTCCATCATAGCACTCATCTACTTGTCCTTCGTAGAGTTGTGTATCGCCTTCTAAAAAGATGTATGATCCCCGCTACCGGTGATAAGTGCATAAGATACGAAATATTCGAATCCGTATGTGGTGGGTGGTTTTATGACTCGTCTCGTTTTGTCACCAACTATAGTGCGATGCTCCGTGTGCTTTGAGTTAGAATCATCAAAGTCATGAGTCTCTTGCTCCACCTGCACACATCTTTTTCCTTGTTCTATGGTGTTTCCCTTCCTTTTTCCTGAGTACACTGTAGCATGACCTTCTCGTCAAATACCACATCTCTGCTGATCACCACCTTATTTGCGTTAGGATCCCAAAACTTGAAACCTTTAACTCCTTTCTGATACCCCATCTCCACTTGCACCTTGTAGCTCGTTTTCCCTTACCAAGTTTCACTAGATCCCACGTTTGGTTCTCATTTAGTAACTCTATCTCCTTCACCATAACACCCATCCACTTGTCCTTCTTATAGCTGTGTACTGCCTCCTGAAAATATGTAGGGGCTCCGCTAGTGGTGATAAGCCATAAGATACCAAGTCTTCAAATCCGTATCTGATGGGTGACTTTACGACTTGTCTCGTTCTGCCACAAACTATAGTGTGATCCTCCGTGTGATCTGAGTTAGAATCATCAGATCATGAGTCTCTAGCTCCACTAGCACAACATCTTTCTCCTTGTTGCTCTGTGATTTTTCCTTTCCTTCTTCCTGCTGTAGCATGACCTTCTCAAATACCACATCTCTACTAATCACCACCTTATTTGTATTAGGATCCCAAAACTTGAAGTCTTTAACTCCTTTCTGATACCCCAAAAAAATGCACTGCTTTGACTTCGCATCTAGCTTTGATCTTTCCTCACTAGATGTGTGCATATAGGCTGGACATCCAAAACATAAAGATGAGAGTAATCTATTGGATTCCCTGTCCATACTTCTGCTACTTTGCCTTCTAGTCTGCCCTTGGTGATCTATTAATGAAATAACATGTCTTGCTAACCGCTTCCGCATAAGTTTTTTGCTAGCCCCGCATTCGGCCTGAGACATCTTGACTTCTCAATGATTGTCCTGTTTAACCTTTCTACAACACAATTCTGCTAAGGGTCATGCGAACAGAGAAATGTCTTATTATCCTATACTACTCACAAAATTCTTGAAATTTTAAATCCGTATACTCAGTCTCATTGTCTGACATAAGGTATTTGATCTTCCTTCCAGTCTGATTCTCGACTTCAGTTTTTCATAGATTAAACTTCACAAAGTTTGCAACTTATGATGCATGAAGTATACCAAGACCTTTTAATCATCAGTAAAACTCTAAAGAGTTGTATGCACATAGTCCAGAATCCCCTCCGTCTTGTATATCTGTCTTGAATTGCACTTTGTTCTATTTCCCAAGAATACAGAATTTGCATAATTCAAGCTTGCATGTCTTGACGCCCTTCAACAAATCTCTCTTGTGAAGTTCTAGAATCCCACAATCACTCATATGCCCTAACCGCATATACCACAAAACAATACTGTCTAATTCATACTCCACCGAGGCGACTCCACCTACAATTGTAGTCCCTATCAACCTGTAATATCCCTTGCTACCTATTGTCCTTTCATTACCGTCAGAGCTCCCTTGCTGACTTTCATTACTTCGCTCACTTATTTGTAATTACAACCGATAGCATATCTCCATCACCGCTCTCTGAATTTTACTTTGCCGAACTATCTTTGTTCTGTATAATATGTTTCTTTCTCTCTAGACAATCTCTTTTCTTATGACCTTTGCCTCCACACTTGTAGCACGTGATCACCTTCTGCCTTCTCACTTAGAATGAGCCTTGTTGTCGTTGCCTGATCAATACCGAATTTTGCTCCTATCGCGCTCTTGGTTACTATTCACCACAAGTTTTCTCCCTGAGAAACTTCATCGCTTGTTTTTTTACCTTTGATGAAAACCTAGCAATGCACTTGTGATCTCCTCAATTTTAGAGTTTCCTTACACCACATCAAAGTAGTAACTGAATTCTATATGTAAGGATGAAGGTAGAGAATTCAACAACATCAGCGTCTTGTCTTTGTTCTCGATCTTAAATCGCTCACATCTGGTTGAATAAGTTGATGTATTGGCTCAGATAGGTTCCCTCTGTCACTTCAATCCGTAATAACTTTTGTTTAAGATACAATTTGTTGACTTTGATATGTACTGACTTTCTAGCTTTTGTTAAATTATCACCGGTGACTCCTAGTCCATGACATGATACATCACATCATCTGTAAACCAAAACATGATTGTTGTCACTGTCTTAGCCTGAAGTTCTTCCCAATACGATATCTCCATGCTTTCCGATTTCTTTTCTCCTAGCACCTTCATCATGCCTAGTTGCACCAACAAATCCTTGACCCTTCTATATCATAATCCAAAGTTCCCGGTTCGTCTAAATTTCACCATACCAAACTTCGCAGAAGTCGTCCCTGACATGTTGAAGAAATCTTCCAAAACCTCGCTCTAATACCAATTGTTGTGCAAAGGGGGCAACACCTCTCAAACTCTAACGCGAAAGAAGAGGAAGAGAGAAAGAGATTGCACAGACACGAGACAGACACAAGAAAAAACAAACATGGGGAAGAAGAAAAAGATGGAGAAGAAGAGTTATCGTGATTCAGCAGCGTTCTACTTTACAAAACGACCAAAGTTTTATTAGAATTCTTTCTACACAAAAGAATCATCATGATCTGTATGATGATCCAATAGGTTTACAATAATTCATATAAATAGTACTCAAACCCCAACATGTCAAAACAGACCCGAAAAACTATAACAGTATTCTATTACGAAAAACAGTAACAGATTTTTTTTCCACGACTTCTCTCACATTGACATTTACTCAGATATGAGTCACCCGTCAACACAAACCAAATAGTAGGTTTTGCTAGAATTAGGAGGTTAAAAAGCACAATGTATTTACCATAGCATTAAGTTTGCTTCCTAAGTGCCCATGGAGTATATTAGCAGGGTTTAAGTAACTTCGTATGTAGATCGATCAATTTCTTCCCCATACATCTCAACAACTATTAAATAGTTAGATCCACTTCTGAAGATGTTTTGATCTACAAGATCAAATACAGATTACTTGGGTGCCACATAAGTACTCAAGACACTATCTTCAAGATCAAGTTCAGCAATCTACCCAACTCATACTACGAATTCTATTTTTTCCACCCGGTACATAACTTGTGAATTCCCAATAAAATGTGCATTTCAATATTATCTTTAGAAACGAACTGAGTGCAGTATGCAAACTAAATATAATATAACGACGAGAATAGCTTGACAGAGTGATGAGCTAAGCAAAAAATTCAATTGAACTACTACAATGTCCAGTATCTAACAGGGAAATTAACTCACCAACACAACAAGGCGACTCCATCATTACGACTAATAGACATAAACCATAATGCGAAACATTTTGTCGTAGCTACCCTCTAGAAATGCTGGCAATCGATCAACCGGAAGCAAATCGAGAGGGGATTAATTACTGTGCACAGGGAGAGAATCCCTCACTCGGAATGGGATTCGTAGCCACCTCCAGCTGAATCGTACTCGTCGGGAGAGGAGGCCAGGGAGGAGGAGGAGGAGGAGGAAGAGGAGGAGGAGAGGGTATAGCGGAAGGCGAAGCGTCGACGGCGGTGGTGGGGCCGCGGGTCGTCGGGAAAGAATGGGGGAAAGCATAAGAAGGAGAAGATGCAGATGGCGAGGCGGCGGAGGTGGCGCAGCGGGAGGCAGCAGATGAGCTCGAGAGCCTCGTCGCTGCTCAGCCGCTCGGGGTTGCAGGCGACGTACTGGCAGGCCTCCGCCGACAGCCGCGCCACCGCCCCCACCCACCCCGCGTGGAACACCATCGCCCTAATCGCCCGAACGGAAGGAGAGAACCGTGGAGAAGAAGGAAGACGACGAGTTTTTAAACGGACACATCTCATTCACGCTGTGGGGTCCATGAGGGCGTCGACTCGGGTGATGGCACGGCGAGTTTCCATCCATCGCCTCAAATGATTAGGGTCGAGATGTGCATCCAACGGCGGAGATTTGAACACGAATCTTGAGGAAACCGACTCATTTCAAGTGTCACATTTGCTGATTTGATAATTAATTATTGGCGGCATATTTGTTTTTTTTCTTCGATTAATCTAATTATGGAATATTTTTAAAGAGGACAAAAACGTTCACGTTTATCATTTTTTAATAATAAATGACCAAATAATTTGAGGGAAAATGACTTAGCTCATTGTAGGACTTGACAGCTAGGGAGTAGTAGAATTCAAGTTGGTCTTTGATCACTTTTGTCTTGGTTTAAAAAAAAAAGACAATGTAGATGGGAAAATATCTACTTTCTCTTGAAAGTATTATTTGTTTTTCCTTTGTCACTTTGTGAAATTTTGCTAGCTGTCAAATTTCATTGAATTGACCTTTAAAAGTGCGATTGATTAGGGGTCATACTTGATAATTTTAATTATCCATCCATAAAAATCTTATTTGATTTACATAGTCAACAATTCCTAAATAATAATCGGTATCCGACACGTCAATAAAAGAGATATACAATCCGGAATCGAAAAAACTAGGGTGCGTTAGGTTCAAGTTATCATATATAATCTTAGTTATGTGATTACCAAGTAATCATATAACCAAGATAATGGGGAATGAAACATAACCTGAAATTGTTTGGTTCAATTTAGATCAAATATAACCTTAGTGGTCGGACGTCGACAGTTGCCAGTCGTCGATTGTCGGTCACTATCGGTCGTCGGTCGTCGGCGGTCGTCGGTGGCGGTCGTCGGCCGTGGTTGCCGGCCTTTGTTGTCAGCCGTCGGACGCGAATAATGCCTCCGGAATTTAATAAATTGTAACGGTTATTTTCGTCTTAAATGTAAATATTAGAGAATAATTTTGGAATGATAAGTTTCATAACCCTGGAATCAAGAAAAACCTTACTTCCTAAGGTTTTTCGATTCCGGATTGCATGCTTCTTTGGTTGACGTGTCAGACATCGATCATTACTTGGGAATCGCTGATTATGTAAATCAAACAAGATTTTTGTTGATGATCTTAGATGGATAACCAAGATTATCAAGAATAACTCCCAACCAAATGCACCCAACTCTTAAGAAAGTAAAGTTTTTCTTGATTCCGGGGTGATGAAACTTATTATTCCAAAATTATCCTTTAATATTTACAATTTATTAAATTCCAGAAACATTATTCGCGGCCGACGACCGACAACAATGGCCGACGACCGCCGGCGACGATCGGCGACCAATGATCGCCGCCGCTGGCCGACGATCGACGATTGGCCGGCGCCAATAGCCTACCACCAATCGCTGTGGCCGCCATCGATTGCCGGCTGACGATCGACAATCGGCCGCGCCAATAGCCTACCACCGATTGCCGATGGCCGCCATCGATCGACGGCCGCCAATGTTGACAGTCGACCACCGGTGTTGGACACCGACAACCTATGCGAACACCAACAGTCGGCATCAACGGCGACATCGGTATCGCGCGACGAATATTTTTTAATTTAATATTTTAATTAAAATTTTAATAAATTTAATAAAAAAATTAAATAAATTCAATTTAAAATTTAATAAAATTATTTAAACAAATTTAAATGGTAATACGGTAAAATATTATTTTATAAAATATTATATTATATTTAGATTATTACCTCCAAACAAACAAGATTTTATTTGATTATCTAAATTGAATCAAATAACTTCAAATTATGTTTCATTTCTCGTTACCTTGGTTACGTGATTACTTGACAATCACATAATCAAGATTATATATGATAACTTGAATAAAACGGACCCTTATTGATTGGAATCATTACACTGAAAGCATGCCATAGGAATATTTACACAAATATCCATGATCCTACCATTTACCACTAACAATCAGGCATCTCCAATGGCAGAAAGAAGCAATCCCAGAAAGAACACAACACAACACAACATCTGCAGTATCTGAGATATCCTACCAACCACAAACTGCAGTTACTCCCTCCAGGGCTGAAGAATCCTCTCTCGCTCTCTCTCTCACCAGAGGCCGGGAGCCAAAGCCAAAAGGCACATGCAGTCAAGCATCGAAGACAAATAACACATGGACCTGGCATTCATTGGATTCTCATGATGGTAACGTTTGTCAATGGTTTCTTTGAACACGCAAACGTTCCAAATTACTTTTGGTCTCTGTCTTATGGCAAAGTTGTTGCCGCAAGCACATCCATTGGTGGTCATCAATCTGTTCTTTTGACGAGCATTTAAACGGGTCAGTGTCAATTCGTGGTGGCATACTCGAATCCAGTTGATCTTTTGAGAAAAAGTTGCTTGCGGGATTTGTTTACGTGCTAGTGTTGCATCACATCTTTTGTATTGACATATAAGACAGGCAAGGCGCCAAGCTGAGGCACGCCGCGCCATGTTGTTCAGAGCAGAAGGAAAGGGACTGGAGTGGGGAAGGCACGAGCGGGATTCGTTAAGCTGTTGCTGGTGGAAATCCATCGACTACTCAACTTACTCAGTGAGAGATAGCGAAGGAGCTGCTTGTGAAAATGCCGCAACGGATGAAGTAATCATAGAGTTGAAATAACTTCCTTGGAGCAATGCCATTGCAATGGCCACCATTCTCATCAGGCATATGAACAGGTTGTGATCCATATACTCGAGTTCGATCGAAGTGATCATGCACATGTCTAATCACTTATTCTACTGGAGAGAATCAAGAATCATTGTTGAGTGATACGGTCGGGTAGGATGAGGGCGCCCGTGTGTATAGTGTTGGTCTGACCGGATAAATTCGATTGAGGCTATAGCTGCCTTGATGAAGCAATCGGGCTTGTCCTCTGTGCTGGTGAGTGAGAGCCGGTCCGTCATACTCATTGGCCGACCGCACAAGCAGGCACTTAAGCACGACTCCCCCCCCCAAGAGGTCGACTTCCATTCAGGAATTTAAGTTTCGGTCGAAGGTGCCCGGTCGGGCGTACCCGATCGGACGACCTAGGGGTTGCGCAATTAAGACCCTCATCCCAAGATGTTGACTTTCAGTCGGGCATCCGGGCACCAGGCGGGAATTCCCAGTCGGAAGTATCCAGTCGAACGACCCGGAGGTCATGCACGTGAAGCTCTCCCCATTCCGAAACGCGACTTGTGGCCTGATGACCGGCTGTCCGGTCGGGCGCACCTAGTCGTCCGATCGAACTGTCAAGAGCCAAGAGCAGCTGGACCCACTCAGGCAGTCTGTCCCATCCAAAAGTGATTGATTGCGGGTGATCAAGTCCCTCAGGATGACCCCTTGCGGTCAGTCGGCTAAGGCCGGACAGACTTACGGAGCTGCAACTTATCCTCGTGTGTCGATTGCCCTCTTCTTCCTCGCCAACTGCCCAACGCCACCGCAAGCCTCCCGATTGCAAGCCCTAATCGCTGCTACTCCCCTTCCTCTCGATCACATGCGGTTCGCTTCTCCCACGAGCAACGTCGAGGGTGCCGACCTCCCTCATCCCGCGCAACCACGCCAGTGCACAATCTCAGGTAAAGGCAGTTCAGTTCAGTTGGATCAGTAGAGATAACCTAATTTCTGAATCAGATTCATGTTTTTTATAGCAATTTGGTTTTGAACTATGGCCTTTGTTTGAGTTGAAGATTTGGAATGGGATTTGGATGATCCGTAGGTCATTGCTGATTAGAACATTATTTCAAACGGATTGAGCAGTAGGTTGGTTATTGTTTAGAGTTTTGTTTCGGTGGATCGATTAAGGTAGAACATCTTATACCTCAATTTGATGATGTAGTGGATGTTTATCCTAACGTGGGATGTAAAGTTTGAGTTTTTGTGGTTGGATTAGTTTCGGGTAATTGTGTCATGATCTTGAGTCACTAAATCGGTAATTAGAGGAGGTTTAGTTTCTGCTCTTGTAGGTGGATCTTGGAGTTTGATGTGGTTTCGAATTAGTTGTTGTTTGCTCTTGGTTGCCTACCCCTTTCACTCTGTAATCCTTAGCTGTGAGGTTTAGAGTTTGGTTTGGTAGTATAGACTAACTATAGATCTTGAAAGTGGATTGGAGTTAGGGTTAGGATGGTTTGAATTGGTAATTGAGAAATCTAGTTTAGCTAATTATCATTTGTTAAAGTAGCTAAACTTTATTCTTGATACAGGACACTGAATTGGATTTGTGCATTTGATCGTGGGAATTTTTCTCAGATACGTATACGACATTAAAGACGAGTACTTCTCCTTTTATATTCTATAGATTATTTATCTTAAATGCATGGTTCTTTATGTCTGAGTAGGACTATTTGACCTTGCCCTTTGTTGTTTTTAACATCGTTTGTTGATACCTTCCTTGCTTGATCTTCGAGCTAATCGTGTTTTATGTTCATACAGTCTCATCGTTGATTTTATATTCTGTAAAGTACTGCTTGTACGCAAGTACTTAAAAATGATCATTAAACACATCTAGGGTTGGTTGACATTAGAGTTACCCTACCTAGTAGTTTAGTTGCATGTTTGGTGATTTTTGGTACTTATTGATTGTATCGTTGTATCGTTGTTGCTTGGTTGATTATGCATTTAGTATCATGCATCATATTTGTACAGTTGCATGCTGACGAGTATTGACTTCCATATGGTTAAGTTGTCGCAGTCATTTAGTTGTTTTACCAACTCAACCACTCATCTTGATAGTTGCTAGAGTGCGAGCAACTGTCTTATTATGTCACACTCGACCACTCATATGCAGTGGATGTTGGAGTTGTAGGTTGCAGTTGACACCCTCACTGTTATTTTCGAGGGATATCAGATCTATTGGTGACTCCTCCTTTTCCCTGGGGTTTTTGGAGTAGTTGGCTCCCCAACATCATATCCACTCAACCACATATATTAGTGGTATTCGTTGGAGTGCATACAGTTGTCACAGCCCTACTCACTCGACTACACAAATGTGATATGATGGCGGCTTGACTGATGTCAGGAGTGACACATGTCATTGCATCATATGCATTTATTGCATTATGCATTTTCTTGTGTTTGATGAATTTATATGAACTATGATTGTTGCATTTGATTGATATGCATGTATGTTTTGATATTATGTTATCACTCTGTTTCATACATGCCTAATTATTCTTTTATTTCTTAGAGATTGTACATTGTTGTTTCTTTTGCTTGCTATACTTTTTATTATGTCATGCGTTTACCTGCTCTTATACCCGCAGAGTCCGCCCGGAGTCATCACCCCCACCATCTACTTTTGTTTCAGGTAGTAGATAGATGCATTACCTGGAGCCAGGAGAGGATCCAGTTGTCAATCCCACGGTGTCGAGTCGTATTGGAGTTTGTTTCCGTATTTAGTTTATTTCCGCAGTTACTTTATTTCTGCGCTTTTGTTATTTCCGTATTTATTTCATAGCTGGTATTTATTTTATTTATCTGGTATTATCTTAGCAGATTTATGTTTATACGTTATTGGACTGGAATGTTCATTTTTGGATTTACATTTGAGTTTTACTCTGGTTATGGACTGTCTGCTATTTTTATTTTTATTAACGATATTAACTGCGTGGTTGTGAGTTTGTTTTATTATTGTGATGTCAGTCGTGTGAGACTGAATTAGATGTTGTAGAGAGTTATGTATAAATGTCTCAACTTATCTATCATACAGAGAAGATGTTATTCGATTTTTGAGTAAGTATAGACATCTAGGACATGATAATTTCAAGAAAAAGACGGCAAACGATGGATGAAGTGGTGGACAAAATGGAATTTGCAATTGACTTTTATGCATGTTGTGTGTTAATTATAACGGATTAAGAATAGAAAATAAATTTAATATCTTCTGTCATGAACACCCCTTAAAGCCAACATAAACATAAAAGCTTACGTCAAGGGTCCCTCCATTTGATGGCACATTCGTGGTTGGTCAGTCCATTTGATGCATTTTCTCGTGATAGCAAACTCCCAGAGCTGGTTTCTTGCCACACTACAAAAACCAATATGAGGTTAAAAAAAGTACATGAACAAGATTTTCAATGCAAATTATCTAAAACCATCTTTAACATAGCAGACACATACATCCACAATCATATTCCAACTGACAAAAAGTGAACTATTGGCAAGAATGAAACATCGAAATCATCCAATTACAGAGAAGACACTACAACGTGAACAAGCTAGTATTTATCTCGGAATCAGTAACGTGAACATATAAACGCAAAACGTAAGCCCTTAAAGATTCTAAATCCATAACGAAAAAGATACAATGGAATGAGAACCCAAGAAGAGCCACGAGGACCCGCATTCCCACTAGTAAAATAGCATGAGCATCAAGGATGCTATCACCAGCAGAGGAGCTACAAACAAAGGGATGATATTAATTTAATTATCTCAGTTCTGTTAATGAGTCAAGATAAAACAAAAGAAACATTTGATTCTAGTGGTTAGTATTTGACCACATCATACAAAATCATAATATCTTTTGTACAGTTATTGTCTTCCCTAAGCTGTTGGGTTGTTTCCCTAACCCACTTGTCAAAATGCTGAAGGCTATGGATCAACTCCGGTTCCGTCTGCTTCGCCAAATTTTATCCCCTTGAAATTTTCTCTCCGGTGCATAGATTTGGATAGAGGGTGATTGTTGATTCTTCTTGTTCCATTCCAGAAGCAGCACGAAGCTCAGATGCAATCAATGTGCCCAAGTATCATCATTCATCCTTCCAATATACTTTGTTTTAGCACAGTATTACCTCTTCTCAGGTTGCCAGCAGCTATGCAAATTGTCAGTTGCTGTAGAAGAAATCATAATAAATAAGCACATATTCCTTGTTTCCAACTTATAAAAGAATCCAATGAGACATTACATTTACCAGCTGTAGGCTTCTGCTCAGCTGTGGGCTTCACAGAAAATGGTGGCAGAGACATATATGAGAACGTAGCAGAAATTGGAGATCGAGGAGAGGCTGAGGCAGACTGAGCTGCTACAGCTAGCTGAGCAGCATTAAGAAAGCTATTTGGTGGCAAACCCTTCAAATTATTAGCTGCAGCAAGAGACTTCACTGCCATGGCGGCTTTTGTTGGATCCGATGCGGTCGGAACACCAGCCAATGTAAGTGCTGATGTGGCACAAAGGGAAAGCATACTGGAAGAAGATGGACCTGAGTTGTGTTGCTGCTGCTGTTGAGTTTGTCTTGTTTGTTCATACGGCCTCTTCTGATAATATTGAGCTGCAGAAGCATTGGATTGAGCACATTGAACTTGCTGCAAAGTAGGATTAGAAAAGAAGAGCTGAGCCTCAGAAGATTGTTGTTTTGGTTGCTGAGGCTGTTGCTGTTTAGTGGTTGAGCTGGGGGCAGGAAGTTTCTGAGCATGATGCCCTAGAATGGATGCCATGTTTGGGTTACTCATGTTTGACTTTGAGCTAGGACTTGATGTTGATTGCTTTACATTTGTTTGCTGAGTAAGCAAAATTGCAGAAGCTTGAGGACTAGGTTTTAAGTGTGCAGATGCTGTAGGGCTGCCACCAGCGCTCTTTAAGATTGAATTCGAGGGAGATCCAACAGCCACTGTGGCAGAAGATGGAGATGGACTGCCACAAGCCCCAGAAAGGTGTTGACCTCCCTGCTTATTTCCATTAATGCCAAAAGATATCTGAGTTTGGTGGCCTTGGGAGGGAAGAGACTGTTGGGATGCTCTGCCTTGCAGTTGGAGGAAGTTGTTCTTAACCACTGGAGAAGGTGCTGCTCCACCAGGATCTACCCCTCTTCCAGCAGACGACTTGCCCTGAGGCCAATGGATGGGATTTCCACCTTGTATAAGAGCTTGAGGAAACCCAGTTAGAGCATGTGGGAACTTAGTAATTGTAGAACCTGCAGGCAGACTATCATGGTGGAACCCAACATTGTTGCCTGAGTTTGAGGGCTTCGAGCGAGATGCAAGATGGTGCTGCATCTGCAGCTGTTGCTGCTGGTGTTTTGGAAGATGAATTAGATGTTGTTGCTGTTGATGGGAATTACCGGCAATGGTTGTAGCTGTGAGAGGAGTACTAGTTGGCACGATGCCTGCAGAATGGTCAGACAATCTACTTGCTGGAGGTTGAATGGGGTTAACTGGTCGGGAAGACACATCAATGATATTGTTGCTCAAAACAGATGTAATAACAGGCTCAGCATCAGCCTTAGCAACTGAAAGAGTGGATTGTTGAATACCCTTGCTAGCCACTACAGTCTTTCCATCTGCTTCATTTGTATTTGTATTCATTAACTCCGTAGCTAGAGGCTTCCCATCTTCAGATACATGGTTGATCTTCTTCTGCTCAGTAGCTTGAGCTGCGACAGCTGCTGCCATCTGGTAGTAACCATGCCTAAAAGTTTCAGGAAGGCTTTGCAAAATGGCATGATTTTGTGCCATGGAGAAGTCAAGACCTGGTGGTGCATTTACACCGCCACCAAACGATGCAAAAGGTACTGTAAAAGCTTGAGGTAGCAATTCTACCTTCATGTTCTGCTTCTGTTGTGCCTGCTGATAGATTGGCTGCTTATTCCCATGACTCCCAGCATTGCCCATTTGAACAGAAGCTGCAGTAGAAATACAGGCAAAGTACTAAAAATGAATTAATATGGACATCTTCAACATAAGTCACTCTAAGATTGGGAAATTGTACCATCTGCAGGGTGGAGATTTGCATCCACGCCCTTGACGCACTCTTTAGGACGAGCTTGCTGGGGCAGGAGATCTTGCCTCTGAGTAGTGGCTGGGAACCCATTAGTGCTTTGCTGTGAATGCTTTTGTGTGGACACGCTCAAAGTGCTTGGATTCGGGTTGCTTTGTTGAACATGAGGCGATGATTCTGCTTGTTGCTGTTGATGTGGCCGTAGTTGTGGGTGAAGTAAGTGAGAAGGGTAAAAAAAGGGCATTGGTTGAGCATTATTATTTCCTCTAAATGGAGCCCCTGTAAATTGGGAAGGAATAGGAAATGGATATCCATTGTTCTGCAGAAAAGCCACGTACTGGGCATCATTTGTAGACATATTTGCAAAACTCAAGTTCATCGGAGTTGCTGATCCACTAGCTCCATTGTTACCCACAGATGAACTGATAGCAACAGATGTCCGCACCTCGGCACCAGAGCTAGTCGTTGGTTTTGCTGCCCCAGCTCTACCAGCACTAGCTGCCGCAGCAGGAGGTTGTAGTAGCTGTGGTTGGTTTATGGGGAATATGAATGCAGGACCAGTCTAAATAGATGGTAAAATCAATCAGCAACAGATTAATTATTTCGTTTATTAATTCAACCAAGGACAGGCAAAGAGAATCCTTACTGGAATATTACTCGCAGATCCAGACTGAGGCATTTGCTGGAGAATAAGCTGCTTTCTCTGAGCAGTTTCGGAGATTGTATTATTGGCTTGTAAGATCTTCTCCTGTGATGCATTTTTACCTGTGTATGATGAAACTGCTGCTACTGGTGCCCCTTTAGTGTCTTGCAATGTGCCTGCATTCGTGCCAAGGAAACCTCCCTGCATTTGATAGAATGGTGCAGCTCCAGCTGTAGCAGTCCAGAAACAATTCATCCTCGCAAACTTCTGGTAGTTGGCTATCATCTTTGCTATAAAGCAATGTGTAGCACAGCGGTTCGGACGAGGATGAGATTGTAGAAATGCAGGTGGCTGCAATACAAATTATGGGAAGCACAGTGTGAGACTACCACGGTGAAGTCTTGGGAAAGTGAATGTGCAAGCTGAAAGAGGGAACCTGCAAGGAACTGGAGGAATCTGCAATTCCATTTATTGGAGCCGGCAAAGGTGGAACTTGACCCATGTATCTGAGGGTGACAAAGATGAATAATCAAAATTCAAAAAACCGATCCAAATAGTCCCAAATACAGGATTAATTGCTTACCCGTAAGAAGGAAACGCCCCTGGCCAGAGTCCAACTGGTACTGGCATATGAAGCAAGGATGCTGATCCTAAAAGGTCAAAAACAAAAAAGGAAAAAAAAATCTCAAGTGAGATAACCATGTGGCAAAAGATCACAGATGAATTATTTTTAACTGTTGAGGAAAAAAAAATCCTCACCAGATTTCTCCTGTTTAGGCTCTGTTTTAGGATCCTTAGCTTTCTGCTTAGAAGTTTGATAAAATCCAACATCCTCTTTCTTAGACTTCTCCTCCGATCAAGTTGAGGCTCCGGGGTTTGCCTGACTGCTTGCTTCTTCAGACCAGTATCTTTCTCACCTGACTTCTCAATCTGATGCTCATCTTTCATCACTGCAACCTCTGCTGGCTTTTCCTCTGCCTTATCCTTGCTCAATTCAGGTGCCTGATAATGGTAGCAGTGAGCTGGGACAAGTCAAAATCAATTTTACCAGCTTTTGTGGTCATTTTTTATGGTAAAACCTCCTACCATCTCAATATCCGGGCCCTGCAGATTCTGATCCGAGTCAAGGACATTAAAGTCATTCCCCTCTGGAGATAGCTTTCCAGGAAGAACCTGCAATAAAAACACATCTTTTTCAAACAAAATTGCCCATAACGATATCTTGTAAAGACCGATAAGGAAGCAACGCTGACTCACCATGAGATCGAACTTAAACTTTTCCTCCTTGATTCTCAGGGGCGGGCTGTAACATTGTCAATGGTTTGAGAATTAAGCATGATTTACTAGTAAACTTTAACAACCTCCAGAACTTACATCTTTTTAGCGGCCGTTTCACACAAGCTGACGTCCACGTCTGCTCTTGCTGACAGAACGAGTTCTTCCCTATTTTCCACCCTATCTCCCTTATTGGACCCTCCTGTAGACGGAAGCAGATCTTGAATCTTGCTCTTCTCAGCCTTTGCCGATTCCTGCTGTTGCCCGTCGGAGAGCCCATCCTGAGAGACCGAAATATCAACAGGCTCACCTCCACTTTTCACAGTAGGAGTTGCACTGTTGCTTCCTGATCTTGGCGATAAACCTTCCGGATTCTCAGATTCCAATTTGGGAGCAGGTGTGGAAAAACTCGAGATATTATGTAAAACCACTGGACTCGTGGGGCTTTCTTCGCCAAACTTCACGGGTCTTGGTCTTTTTTGCTTTGGAGCTGAGAGGGAACAACAATTAGAGAAGAAAGTTTCGTGTTTTTTTTATGTTGGAAAATCAAGGGTGGAAGTAAATTTGGATGACAAAACCCACCAATCGTGGGCGACGAGGCTGAATTAAAACATGAAATGGACGAAGGAAGTGCAGATGCATATGCTGCCGGAGACGGAGACAGGGACCTAGGCGATGAAACTCTCGATTTAGCTTCAGTGCCCGATCCACCATCTGTATCCCTTGAATCCATTTTGTGGCCATCTTGCTTTGCAAGAGTGTCGAATTGCCTTGTCATCCCAAACAAAACCTCCGCGACCTCAATCTCGATTTCCTCTTGGCACAAAGATGTCGATTTGGTCATCTTTGGCCAGTGTTTCGCGCCGTTCATCGGCTTCTGATGCCATGTTTACAACAACAAAACATAAGGAAAAAAATGTAAATCATTTAAAGCTACCTAAGAACAGATGAAAGAAAAATTATCAGAATTCGACCAACCATCTTTTTTCGAAGGGAACCGTTGGTAGAAGATGGAGAGAGTTGGGTGGTGGAAGCAGGACTTAACCTCGAAGGCGATGCGGAAGCCTGGCAAGTGATATGCTCGCCAGCGCCGGCGCCACCTCCTCCTGTAACTGGAGGTTCATGCGCCCTTTTCGTAGATGCTGGAAAACCAGGAGAAAACAACGATTAGAAGGGGGCCTAGACTTTCTAAATTTATCGCCGCATGCAACTCCCCGTTCCCTACCTGAACGAGCTTTTCTTGGTACCGGAACGCCAATCATCTCGTCTGCCTTCCACTTCACCGCCTTTGGCAGAAAGCTCTTCCGGGGGTGCTGGTGGTTTTGTTGCGGCGAGGAAGCGGCCGCAGGATTTGGCATAGGAGGAGAAGACGGCGGCAACCGCGCGGGAACCGACACGTCTTCTTCATCTTCATCCCCCTCATCCTGATCCATACTCTCCTCAGAGCTCTCATCGCCTTCATCTCTATTGCTTCCATGAAGCAACCTCTCCCCTCTTCTCCTCCTGCTCCGGCTGGATCTGTCCCGATCTCGATCTCTCTTGGCCCCTCGCCTCGTAGATGTCTCAGTAATCTCCATCCTCCCATCCTCTTCTGCCCATCAAAGGAAAAGTTAGAATCCGAGTAAAACAAAAGAACAAAATAAAGAGAGAAAAAATATATATCGGAAGCCGAACCAGGCGAGTCTCTGAAGCTGCTGCTGCTGTTCCTCTGCCTCCTCCTTGACGACCCTCCGCCACTTCCGTTTGTCGCCGGCGCCGCCATGGTCCCTTTCCTCGCTTCACGATGCCTCTCCATCTGTCGTTGACATCCAATCAGATCACCAGGTCATCCCCATCCTCCCATACTCCACCCGGCCAGTTATCTCCACCCTCCGGCCGCTGTTCTTCCCCGCCCAAAAGGCTCCAGATCCAGGCCCCCTTCAGCTCCGATGTGGCCGGAATCCTCACCCGAACTCAGAAAAAATAAAGGAAATATTCCGGGCAGATCTCCTTCGCTCCACCCTATCTCGTCTCCTTCCTCTTCCCTATTCTCGCCACTCCCTCTATCTTATGGTGGTCTGCTACCGTCGCCTCCTCCAGCTGCCCCCCATCCGCTTCGCCTCTCTTTTGTCACTTGCTGAGCCCGACCGAGGCGCCTTCCGACGGCCACGATTGCCTCACGCTCCCTCATCCTCCGCCCTCATCCCTCCGGCCCCACCATCCCCATCCGACGGCCCCGACTCGGCGGTGCCACCGTGGCGTTTCCGCACGAAGTCAGATCGATAAAATTCGCCACCGCGTAGGGCCACCCGACCGCCACGTGTCCATCCGCACGGCCAGTCGCATAGTTCCTTCCTTGCGACGCTACGCTCCGTTCCTCGCCCCGTCCCCGTCGCCCACGAGACCCACGTGTCGCACAGTTTGTGCGGTTAGATCCGGCTTCCGACGTGGCAATCGGGAGCATGTGCTCCGGGACATCCGAGGCAGACGAGTCACCTGCTACGGCAGCATCGTACGGTCCATATTGCTCTGGAGACGCGGGGGAACGAACAACTACCGGCTCGGCCCCACCTTCTGTCGTCGTCGACGTACGACGTGTCAATTAGTGGGATCGCCTGGTCCCACGCCCCACCAGGCCACGCCGCAGAGCCCTCCCATTTATTATTATTAATTCAATATTTTATAGATAATAAAATATATATTTTTTATAGCACAGTAAAAATATTTTATGGAACCAAAAATTAAAAAATTGAATAGTTTATTATTTCAGTAGATATCAAACCTTCAAGATGAGGCAAACATTTAAAAATATCGCTCGTATGATTAATGCACTAAAAAACCCCATTTGATATTTAATAATCTTGCTTAATTAAAATAAATAAATAAATAGAGTAAGATCCGATATATAAATACCCATACCTCCTTAAAAAGGAAAAAAAAATCTATTTCTTAGTGGACCCATACGAATACAAAGTTGGGTTTAAAACGAAGTATATCCATTTTTATCCGTGATTATTGAACGAATTAAAATTTTATTTTATTTGTTTATTTGGTAATTATTATAATTTTTCTTATTTATTTTTGATAATTAATACAATATTTTACTGATCTATTTTATTTTGAATAATAGACAAATAATGATAAAATAATTTGGTATATTCACTATTAGTGATATAATCAGTAGGGTAGAATTAAGATTAATATAAAAAACCATGTAACAATCGAAATCGAGATTATCAATCCAGTCTTATAAAAATATTTTATGGATTATTAGAATAATTCAGAAATCACTCGCGATGGACAATTCGTAAGTATAAAATATTGTAATGGTATATCTCATTTAGAGGAAAAAAATCTATAAAATATATCAGAATTGAGAATTAAATCACGGATAAATAAATAATAATTTGACATTCTTCTGCTACACCATACCGTCAGGGCAAAGTTCATGCCCCTCGAGACAAAATGTCATGTTAAATCTATGATGGATTCACATGCACGAGAGTTTGAATAACTTACAAATATATCATACACGAAATATTATCAATCTTCAAATCACCAGTGATGCTGAATAGTCCATGAAAATCTATCTATACTTTTCATATTTATCTTGATCATTGAAAAACTTTAATAGATCGGATCGGTTATTTTTCGAATTAATCAATTTAAAGAGTTACTGAATTAATTAAAAAAATTAATGATTATTCATGAGTAATTTATCCTCCTAATCGTTTTGATTTAAATGTTGAGCTTGATCTAAGCTCGTAATGGATTGAAATTTATCACCATATCACATCCACATGTAAAGATCGTACGTTACATATTTGAATTATAAAAATAAATTCCAAAGTCATTTTTTTTAGACATGTACCCATCGATCAACCTATTGTCGCACCCTACTTAGGGAGTATTTGGGAAAGCTTCTGCTAGCTACTTTTTAAATTCTAGCTACATAGAAGCACTTTTGAATGTTTGTGAATACCAAATTCTGCTTTAACTTCTATAACTTTTAGCCAAAAGCTGGAAGCAAGAATTTGATGTTTTTTTCTACTTCTGCTTTTTTACTTATAGTCTAGAATTAAAAGTAGACATTTATACCCTTAATAATTTATCATTTTACATAATTGCCACCATAGTTTTAAATAAAATTTTATATTTTCATATAATTTATATATTCATAATATTTTTTTATAAATTTTTATAAATTTATATAAATTTGTCATTTTTTTATATTTATATTTTTTAAACATATATATTATTAAAAAAATTAATTTTGATATAATATTCAAAATATAATAATAAATATATAAAACATTATTGATGGTGTATCAAAATTATATTTAGATAATTAAAAAATAATAATTTATATAGTTTAAGGATATTGTTGTCATTTAACTAAAAATTAAACTTGGAAGCAATTATTCACCAAACACTCAAACTTTACCTTGTATCAGCTTTTAGCTTTTATTTCCAAACACTTCATGCTTTAGCTTCTCACTGACTTCGAGATAATCTCTACAAGAATCACTTTTCAAGAAGCAAAAGTTCTCCCAAACACTCCCTTAATGTCACATGCTTCTTGACCAAACATATTCTCCTAAATTGATTGGCCCACCAAACAATTCGATTAACTAGTAAAGTAAATAAAATCTTAACACTAATGAATTCAATTCATTAATATTCATAAACCAATCTCATAATAATCAATTCACCAATTTTATCTAAAGTTTTAATAAAATCTCCTTTCTTTTAATTTTATTTAAAAAAATAAAAACTACAGTACACATGCATATTTTTTATATTACATATGAAATTTAATTACTTCATGTAATTAACCACAGTCAACCTAAATTGCCACCTGAAAAATGGGATACAAATTCTAGAACATTAGGCTTCTAAATCGTCACCATGAGCGTTTCCCAATTTATCCTGACGGCCGATGAAAAACTTCCATAAGACCGGACCGGTCGCCCGAGATTGAAAAAACTTCGTTAATCATTTTTTTATATTGTCAATTTGGTAATTGTTTTTAAAATTTTTAAAAAAATTTTAACCTAAATACTATAATCCAAATTATAAAATAATTCTAAAAAATTAAAATATATAAAATATACTTAATTATAATCTAAATTTTAAATTTTAAAGATCAAATTCTAAATCTTAAATTTAAAAAAAATTAAAATATATAAAATATACTGGATTTTATGTATTTATTTATTTTTATTATTATTTTATTTGTGAGTGTGTTATTTAGTATTGTATTTTTAAGATTTAGAAATTAGATTATAATATTAAGTAAAAAAAATTAAGATATTTACGTGTAAAACACCTTAAGACACCCCATATGGGCGCGCAGCACAGGTGCCTTAATTTTCTAGGCATATGAAACTTTTATATATATATATATATATATATATATATATATATATATTATTCCCTATAAAAAAACAAAAAAGTGAGGCAATAATTAATTCCCCTCTTTATCAATTGTTCTTCAACTTAAATTGATTTTCTCGCATCTCTAACAAGAAAAATCAATCCCATTCCTTGCACATAATTAAACTATATTATAATTAGTATCTTTCCTTCCGCTTGTTGATTTCTCTTGGGAGACAATGAATTGAATATAACCCCCACATTGCTAGCTACAACTAGAAGAGATAATATTAAATTTGAAGCACACATACTGTTCTGACAAATCAAGTCAATTCTCTAATATTTTAAGTAGTAGATATGGCAGTGGGCATGGCAATTTAAAATTGCATTAGAACAGATGTTTATTGGTTGATGGAATGATCAGAACTGGTGTTTCTTTGTGTGTCTAGTTTAACTTTTGCCCTACTGTAAAATGTCAAAATTTCCATGATGAATCATCCTAAGCTCACAAAATAGAAGACTGAGTACTAGAAAGCATCTCCCTTGTTTTGTAGAAAGCATCTCTCTTGTTTTGTAGAAATTGCAAGTGTTGTATTCATTTGCAAACTGTTGGATATGATTTTATAAAATAAAATTGTGATGTCATCGATCGTTGAAAGTCAAGTTTGACTTCAAAATCGAAATTTACGTTTCGCGTAGATAAATCTGGACTATTTATTTGCACAAAATCGATTAAGGGTGAATGAGAAATTAATTGTTCAAGATACGTTCAAATGAACATTAAGGAAAAAGATGAGGTTTTAGTCTCACATTACTAACCGACGAAAGTCAGTGTTTCCTTATATGTGTTCCTATGCTAATGTTGTTAATACAAAAGCACAAGAGGTCTCTACTTTTGGGTGAGCAGGTGCTAACCCGCCACGCGCGCATGCGCGCAATGAACGCTTTGTTAGCGTACTTTGCACTTCGCATCGTCACGAGGAGTTTTAATTTATGCTCCACGGGCATTATGTGTCGTGATCAAGTGACGTCACGTGGCATGTCGGTGTGACGTGTCATGATCAGGTGGCGTCACGTGACATGTCGGTGACGAGACAGTGTCTATGTGGCACGTGACTGTGTAGAGAACGATGACTGGATTGGGCGAACAGATGGTGACCGTCGGATCAAAGATTTGGAACGTCGGATTCGAATCTGACTGTGAAGAGGGAGAATGGATCTGAGGCGTCAGATTAAATGCTCTAATCTGGCGGCTGAGATCAAGATGGGATTTGACTCAAGAGACGAGATTAAAAGACTTTTAAAGGGTTATATCCTTTTGTTATGAACGGTCCAGATCTGTCCAAACCAAAAGGTACTTACCTCTTCACTCAATATAAATAGATCCCTCCACTTGATCATTGCATTCATTCAAACATTGCAATCTAAAAGCATTCACACTCATCCATCTTATGCATCAAGAGTCCAAAAAACCTACGGAAAGATTCGCCGGTTTCGAAATTTGAAGTATTAATATTCCGAGACGACGTCGTTATATCTTGGAAACGAATTGCTGCTATCCGTGAACATCAATAGTGGAGCAATATCGTTTTACGGAGATAGTATCGAACACTAATTTCGATATAAATCAATTAATTTGCTTCCTCCGAAAGCAATCTCCCGAAAGATCCGATGGTCATAAATCAACTAAGTTAAATATCAAAAAGATACAAGTCGAAATCCGCACTCACTGTATGTATGATTCAAGATATGCCTCATACCAGCTAGTTGAACACGAACATGACGGGCATCAGTTTGATCGATCCACGTCCGAATCAACCTGCAATTGTTCACGAGAAACTATGAAGAAGCAACAGTACAATTTGATACATTAATCTTCTAGAACACTCTTGCAATCCTTCCCAACCATACATGATGAACATCAATCTACACACTTGATTGGTTTACTTCCTCTCGTTTACTATGAAATCAACAATTATGTTTTTCCAGATAACCAAGATTGGGATTCAAGGAAATCGAATTGTAACTAGTGCAATATTGTTTTGAAACATGTCGCTATATTCCATGCAAATTAACAAATTATTGGATATATTGTGAATGAAAAGGGAGGTGGAGAGTAAAGAGATTTCATTGTGAATGAAACTTTAGTCCCATATTGAGAGTTTCAAGACATATTGGTTAGTTTAAATTGTTTCACAAACATATTAGTTGTGAACAAAGGTATGGGAGAGACTCTCTTTCACGCGTGGATGCGCAGGAGTACAAATCCTGGGCCCAGATTTATACTAAACCAAGTTGATTCGTGTACGTGCACGACCTGCGGGCGTCGAATGCTGGATCGGTTTGGACAAAAATTTATCCAAATAAACCAACGTTTTGCCACCTAAAATTTTTTTTGCTCAGATGTAATTAGCAGTAAATAACGATAATTCGATCATTAATTGCTTCATAGGTCTAACCCTATATAAAGAGATGTGACAGAAAGAGAAAGAGTGAAACAATTGTCTTCCACCTCGTGCCCAAGTCACCGCGTGATCCCCGCTCGGTCGATTACCCCTGGTAGCAATCAGGTATTTTTTCAATTCGCCACAAGCAACCAGTGTTTCGTTGTGCCCGTGGTCCCTCTGTTGTATCCTGAGAAACAGACGTCCATCGGAATCTCAAAGCACAGTCGGAGGAGGATAAATTTATTTCAAAGAAACTGCATTACGCAGGTCTCAGCAACTCTTCCTCTCCGGTTCGGGAAAATCAGGTCAGGAAGTTCAGTTCGAGAAAATCAGTTCAGGAAAACCAACTCGGGAAGTCCGGTTCAGGAAAACTGATTCGGAAATTCAGCTCGGAGTCTGCATCCCGGAAAATTCAGCTCGGGAATTCCAGTTCGAGAGTTCACGTTCTGCATAAAAGGCAGCTCGAGCTACTCAACAGCTAAACTGAAATTATTTTTATAATTTCAATTTATTCTAAACTCTCTAAAAGGATTTCCAACAATCTTGAAATAGATTTGTGTTTCTGTTGAGATGGTCAAAGTGTTGAGGTGAAACAGACTCATCATCAGGCCCCCTCCGCACGATTGGGAATGTCCCAATCAACCATGGGGAAAAACCAGAGAAGTTCACTGGGTTGAACTTTAAAGGTGGCAGTAGAAGATGCTCTTCTACTGACCACGCTCAATCTGGCTCGGTTCTTGACCGAGGACCCTCCCAAGCATGCTGAGGTTGCTGAGATGGAGGCTTGGACTCATTCTGAGTACCTATGCCGAAACTACATCCTCAACTGCCTGGTCGACTCACTGTATGTTGTGTACAACTCAAAGAGAACGCTAAGGAGCAGTGGGAGTCCTTGGATAAGAAATATAAGACGGAGGATGCAAGGGCCAAGAAGTTCATCGTGGCCGATTCCTGGACTACAAGATGGTGGACTCCAAGACAGTGATCAGCCAAGTCCAGGAGCTTCAGGTGATCCTACATGAGATCCACTCAGAAGGTATGGTTCTGATTGAAACCTTCCAGGTAGCAACAATCATTGAGAAGCTGCCTCCCAGCTGGAAGGATTTCAAGAACTACTGAAGCACAAGCGGAAGGAGATGAACGTAGAGGAACTCGTTGTTAGACTTCGCATCGAAGAAGACAACAAGGGTTCAGAGAGAATGATGTTCTCTCAGGCTACTATAAAAGCCAACGTGGTCGAGCACGAACAAAGTTCGAAACGGAAGAATTCCAAATCTTCCAAGATGTGACCCAGAGGAGGCATAACCAAGAAGTTCTCTGGGAAGTGCTACAATTGTGGCCGAGTTGGTCACAAATCTTCAGAATGCAAAAAACCGAAAAAGAAACAGGAGGCCAACCTGAACGAGGGACCAGAAATGGAAGACCTCTGTGCCGTGGTCTCCAAATTGAACCTGGTGGGTTCAAACCCGCAGTAATGGTAGATCGATACTGGAGCCACCAAACATGTGTGCTGCACCACAATTTTGAAGAAATTAGTGGAGACAAGCTATTCATGGGTAGGGGTGAGTATTCGGTTAAAATCGAACCGAACCGAATAGACCGAAAATCGAATAAACCGATATTTTCCAAAATAACCGAATCGACCAAATTTCTTAATAAAAACCAAGAAAACCGAACCGATAAAATATCGGTTAATTCGAATTTTAACCGATTTAACCGAAATTTTAAAATTTTATTCAATTTTAATAAAAAAAATAAGATTTTATTTAATTTAATTATATTTTTAAATAAAAATAATTAATTAATATTCTTATTCGGTTTAACCGAATTACAAAATTCAAAATCGAAAATCGAACCGAATTAACCAAAAATCAAACCGAATTTTGAGAAAAAATCGAAAACCGAATTAACCGAACCGAATTTCAGAATTCGGTCGGTTCGTTCGGTTAATTCGATTTTTCCGAATTTTTGCTCACCCCTATTCATGGGAACTCGGCAACCTCGGACGTCATGGGCCAAGGAAAAGTGGTGCTGAAGATGACCTCGGGCAAGGACCTCACTCTAACCAATGTGTTGTATGTTCCGAAGATTCGAAAGAATTAGTGTCCGGATCATTATTTAGCAAGCATGACTTTCGCATTGTGTTTGAGTCAGACAGAGTTGTACTGTCGAAAAATAGAATGTTCGTGGGAAAGTGTATGGTCATTAGGCCTAAGATAAATAAATTAGAGTCTTCCATTATATCTTGAGTCTTCATGTTTATGGCATGATAGACTAGGACATGAATTACGATGTGATACGTAAATTAATAAACATGCAAAGCATACTGACATTCCACCTTGATCCAAAACACAAGTGTGAGACTTGTGTTGAAGCAAAATTGACAAGGTCATCCTTTCAACACGTTGAAAGAAGCAACGAACCACTCAACCTAATTCACACCGACGTATGTGACCTAAAAGGTAGACCGACACGTGGTGGGAATAGGTACTTCATTACTTTTGTAGATGATAACACAAAATATTGTTATGTGTATCTTCTCAAAAGCAAAGACGAAGTTATAAAGAAATTCATTCTCTACAAGAATGAGGTTGAAAACCAACTTAATAGAAGATTAATGTGGTTCGAAGCGACCGAGGTGGTGAATATGTATCACCATTCGCTGAGTTGTGTGCTGAACATGAGATCAAACACGAAACAACAGCTCCTTATACCCCTCAGCAGAATGGAGTTGTTGAGCGAAAGAATCGAACTCTTAAGGAGATGATGAATGCTCTTATATTGAGCTCTGGACTGCCAAACTCCATGTGGGGGGAAGCTGTGTTAACAGCTAATTACCTTTTAAATAAGACCCCCTAGAAGAAAATAGATAAGAACCCTTATGAATTATGGAATGGAAGACGACCATCATACAAATAGATAGTGACAAACCCCTTATGAGTCAGGGGGTAAGTACCGTCATAGATAGTGACAAACCCCGAGCCGGAGCACACCAAAAGGGTGCGCCGACCGGCTACCCCGAGTGAAATCCTGTTATGCAGCCCATGTCATATGGATTATGACGTGTGACATACCGAGTCAGGGAATACCCGGACCCGCCAGACCGACTCATCTTCCGGAGAGTAGGATTATAACACAGGGAGGACACCGAACGGGTGCTGACCGGGTGTTGCCCGGACGACCTTAGGCCGAGCACTCAATGTCCCTTGCTGGGGCTAATTTAGACCATATCTGGTTAGCCTTCCTATCGGGCGTCCCGACCCGAGTGGCCCTCGTCTAATGCCCCACCACTCCGAGCTATCCGAGCTCTCCTGGCAATGACCTGTCTCCCTGAGGCGCCATGCTGGCCGACCGGGCTACCCGTAGGATAGGTCGGGATCAATGATAATGCGGACATTACCCTTAAAATGCATGCACATAGATGGTAAAATTTCAGCAGATTGCATCTGAATAACAAAAAAATCCTCCATGTTAATGGGCCAATGACATTTCAAAGGTAGAGAATTGATTGTAAAATGAGCTTGAACACAATTTGAATATCTTGTTAAGAGCAAGGAAAAAGATGTCAGTACAAGGCATTTCAAAATACTATAGCTTAGTCTATGAAAGAGTGTAAACAGAGTATTCTAACAGAGTGATGCAGCACCAAGTAGAGGCGTAAATGGGTCGCCTGCTCATGGGATCAAGGTGCCCGTGAGGTAAGGTCTCTTTTAATGGAGACCTTATCCTCATTGGCAACCTCCAATATTTCCCTTACTTGTCCAATCCTTAATAGGGATGGAAATACAATGAAAATTAGATATTTGGTAGATACTCATATAAATAGTTGAACCTAGGGCGATCGGTCGCCCCGTGGAAGTTAACAATGAACACCAAAGTTACATAGAAGCACTATGTTGGTGTAGCGGTTGGTGGGAGAAAAGAAAACTAATAGAGTGGTGTAGCTTTGAATCTCACCAAGTCTAAAATTTGATAGCTAGGGGTCAGCACTTTTAACTGCAAGAATGCCCTTACAATTTCTTAAACCATGATAGCGAATGTGTCCTACCTTGCCTAATCTTCGCCCCCAAGGATCGTCAAAAATATGTAGTTGACTATGATATCTGGTCAGCATATGAAAGGCGAAGAGCACTGTTGCAGGTTGTGGGCTGTGCACTGCGGCGAGTGCAGCATGGACAAACTGACTTCGATCGAGCCAGAATCTGCAGATAACCTACAATGTGGCTGAGAGGTTGTGGCACAAAGGAGTGAGCGGAGGAATACTGAGAGTAACTGGGGCTGCAGTCCAAGTTCTGGAGAATGTATGCCATCTTTTTGTTGAATATTATCATGAAGAATCAAAAAGAATCAGAGGCAAAACAAGAAGAGATGGACGAATATCAGGTAGGAGAATATGCTTTATTTCCTGCTTCACAAGATTACAAGGCATCAAGCAACAATAATAAAGGAAGCAACAAAAAAAGGATTATAGCAATTTCCATGCATATCATGCAAGGGAGGTAAGCGGCAAGTTTTGACCCTGAATTATAGATCTCCAGAATTTAAATCACTGAAATTATAGAACCAAAATAGAGTTATAATGCTCATTAGTCGACAAGATTGGCAACAAAGAAAATAATGGCCAATAAAAGTTCAGATCTTACTTGTTCATCTTCCCTTGCACACCCCCGTTCCCTCAACAGGCTTCCTTTACTGATCCAAGCCCTTTGTTTGATTTCAGAACCACCTTTGAATTTGAGAAAACAAGCAGGCAAATAAATCTGAAAAGGGGAGACAGAGAGAGAAAAAAAAGTTTAATGAACTCTAAACGGAGCCAAGAATGTGATGAAGACTCCCACAGCATCAGAACACTACTACTGCCGCTGAGGCATCATCAATGACAGAAAGAAGCAGTAGTCCAGAATAAAATTGAGCAGACAAGAAGAGCATCAGCATGTAGTAGTATATACCTGCAGCACTTAACCGTCCTACTTATAGATCCTGCAGAACGTCAGAATCCTTTTTTATCCGGCGACAAAGCAGCGGAATAAATTCTAATCCCCCTCGCACAGTTGTGATCATGAAATCAAAGACCAGTTTGATCCGTTGCCCACGGCGCCGAGATTAAGACGTGAGGCCCCCACGCAATCCCCGGGAAATCAGCTGAGCTGTTTGCGGCATGGAGAAGAAAGAGCCAAAGCCATAAGGAGCAAACCCCAAGAAAATTCACGACGCCTGGGGTCTGCCACCTCCAACCACGAGGCCAACGGTCCCACTGAAAAGACTTGAATAATTTACCATAATTATTGCACGGATAATGATCCGGTTGGAATCTCACGTCCACAGATTGCTGGTGACGTCGATGTCACTGAATGATTTTGACACGGAAACCGGACAATAAATTCCAATAATTGAAGATTGAATGGAAAGCAGCCCCACAGCACCGATCTTTATCTCCTCTCTCTCTATCTCTCTCTGATATCTGATAAGAGTGGGTGGGGTGGCAAAGCAGAGTCCACATAGCTTTCGGCACAAACACATCCATTGGTGGACACCAATCTTTTTCTTTTCAAGAAAAAATCTCAGCTTTGGTCCCTGCCAACATCATCATATTTATAATGGGAAAAAAAATCTACCTTTATTAAAAGTGGGTTGTGTTTAGAAGCCATTCATTGCTTATGGTCCACTTTTGATATATTTTTCCTCCATTATCACCTCACTGAGTGGACCGGAGTGGATGTAGCTGAGGCGGCATGGGCAGGTTTTAATGAGCATCAAATGTCATTGTCGCAGTATGAGCACTAGATATATATATAGTGAAGAGCAGAACAGGTAGGAACAGGGCATTGAGTGGCAGAAGCAATTCACTCACCTTGTTTCTCGATTGGAAAAAGCATCATCCGACGCCGACACACAGCTGAGAAGATGAAGCCGGTAGTGGATAGGTGGAAGAGTTGAGTTCGCATGTAAGGGCATTGCTGCAGAGTGGTGGCTTGCTGAATCAGTGTGGAGTATACAACCTCCTCAGCTTTCCTCTATCTGGATCTTGTCGTTGAGGGAAGGATGAGATGTTGGTCTCTCGGAGTCGGCGACGGGGGTTGGTTGGTAGAAATGCCGGAGATGAATGAGGGATGAAAATGACCCCACCACTTGCGCTGCCTTTCTCCTTAAGCAAGCATGGTGGTCAAGCAGACTGCGACATGCTGCAACTTCTACATAATATACTAGTTCTTAAAATCTAGATTCATCAAGTAGTTGTTGATTATTATTTTTTTTCTCCAAGATATAAAAAAACAGCTACTTTATTCGCTCTTTTGAATGACTTTTTTCTGTCCTGATGTGCTTTTCTTGTCATGGATAAGAAAAAGGATGGATTAAACACATTAACTGGATTAAACAGACGGATTATGGAATCAATACAGTGGTTCAAAAGTCAACATACAAATCTTATTAATTATCTGGTCAGAATAGCAGGTCAATGATTTTCATCTCAAAATATATTTAAATGAAATGGGGAAAGCAATTCTTACCAGACCTTTGAATCCAGTATAATCTTTATGGGACAAGGACAGCTCTCTCACCAGTTTCTAATTATCCAAACTTTTATTTGTGCTTGTTGTGATGAGCAGCTTTGAGCCACTTGTAGGCAGCCCTACCTGCAGTACTCGATGCTGATTAAACTTTTCGTTAGCACCTTAATACACAATGGCTGTCCTCTCCAGAAGTGCATATGTGATGCCTTCGGAGCAGAGCAGCACTGTAAATGAGTGCTCTTATGGGATCAAAGATGTTTGGTTGACGTTTCTTTGGGGGAACAAGGGAAAAGAATGGCATTAGCTTTGTCTAGGACAACCAGCTTTAGAGCTCACCTTTGCAATCTGCTTAATCTTTTTTGGGTGGCACCAACTCTGACAAGTCACTGGTCCACACCAGCAAATAGCGCCATCCATGCTTGACCAACCATCTCTTCCTGCAAAGATATATAGATATATATAACGCAGATAAAATTGATAAAGAAATGCTTAGATATAATGAATCCATGGGCCACCATAGCACTAAAGAAATTGTGAAATGAAGCAATAATGGAGTCGGAAACTAGCCATCAATTTATTTCATAACGAAGAGAATCCTCTGGCTATTTCTTAACCACTTCATGTCTACAAGGACATTGTTACCACCAGATTTAACGCAGCATGAAGACAAATTTAATATTTGATGAACAAACAGTAGTTAAGCCAGCAAAGGACGTTAGAGAAGAAATGTTTGGATGGCATATTCATGTGAAAGCCAAACTCCAGGACCTTCCTGCCACACTTCAAAAACCAAATAAGATTCATTAAGTAGATCAAGATTTTCAAAGTAAACTTCACACATGATAAACGAAGAGACACAAATTTGATGAAATTAGATGATTGGCAAGAGTGAAAGGCCAAAATCATCCAATTACAATGAAGAATCCTCTAACATCAGCAAGCTACTGGTTGTAAAATGTACACACCAGATCACATCAAAACACAATCCACAATTAGGTTGCTCCAATTAGAAATGAGAAGCAAGAAGAATGACAAGGATTCACCTTTTCTCAAGTAAAATAACATCTATGCTTCAAGGATTTTTAACTAACAGAACACAAAAGATAAAGCTTACACAATATATAAATGAAGTATATCAAAAATTTTCATAATTGATCAAAGTGTTCCAGCACAAAGAACAGATATTCATATGTGAAAGATGAGGAACTACAAGTAATGTGATATTAATTTAATTTACTCAGTCCTTTTGATGAGCTAAAATAAAACAAAAGAAACAGTTGACAATGGTGGTTAGCATTTGGCCACATCAAACGTAAGAGGACATCATTTGTACAGTCATTGTCTTCCCTAAACTGTTCTGTGTTCTCCTTTAATACACTGTCAAAATGCTCAAAGGTTATGAATCAGTGCCATTTTCCCCTCCACTTCTCCCAAAGATTTCAGTACCCTTGAATTTCTAATCTCCAAACATGAGTTCCATAGGTAAAGCAGAGGACATTAGTATGGGAAAGTCGAGTCCTCTTGTTTGATTTCAGAACAGTTGCAAGGCACGGTTGACGCAGCCAATATGCCCAAGCTTCATTCGTCCTTCCAGCCTAAGTTGCTCTCAGGCTGCCAGCAGGCTTGCAAAGTATCAGTTCCTGTATATAAAATAATGATAACATGAGACAAATATATAACTTGTTTCCAACTTTTAAAATAATCCAAGGAGACATTACATTTACTGGCTGTAGGTTTCTGCTCAGCTGAAGACTTCACAGAAAATGGTGTATATGAGAACGTAGCAGACATTGGAGGTCGAGAAGAACCCGAGGCAGAGTGAGCTGCTACAGCTAGCTGAGCGGCATTGAGGAAGCTAGTTGATGGCAAACCCTTCAAATTATTAGCTGCAGCCAGAGAGTTCACTGCCATGGCCTTAGTTGGATCTGGTGTTGCCGGAACACCAGCCTGTGCTAGTGCTGAAGGAGCACAAAGGGAAAGCATATTGGAAGTAGATGAAACTGAGTTGTGTTGTTGTTGTTGTTGAGTTTGTCTTGTTTGTTCAGATTGTCTTTTATGATAATATTGAGCAGAAGCATTGGACTGAGCACATTGAACCTGCTGCATATGTGGATTAGAGAAGAAGAGCTGTGCCTCAGAGGATTGCTGTTTTGGTTGCTGAGGCTGTTGCTGCTGTTTAGTGACTGAACTTGGAGCAGAAATTTTCTGAGGATGATGATGCCCTAAAATGGACGGCATGGTAGAGTTACTCATGTTTGATTTTGAACTAGAGCTTGATGTGGATTGCTTTACAGCAGTTTGCTGAGGAAGCAAAATAGCAGAGGTTTGAGAACTGGGTTTTACAGTTGAGGATGATCTGGGACTGCCACCAGCACTCCTTGAGACTGAATTTGAGGGTGATAAAACAGCCACTGTGGCAGAAGATGGAGATGGACTGCCACATGCCCCAGGAAGGTGTTGTCCTCCCTGCTTATTTCCATTAATGCCAAATGATATCTGAGTTTGGTGGCCTTGAGAAGGAAGTGATTGTTGGGATGCTCTGCCTTGCAGTTGGAGGAAGTTGTTCTTAACTACTGAAGCAGGTGATGCTCCAGTAGGATCCGCACCTCTTCCAGTAGATGATTTGCCCTGAGGCCACTGGATGGAACTCCCACCTTGAATAAGTGCTTGAGGAAACCCACTTAGGGCATGTGGGAACATAGTAATTGTAGCTCCTCCAGAAAGATTCTCAGGGTGGATCGCAACACTGCTGCTTGAGCTTGAAGGCTTTGAACGAGAGGGTGCAAGATGGTGTTGCATCTGCAGCTGTTGCTGCTGGTGCTTTGGAAGATGAATTGGATGCTGTTGCTGTTGATGGGAATTAGTAGAAATGGTGGCAGCTGTGAGAGAAGTACTAGCTGGGGTACCGCATGCAGGACGGTCAGATGATCTACTTGTGAGAGGTTGAATGAGGTTTACTTGTCGGGATGACAGATCACTTATACTGTTACCAAGAACAGTTGTGATGGCGGGATCTACATCTGCTTTAGCAAAGGAAAGGGAGGAGTGCTGAGTACCCTTGCTAGCCACTATGGCCTTTCTGTCCTCTTCATCATTAATATTTGTGTTCATTGACTGCCTAGCTATGGTTTTCCCATCTTCTATTACATGGTTGTTCTTCTTCAGCTCTGTAGCTTGAGCTGTGGCAGCAACTGGAGTTGATGCCATCTGGTAGTAACCATGTCTAGAACCTTCAGGAAGGCTTTGCAAAATGGCATGGTTCTGTGCAATGGAGGAGAAGTCGAGACCTGTTGGTGGACTAACAGCCCCACCATAAGATGCAAAGGGTATTGTAAAAGCTTGAGGTGTCAATTCTGCCTTCATGTTCTGCTTATGTTGTGCTTGCTGATAGATTGACTGTTTATCCCCATGACCCGCCGCGTGAATAGCAGCTGCATTAGGCACACAGGCAAAGTTCTGAGGATGAATTGGTTCAAAAATTGTTGGACATAAGATTCTCTTCTGAGATTGAGAAGTTGTACCATCGGCAGAGGTAAGACTTTCATCCACACCCTTGCTGCACTCCTTAGGATGACCTTGCTGGGACAAGAGATCTAGCCGCTGATTTGTGGCTGGAAATTCATTAATGCTTTGCTGTGAATGTTTATGTGAGGACCCACTCAGAGTATTTGGATTTTGGTGGGTTTGTTGAACATGAGGCAGTGGACCTGCTTGTTGCTGCTGTGGTCGTAGTTGTTGCGGATGAAGCATGTGAGAAGGGTAGAAAAAGGGCATTGCTTGAGCATTACTTGTTCCTCTAAATGGAGCCCCCGTGAATTGGGCAGGAATAGGAAAAGGGTATCCATAGTTCTGCAGAAAAGCCACGTACTGAGCATCATTTGGAAGCATATTAGTGAAACTCAAGTTCATCGGAGTTGCTGATCCACCAGCTACACCGCTACCCACTGCAGAACTAATAGCCGCAGATGTCCGTGTCTCACCATTAGAGGTAGTAGTGGATTTCCCTGCCCCAACTCTACCAGCACCAGATGCCACAGCAGCTGGCTGTAGCAACGGTGCCTGGTTTATGGGGAATATATATGCAGGACCATGCTAAATAGATAGCAAAAATAAAATCCCAAAAAAATTAATTATTTCTTTTAACAAGATTTCAAACAAAGATGGGCAAAGAGAGTCCTTACCGGCATATGACTTGTTGATCCAGACTGGGGCATTTGCTGGAGCATGACTTGCTTTCTCTGGGCAGTTTCCATATTCGTATTATTAGTTTGTGGCATCTTCTCCTGCAATGCACTATTACCTGGCAATGACAAAGCTGCTACGGGTGTCCCTTTAGTGTCTTGCAATGCGCCTGCATTAGCACCTAGGAAAGCTCCTTGCATTTGATGTCCAGAAAGAGCACTATCAGAATGTGGAACCACACTTTGATTACAAGGCTTAGCTCCATAAAATGGTGCAGCTCCAGCTGCAGCAGTCCAGAAACTATTCATCCTTGCAAACTTCTCATAGTTGGATATCATCTGTGCTATGAAGCAATGTGTAGAACAACGCTTTGGACGAGGATGTGCTTGGAGAAAACCAGGTGGCTGCAAGAGAAGTTATCGAAAGCAAGTGAGACTCTACTACTATAAGCATGCTTTGGCATGTAAATGAACATGCAAAGGAAGAGCGAGAGGAGAAACCTGGACGGAAGTGGAAGAACCCGTCGTCCCATTTATTGGAGCACTGGCTTGCAAAGGCGGAACTTGACCCATGTATCTGAGGTGAAGAAGATGAATAATCAAAACTTCAAAAACCAAATTCAAATTAATCCCAGAATACAACTCAATTGCTTACCCGTAAGGAGGAAAAATCCCTGGCCAACTTCCAACTGTCAAAGGGACATGTAGAGAGGAGGCTGATCCTAGCAAAATAAAGGGGAGAAGCAGAAATATCTCACATCAGATATCCTGGTGGCAAAACATCAAACAAGAATTATTTCAACTTTTTTTGGAAAAATAAATCCCTCACCAGAGTTCTCCTGTTTGGGCTCTTGCCTAAGATCTTTACTTTGCTGCTTAGCAGTTTCCATTTTGTCAAAGCCGACATCCTGCTTCTTAGGCTTCTCAAAATCAAGTGGAAGATCCAAGGTTTGCTTGTTGACTGTTTGCTTCTTCAAATCAGCATCTTTCTCGCCAAACTTCGCAGTCTGATGTTCATCTCTCATCACTGCAATCTCTGCGGGCTTTTCCTCTGGTTTATCTTTGTTCAGTTTCGGTGCCTGATATTGGTCGCGGCGAGTCAGAACAGGCCAAAATAACTATTTTTAGTAAAAGCTCCTACCATTTCAATATCCGGCACCTGTAGCTTGTGATCTCGGTCAAAAGCATTAAAGTCATCCCTCTCTGGAGATAGCTTTCCAGGAGGAGGAGCCTGCGATAAACACGCATGATTCTTAAAATCAATTACCGAACAACGAGATCTTCTAAAGACGTTCGAAGAAGCGCAGCCACTCACCATAAGGTCAAACTTAAATTTTTCCTCATTAGGGCTCTCGGGCTTACTGTAACATTGTCGATAGTGTCGAGAATTAGACATGATTTAACAGTAGAAGTTAATGACATCATCAACAAGCAGAACTTACCTCTTCTTAGCGGTAGTGTCAAAGAGGTTGACATCCGAGTCTCCGTTTGAACGAGAAACAAGATCTTCTGTAGTTTCCACCACCCTGTCTCCCGAATTCGATCTGCCTGTCGGAAGCTGATCATGAATCTTACACTTCTCATCCTTCGCTGACTCCTGCCGTTGCGCATCCGAGAGCCCAGACTGAGAGACCGAAGTAACAAGTGGCGCACCGCCATTTTTGACAGGAGTCGCAATGTTCTTTTCTGATTTTGACGATGAAACTTCCGGCTTGATCTGGTTCTCGGATTCCACTTTGGCTACAGGTGCAGATAAACTAGAGTAATTATGCGAGACCACTAGGCTCGTGGGACTTTCTTCGTCAAATTTCACGGGCCTTGGCCTCTTTCGCTTTGGAGCTGCAGAGCGAACAACAACAAAAGTTAGAGACGAAAATATTTTTTTTTCCTTTTTTCCCTTTTTCTTTTTAACCACAAAAGGAGGAGGTACATAGAGAGCACGAAACGCACCAACTGTGGGCAACGAGGCAGGATTAGAACATGAATTGGAAGATGGAAGCGCAGCTGAATATGCTGCCGGAGACGGAGACACTGAGCTAGGTGATGAAACTCTAGATTTAGCTTCATTGCCCGATCCACCATCTATATCCCTTGAATCAATTTTGTGGCTATCCTGCTTTGGAAGAGGGTCGAATTGCCTTGTCATCCCAAATAAAACCTCCGCGACCTCAATCTCGATCTCATCCTGGCAAGACGCCGATTTGCAGAACTTTGGGGGCCGGTGTTTCGCTCCAGTCATCGGCTTCTGATGACATATAACAACAAAAAATAAAATAAAATAAACATGCCAAACATTAAAGCTAAGAGATGAAAAGAAGAAAAGTTAGAAGAATTCGCCAAACCATCTTTTTGCGAAGAGAACCGTTGGAAGAAGATGGGGAAAGCTGGGTGGTGGAAATAGGGCTTAGCCTTGAGGGCGATATGGAAGCCTGATGACTGATATGGTCACCGCCTCCGCCGCCGCCGCCTGTAACTGGAGGTTCATGTGCCCTTTTCGTAGACGCTGGAAAATCAAAAGATAACAACCAAAATAAGAGGGGGAAAGATAAGATCCTTGTCTTTTGAGGCATTCTAAATTTATCGCCACGAGCAACTCTTAGTTTCCTACCTGAACGAGCTTTTCTTGGTACAGGGACGCCGATCATCTCGTCTGCCTTCCACTTAACCGCTTTTGGCGGAAAGCTCTTCCGGGGCGGTTGCTGCTGGTGGTGGTGGTTATTATTATGCTGTTGATTTTGTTGCGGTGAAGAAACCGCCACAGGATTTGGCAGAGGAGGAGAAGACGGCGGCAGTCGCACAGGAACCGGCATGCCCTCATCTTCATCCTCCTCGTCCTGGTCCAAACTCTCCTCAGAGCTCTCGTCGCCTTCATCTCTGTCTCTGTTGCTTCCATGAAGCATCCTCTCCCCTCTTCTCCTCCTGCTACGACTAGATCTGTCCCGATCTCGATCTTTCTTGGCCCCTCGATCCCGCAACCTTGATGTGTCCGGCATCTCCATCCTTCCGTCCTCTTCTGCGGGAGAAGTCACCCAGTAAAGAAAAAGTTAGAATTATACCGAAAACAAAAACATAAACAAAGGAAGAAGACTCAATCACGTAATCGAACCAGGAGAGTCTCTAAAGCCGCTGCTGTTCCGTTGCCTCCTCCTCGGCAACCCTCCGCCACCTCCGTTTGCCGCCGCCGCCGCCGCCATGGTGCCTCTCCTCGCTTCACGATTCCTTTCCATCTCTCCTTCTCATCCAATCAGACCGCCAGGCTCTCCTCATCAGTCATCCTCTCTTCCTCCACCCGACCAGATCTTCTCTTTACCGCCCGCCCCCGCCCCAAAACTCCAGATCCAGCGCCCTCTCGACGGAGAGATGCGTCAATCTAGAGGGATCCTTTCAAGAGCACAGGAAAAAGGGAATTTTTCCGGCCAGATCTCCTCTTCGTCCTGGCTCCTCCTCCCTATCTCTTCGCCTGCTCTCTTTTTCTCTCTTTCCCTTTCTCGCCACTCCCTCTATCTTATGGTTTGCCACCGTCGGCCCCTTCAGCTGCCCCACTCGCTTTACCTCAATTTTGTCACTTGCGGAGCCCGACCGAGACGCCCTCCAACGGCCACGATCGCCCCTCGCCACCTCACCCCTCCGCCCCCGCGGCCCGATCTCCCGAGTCCATCTGACGGCCCAGCCTCGATGTGCCACCGTGGCGTAATCCGCGCGGTCAGATCAGTAAAATCCGCATCCGAGCGAGCAACACACCGGCACGTGTGCGTCTCCTCCAAATGCACCGCTCCGAAAATCTTCGCCACGACCGGCGACCGCCAGTGGCTGGGATGTGTCGCATAATTTTCTTCTTGTGCAGCTTCGCACCGTCTTTTTCGGGCCCTCTCCTCGCCCCGTCCCCGTCGCACACGAGGCCCACGTGGAAAGCGAGCAGAAGCGCATCGGACGGTCGATATCTGTAGATTCATCCGCATCGAGTATGTCTCTGCCGTTGGATTCTTATCTGACGTGGAGATTGAGTTCGAGCCAAGCTGGCGCCCTCGCGTCCCGTGGTTGTGAGTTCCCAGGCATGTGAGTCAGTTGGCACGGATAGATCGGACGGTCGAGCGCCCTCCGTATATGCTTCGGAAACGGGAGATACCGGTTTGGGTTCTCTCACATCTATTCCTGCTCTCCTTTTGTCGTCCTCGACGTCCTTACGTGTCTCCTAGTGGCGTCATCTGGGCCCCACATCCACAGGCCCACACCCACGCCTTTTTTGTAATTACGCAAATAATATTTTAATGGGATAATAAAATATTATTTGAATGAAAGCAAAATAAAGAAAGAATTTAGGGGGGAAAATGATAACGACGTCCTTTATTTTTTTATTATGATGAAAGGGTATTTTATATTAAAAATATAAAAATATAAATTACATTCTAATTTTCTTTTTGCCCAATATTCTCTATCACGTCCTTACTTTTGCCAATTTTCTGAAATATGCCTCTTTTATAAAGTTTTAACAAAAATGCGATCTCAGCTTTTAGCAACAAGGAACTCCTAGTATTGAAAATTATATCATTACAAGTTGAATTTAATACCCCTTAAAAAAATCTAAGGGTGGGTTTATAAAAAACGTAAGTGATTTTTATAAATTGAGAAACTTTTAGCATATTTTAATAAATTGCCCTTAAAACTTGAATTGGTGTCAAAGTTTCAAATATTCATTTCATGATAAATATTTTAAAGTTTATAAATAATCACTTTTATTTAATTAAATATAAATTTACATTTAACTTATAATTTCATATAGAAATCGAGCAAATAAGATAATGCATGTGTAATATATAACTATAAAGTATCCGTAATAAAAAGATATTTAAAAGTACATATACATTTTCTATATGCATTATAATGCATACAATATATTTAAATAAAGAATAGTAAAGATTATACGGATGATTTTGATATGCAATACTATTGTTTAAATATAATATACAGTCCCATACAAAATAATCCCTTAAATAAATAATTAAGAGATTTTAAATTCAAATGTACAAAAGATTTTACCTTAAAAAAATAATTTAAGAATATTGATTATTTAGATGAACTTCCAATACTTTTCAATTTATTTTAAGATGGATCTTCACTCACAAAAATTAGATATCAGTATTAAAAAATATATTTAATTTAATTAATAAATTTATATTTAAAAAAACACCATCACTGAGCTCGTGTAGTTTTGCCCTTTAAAGTATCAAAAATCCGTTTCATAGAAGGACCCACATAACTATTTACTAATAATGGGAGTCAAAATCTCCATTATAACCCTCAAAGTATAACTATTTACTAATAATGGGAGTCAAAATCTCCATTATAACCCTCCAAGTATGTAAATCGAATCTCCGCATCGGATTGGATAGACCAATTCATGGCATCATAATTTGTTTATTTTGACTAAATCAATTAAATATTTTATACATATTGAAATATTTAATTATATTAAACAACCAAATTAATCTTTTATAGCGGAGAAATGCCTAAAGCGACCGGTTAAATCAAATTTAGAAAACAATTATCTTTAAATAATCCCAATTGGACTAAATAAGAAATTACTAATTTTTTTATATATTGGTATCAAATCTAGCACATTCTTGAAAAAGGATTGGTTGTATTTGTATTCAAAAAGCTTTAATATTGTTTCCATTTTAATCGATACTTTTAAAATAAATCTAAATAATGATAAGTCTAAATATTAAATTATTTTTAGGTTTGGATTTGATTTAAAATATATTGTTATTGATATATATTTATATATATTCTATGTTAATAATGAACCTTGGCTGCCTACTTGATTTGGTTGTCACAAAGTAAGTTGTCATATCAAATCACAACGTAGCTAGGTTTATTGCCATCCTTCTCCTAATACTAGGAGATCATTAACGAATTAAACAATTACTCTAACCAGGGCATCTCCACCCTCAGGCTGATGTAGATGATTCTATCATAGGAGTATTATTGTAGATAAGTCTGAGATTGATTTACAATGGAGGTAAAATATCCCATTAATTATCTCATCTTCGAGTCATAATATCCGAGCTAGTAATTCTCGTGATTTATCTCCTCCGTCTTAGTCCTGGAATGGATTGACGGGGACGCTGAAAAATGAGCGAATCATCTTTTGTCACCACTATTATTGTTGAAGAAATTTTTCATGATTTATCTTCTTCTAGGAAGTATGAAGCTGTGAAGGAGCCGCCAAGATGATAATTTCACATTTTGTCACAACATCTCCCCCCTCTAGTGCTCTTGCAACATCTCTTGCTCTCGCTACTACTCCTTCATCTTTTAGCTATTAACTTTTAGTATATTTGCCGCATCATCAATAGTTACTTCGATGAATGAAGTTGTGATACCTTTGGAAAGAATGGGGTCTACGGAATCCCAATTGCTCCATTTTTAGTTCCTTCTTTGGGTCTACTTTTGCTAGGAGAGGCCATTTGATGCGGTCGGTATCCCGCTTGCTCTAGGTCAGTAGGATGCTCCTACGTGTCTCATCTTGAGTTAGCCTAGTCATCTTGTCGAGTCATTATTAACCAAATTACACTTGATCGACCTATCAATTGACGAGCCGGTCTGACCTATCGAATTTTTTAAACGGCCAAGCCGTCAACTTGTTGGGTTGAGCTAGTCCAACCCGTCGAGTTGACGAGCTGGTCCGACCTATCGAGTTATCATACTGCTGTCGGGTTGCCGAGTCAGTAGACTAAATCCTCCGGATCGTCTGAGTTCTATTAGCCGATGATCCTGTCGATAAACGGAGAGGGCCCTCGGTCAGATGACACAGTGAGCCGAACGAGTTGCGGTGACGTTCAGGGTTGGACTAGAGGCGGACGAGAAGAACCAACGGCTTGAGAGGAACAAGGCTCAGAGTAGGAAGGCAAAGGAAACTGTGAGGATGAGAAGCCAATTTTTCAGAATCCCCTCCTTGGAGCATTAGGCGGACCTTATATAAGGAGAGGGAGGACTCCTGTCTTGTTTGAGTTGTCTTGTCTCATAAAAATCAATCTTCTGACACGATCCTATGGAAGCCTTAGTTTCCCCGAGGGTCTGACATGACCGTCAAAAGGTCATTCGTCCGTCCTTACTGTCATCTCTCCATCATGTTTGATATCCAGGTCAAACCTGATTATGACAGAGGTCTCTTTTTCATAATGAGAGAATCTGCAGTATTTCTCTGTATCTGAAGGAGTCTAATCACAATTAAAGACTCTGATCGTGTGTTCGCCCTGGTCCTATTATGAAGCTTTGCAAATCCATCCGGGCTGATCCGATCGGCATCAAGGAGTCACCCGGAAGGACTCAGTCGCTCGGCCGTCAACTACTTTCAGGTGGGCAAATCGCCTCTAAGTGAGTTCAGTCGCTCTTGGTGCCCGGCCGGCCGGCCGGCCGGATACGCCCAACCGGCTAACCGGTCACAGGCCACGAGTAACTCCCTAGATTGAGGCGGGTAATTTCAGTGGCAGGGCGATTAAGTCATCCGGTCGGGCATGGCCGACAGGGACCGTCCGCCCGGAACCCAAATGCAAGTTCGGTACTCATATTTTAAGGGAGTTTCAGGTGCGTGTTTGCCCTACTGAACATTCCCGACCGGATATTGCCGATCGGCTCATCCGGCCGGCTACCGCCGACCGGATCGTACCCCCTTTGGACCCAAACACATTTATCTGGCTAGGTCAACACCCTTGTGTGCCCGACCTTTTTTCCCGACCGGGCTACCTGACCCGACCGGACTTCCTATCCGGTCGGATTACATACCCGGCCCGATCCGCCGAGTTCTACGGGGCGCAAGCAGACATGGTCATGATCTCTATTTTCCCATGACCTCGTGATTTCTACAAGTACCTCAAGCACCATAATGACTTACACATCGAAGGAAACTTCGACGTCATCGATCCATGGTGCGAGGATAAATTTCCGCCCCATCACCATCATAGATAGTTCTCAATTTCTTAGCTCCTAGATAAAAAAAAAATTGACCATCCACTAATTTATGCTCTTCTTTATTAATTGCTTGCTCATCAAACTCTAATTTATGACCCCACCTCTTTTCTTCACAAGAAAGCAATTTTATTCCCTCCCTAGCCCAGTAGCCCCCTCCTTATCAAACTAGTCCACTGTGTATTTTCTCAAAACAAATAATGCAAAGACAATTTTATATTGCCTCAAACAAAACAAAAAGTAAGAACTACGAGATATTGCAGAAAGGATCAACCAAGTCGATCCTTCAGTATTTTAAGCAGAGATGGCAGTTGGCACTTGGCAGGGCGACTTTAGTTTGCACTAGAAAAAGTGAGTATTTAAATCCCTTCTCCGGTGAGGATATTGTAGTTTATCATCAGTGCTAATTTATAAACTCACCGAGGAAATGTGTTCTTCAGACTTCATCATAGTTTACTGCAATCATAGTTGCCACATCAGAGAAGATCTTTCCTGCTTAATTGTCTCTGTTTATTAAAATCCAATGGACTTTTGTGGATTGGGAAGGGAGGGAAATTGGGTCCCTTCTCTTCTTCACTTTGAACTAAATAATTTAAACACTGAAAAAGAAAAGAGAAAGAATATATATATATATATAAAAGCATCCTGCAAGGAACACAGTCTATTGCATTGTTTAAGTGTGTGATTATGAGTGGTGCCAGGAAGGGACCAGTTTTATAATTAATTAATAGGATGTGTGCAGCTCATTAAAGTGAAAGGATGGCCTCAACTTTGGGGTCTTTTTCTTAAGGTTCTTGATTTAGCAGAGACACTTCTTTCTTCTTCTTCCCTGAGGCAGCCTTGCAGAAAATGGAGGTGGATTGAAGGGAGGGAGGTCAGTATTTTGTAGGGTTTCTTATCATCAATTTTTTTTTTCTATTTCATTTTTCTTCACTGGTTTCTTGTTGAATTCAGCTCTTTATTTTGAATCTGTTGCTGTGGATGATACAATGAAATGTTAGTGAAAATGCATAGAAATGAGTCAAATGACTCCATTGTTTGAGTTCTTTCTTTGTTGGTTGGAAGGAATTGCATGGCTATTTGGAAGGATTGCATTCCAATTTGCCTACTAAAATTCAATGATTTTGACTGGTTGAACTGGAAATAATGCCCTAGATATAGATTTTTTATTATTATCACTTTTGTTTGGATGTATCTGCTTTCTGTTAAATTAGTGAAAATATTTTTAATGTAAAATATGATAAGCAATTAAAGTAAAATAAGTTATCTTCAAGCATAAGTTGATGACCAGAAAGTCGACTTAAACTCATCTGTTTGTGATTCAGTTGATTGGATAACCGGCTAAAATGGTGTTAAAGCAAACAGATGAAACTCTTTTTGGTATCAGAAAAATCTAAGGGATTACCTGAATTGTACTTTTTGATATCATAATTGAATGCAAACTGGTAAAGCTCATTTTGACAGAAATATAGAAACCCAGTTCTTGTGTCAAAGAGATCATTCTGCATGATTCCATCTTTATCTTCAGTATCTGCAGCAATATCTGACTCGACCTGTAAAAAGATTGATGGATTAACAAGTGTAGAGAGGTTTCACCAAATGCACACTAGTCGGAATGAATGTTTTGCTTTGGAATTAATACGATGGAGATCAAGATGAAAAGCAGAAAAAAGTCCTAAACAAGACACAAAAAGCAAAGTGAAAACAAAAAACTTAAGAATAAAAGATGAGAAATTAACTTACTGCTTACCAAGCTGAAAGCTTTTGCATGTTCCACAAAGTTTCTGTATCTTCTGGCCGAAACTAAATTTTCTATATCACATTAACAAATCACAACATGCATGTCACAAAGCAAAGACAACTTTTCCTTAAAATCAACAAGAATATACACGTGTATGATCAAGCATCTAATCTTAGCAGTCGCATTATGGCACTAGTGTTAAGTGTCTATAGAATAAGCCCACGACATTGACTTGCCTAATCTAAAAGAGACACTGGTGGTCCATGTAAATAGAGAGTTCAGTGAGGACTGTTGCTCTAGAAATGGAAGGTCAAAAGCTACTCGAAGGAATAGTTTGAGCAGGCAAGTTTTTGCTATCCGTAATAAGCAACGGCGATCTAGGGTACAGGTACACTTAACTAATAAAAGAGAGTCCTTACTTGAAGCATAAGCAAGAAATGTATAAACTTAGATTCCAATCTTTGATTTGTAAGGATACTTGGTGGGTTATTTTCCATCTTTAAGGATTGATTTCCTCATCACATGAGTAGCAATATCTAGGCAGCAAATTCAAAAAAAAAAAAAAAAAAACTTCCCCACACAAACTACTTGTGCTCTGATCTGCCAACTGTTTCATATCCTGAGGGGAATGCTTATTTGCCTCCACCTAAGTAAGAAAAACATTTGCAGAATTAGATGAAGCAAAGAAAACAAAGATGATATATGTAACTTCAATAAAAATTCTGCTCATGGACAAACTATAAAGTAACTACTTATACCAATTAGGAGTACCAATTTCACAGTTTACTTACTATAAACCACAAATATGTCATTTCGTGCAAACGAGAAAACTCTAACCAACAAATTGCGAATTGTTAGAGTAAAAAAAAAGAGAGAAAAGTTTAGATTATAGTAGAAACCTTAACTTGGAAATTAGGTATTCTGAAAATTAGATGAATTTGCTAAGTTTCTGTCTGATTGCATCTGCAAGGATAAACATATATGAATGCACAATAGTAATAGGATCAGACAATTAGAAGTAGGAAACCTATAACCACATCGAAATTCCTTGGATGCGAACCAAGTGCCAAGCTAATTGTTGGCTTCTGATATGTATTCAGGTTTGTCTCTTGATTTGGATACTTGAGTAGCTGGTGCTTGAAGGATGACACACTTGGTAGTGGTCACAAGCATAGGAGATTCAATCTGAAAAGCAGCAAAGCGGCAGTTTTTCCCTTCATCCCAACGAAAATGATCGTGTAAAAACAAACTCGATGAACTGCACGATACTTGGGCGGTGGATACCATGGGGGCACAGCCTTAGGCCCGAATGCAGCCTACCTGAAATCCCTACTGTTCGCCTTTTGCTGAACCACTCGACGGCGATGGGACACAGACGAAGGCGCGGCAGAGGAATCTGCGTCGCCGGATCGTCGGTCGGGTTCGCGTGTGGGCAAACGGAGAAGCGAGCGCTTAGCAATGAAAACAATAGTATTAATAAGTCTTTTTTTTAAAAAATAATAATAATATTGTTAAAACTGCTTTTTATTAGGTTATTGAGTTTATAAAAAAATACATACTTTAATGTTTACCAAACAACGAATTCAATTTTTTCTACTTTTTTTATTCTACCTCTTGGATAAATCTAATTTTTATCTTTCATTTTTCTATCATTTTTTTTCTTTTCTTTCTTCTCTTCTCTTACTTTTCTCTTTTGCATGCATATATAATATAAGTTCTACAACATTTAGAGTTTATCTAAGTCTTAGGTCTGATATAAATCGGCCTAATATGTTTCATATTAGGCCTATATTGGGCTAATTATTTCGATAATATATTAATACCTTTAGAAAAGTCGAAATAAATAATAGATGACACTGTTAGACTCCTTACAATTCCATAAATTCATAGGATCTGAAATAAATCTAATCAAACCTATATAGGTCTATCAGTGGATTTCGGTCAAAACCCACTAATCGACTTAGATATCCCAGATTATAATCATTTTAGGTTTTATGAATTTATGAGGTTGTAAGGAGCACAACAGTGTCGTTCATTTTTTATTTTTGGCTTTTCTAAAAGTATTAAACTATTATCGAAAAAATTATCCTAACATGAGGTCTGATATGGTTTCATATCAGGCCCAATGTGGATCTGATATAGGGCAATATCAAGCCCAATATGGGCCTGATATGGGACAACATCAGGCTTATGTTGGGATGATTCTTTCAATAATAGTTTACTAATTTTTGACTCTAATTTAGACTATTGTTTACCATTTTTTATTAAACTGATGATTAATAATTATTTCACTTACTTGGTTTTCTAATATTCTTGGTGTTGTCGAGACAATAACTACAGGATCCAGGAGGAAGCTTATTGTAGCTCAGCATTATAATAAAGATGACGCTATTAATAATAGACATGTATTACTCATTAGAACATATTTAAAATTTTTATGATTGACATCATACTAATCCTTTGATTTTCGTTTAATTATTTCACATTTCATCTTTTTCATTAGAATAAGCATGTCAACTTTTAGGATGTCCATTACTCTATGTAGTTTTAATTATTATCTAAAGATCCTGAATTCACTTTCTACCCTTGTCATATAGTGTATGACTTCATGTTGAAAGTTTGTCTATTTTCATTTTCATGATCATGCTAGATATAAGATAATGACTATACCTAACTTTAATTCCTCCATTTACTAACGATATCTCAATGCATGATAGGAAAGGATTTGGATGTTACATATAATATAAATGGCATCCAGTAAATGCTTCCTATTAGGAAATTTTGTGATATTCTAACTAAGCATGAGTTTTTTGTCGCTAAATTAATGTATTTTTAAAGTTATTTGATAAATGGTTGATTTATCATTGTAAACTTTTAAAAAATCAATTGTAAATAACAGTCTAAATTGGAGTCGAAAATTGTTAAATTATTATCGAAAGAATTAGTCTAACATGAGTCCGATTTAGTTCTATATTAGGATCACGTTGGGCTTGATATTGTCCCATATCAGGCACATGGTTGTATATCAGGCCCAACGTGGGTATGATATGGGACAATATCTGGTCTAATATTGGGATGATTTTTTCGATAATAGTTTAATACATTTATAGAAGCTGAAATAAGAAATGGGCGGCACTGTTGGACTCCTTACAACCTCTTAAATTCATAGGACCTAAAATGATTGTAATATGAGATATCTAAATCGATCAATGGGTTTTGACTGAATTCGACTGATAGACCTATATAGATCTAATTAGACCCATTTCAGATCCTATAATTTTAGAATTGCAAGAAGTCTAACGGTGCCGTCCATTACTTATTTCGATTTCTCTAAAGTGTTAAGATATTATCGAAAGAATTAGCCCAACGTCAGCCTGATACAGATCCATATCAAACCTATTTGATATGAACCAATATCAGACCCACGTTGGGTTGATATGAAACATATTAGACTCACGGTTTATATCAAGCCTAAGACTTAGATAAATTTTAAATGTTGTGGGATTCATATTATGGATGCATGTAAATGAGAAAAAAAATAAGAAGAGAGGAAAGAAAAAATAATAAGGAAAAAAAAGATAAAAATTGAATTTGTCAGATGAGTAGAATAGAAAAAGTTAAAAAAACGTTATTGGATAAATATAAAAATAGTACTTTTTTTATTAATTTAATAATCTATTTACGTCTTTTAGTAAAAAAAAATAGTTATTAAAATGAATTAAATATAATATTGTGAAATTTAATAGCCAAATAGGAAAGTATTACTGAATTAATAAGATTTAGTAAAATTGATAAAATTAAAAATTAGATAATTTAAACTGTATTTGTAAAAATGATAAAAGTCTTAAAAATCATAATAGCAATGAATGGCAAATATATACAAAAACTTACGAATTTAAATAGGAATTTCAAATGAATTAATTATCTGGTTAGCGAGGTGTTATGATACTTATATATCAAATAAAATGTCACACTTCGAGAGAGTCGCTGGTTCAATATAAATTGGACACTATTTTCCTTATACAGTCGATAATTTAAATCCATTATACATACACATAATATGACCTCCATGACTTCTACACATAACTCATCCATCAATATAGAAATAAAGCGTAGAGATAGAAATATAAATATCCATTGCAAAACTAAACTCCATAATGCCCTCCAGGCAGACCAACAACGTAAATACACAAAAATCATAACACGTGTGATAAGTTTACCAACATATAGAAATACATCCCAATCATAACCAAAGAAAAATGTGGACAAAATAAAAACACTACAAGAGCAGCGGGACCGGTTACTGGGCTCTCCTGGCGGCGTCATCCTAAAAAGAAAAAAATAAGCAAACGATTATGAGTCCAGGGGGATTCCACGGATATATAAACAGATAGATATATATGGCGGTAAAAAAGTTATACAATCACAGCATAGAAGCAATCAGATACAGTCTCAACGGGAAAGTCAGAAAATATGATTGATACACTACATGTAAGATATACCCATATCAAATTCACCTGTGAGGTATGATGGTCACAAATCCCCGAACCTGAATGGTCACCAGACCGTAAGTAAATAAAATACCTCCTGTATGTGTATGTCATCCAAATGCAATAAACATAGCCCAAACAAATGTAGCAAACACAAACAAATGCAATATATGCAATTGTTCGTGTGATACAATGATATAATCACCCCTGACGCTAGTCAGCCATTGTCACCGGTCATGGGTGAGGTCGAGTGGGTAGGTCTATGATAACCATACACACTTTGTGATCGTTGCTTCTGAGCGATCAAGTAGACAAAATGCTGGCAGAGGACACCCTCCTACCTAAGTCATATGAGAGAGCATCGCTCTCATCTTCTAATATCACGGGAAAGAGGAGAGATCCATGTCTGTTACCATGCTGTGGATACCACTACCCATGAGCGGTCGAGTGGAGCCTTAATAAGGTAACTGCACACACCCTCATGATAGTACCACTAACACATGAGTGGCAGTGTGTGCAGATCCTGATATGACTGACGACCCGTCTCAACCACAAAGGAGCCAAGGATCGCCAGTTATGCAAGAATGCAAAGATGGTGTATGATGCTAACACCTATCAATCAAATCTCAAAATGACATGCACAGGTCTGAAGCATAAATCCTGACATACAAATAACCTACTAAGTATGCAATAATGTTCGATACGAATAATACGTGTATTTCTAGAATCAGAGTATCAAACACAGATACTGTATGGAAATAAATTTGAGCATGTCAAATGGTTGCAATAAGTAAGCAGGATAACAAAGCCAAATAAAGGTACATCCTACTACTATCCATAAGAGAAATCATGTATAGAAATCTGAAATATCTACAAAGATAAGTTAAAAGATATTCACCTCGTAAATGACACGTATAATATCTGAAAGAATCGCTCATCCAGCTAATCTGTGTCCAATCACTGTCATGTAATAAATGACACATGTTTAGCTATTATAATATATGATATTTAGCTAAACGAGCTATTCTAATTAATTATGATCATCCTAATTATCCCATTTCATTCAATTAACCATAATCATAATTAAATGTTTAATTCGTAATTATTTCAAGTTACCACGATTACGTTCATGTTAGACCTTAGTCCAAACCTAATCCATGTGCTCAATTTAATACCCAACGGTAACACACGACACATATTTACAGTGTATATATATATATATATATATATATATATAACGATTTCTCCTTCATGTCGTCCATGGCAACATATCAAAGCAAAGCCTCTTCCATCAATGTTGCTCACGTTGCAACACTGAGCCAAACATCCCATTTCACAACAGAAAATCAATCTCAAAATCCCTTACCTTCTATGATGCGCCGGTGATGGAGAAATCACCGAGGAGAAAGAAAGAGAAGGCATCGACGAAGAAACGACGAGGAGCAAATAGGACAACCCCGACATCCGGCTGAAAACCATGGCGATTAGCTTCGATCAAGGAGGTGCAACGAGGTCTCACGTGGAGGAGGGTCATCGACACTCCAGGGAAGGAGGATGGGAGAAAGACGGTGTTGCGTTGATGCTCAAGCTTACTCGCCGACGTCGCGTGGAGAGGAAATTGTTGGCTAAGATTTCACATGGGGAAGAGAAGAGGTCGACAGTTTTTGAGTGTTTGGCGTCGACAAAACGAGTTGGAGGGGATGGGGAGGAAGGAATCAAGTAAGAAATTTAGAAATTAAAATTATATATATATATATATATATATATATATATATATATATATATATATATATATATTTGTAAAATGTCTCCTCGACTTTTTTATATTTAACAAAATAAATTTTAAAAAATTATCATTTTAGTATAAAATTACATTTTGAGCAAATATAATTCTATGGCAGAAAAAAGTTATTGCTTTGACTTATAATTCTAATTTCTAACTCATGAGCATAGATAGAATGCTATACGATCTTTTTTACTTTAAAAAAAGTTTAATTATTCAAAATGCCATTGCTACTTTCAAATGAATTATAGCGAGTGGATTGCTTTGGGGAGGATTTCTAAGAACATTCCAGCAACTCCAAGAAGAGGGAGGGAATCAATCCACTATTCAAAAGAATAATAATAATAAAACACTCAAAAGAGTGATAAGAAGCCAACGATTCGAATCCCTGAGTGTAGATAAATTATGCTCTAGATTTACCCAATAGACAAATTAACTACCTCCACCTCCAGAATTAATCAAACGAAATTGGAGAATTATTAAAATAAATAAATAGATAGATGGAGGGATCAGCAATTCTTAATCCATCTATTCTCTCAGAAAACAAAAAGATATAAAAAGATGGTCTATCAATCCAAGTCTAGAACATCATCTGTGATTTCTCATCAATGGAATGGTAATTTCAGTTTGTCGAGATTAAAGATGTAGACAATTATCATCTACATGTTTACTAGGAGACATGCGAGGAATCAAAATAATGTTGCACTCACAGAAGAAAGCAATTCGAAGTATTGCTTTTAAAAAGAATACCAAGTAGCAGATGATTTATACCTTTTTATTGTACTAGCAACTCAGTTTGCTATCACTTATTCATTGATAGGAGGGATAGTTGTTCGTCTATGGAGCATTCGGCATGGCATGAGGTGCGGCAGCTGGCAGGGATCAGAATGAGTCCAAGGCATCTCTGTTCCATTGGAGATGGATCTCCAGATCGCCGGGTGTTTCGATACTCCACTGCATCCTGAAGGATGATATTCCCTTGTTTGTCAATGCAATGGAACGTCCCCAGAAAGAATCTTCCATCATTCGCTCCTATAAGCATCCGACGGAAGAGGAACTTTCTTAATTGTGCCACTGCTGGTGATTCGTCGCCACCAGATCTCTCTGTCGCTCTGGTAGAGACATCTTGCAAGAATGAAGGGTTGGAGAATGATTCAGCTTCTTCCATTTCTTGTGTTCAATGCCCTGATGAACAGATGGCAGATAACAGAAATTAAAGAAAACCTACAATGTCCCTGTTGTGTAGGAAAGGCCAACCACAAATAACTAGCATGCTAGGTATCATGTGATTAGCCTTGAAAGAGCATCTTCAAAAAATTAAATGACTAGCATGGTATTGCTTTATGTAGAAGTCTAATATCAAATCCAGCCACAACCCACAAATAACTCTGATGAAAGATACCAGAGAAACTAGTGAGAAGTAAAAACAATCATTTTGTAAACCGTCATGAATGTTTGTTTTAGCGAGGCATGCTAGAATGATAATAGTCGATGAGTCAAATAAAAAAATCTATAGGTTCCAAAATTTTCTGCAAGATCTTATTAGATGAGCTAAATTTGCTATATTAGTCTTCAAGGAGCCTAATGAGATAGGGCCAAACATGAATTAAACTATTAAATCAGATTTGAAATTTTGAAGCCAATGAAATTGCAATATTTTTTTTTTCAAACAATAGAATTATGTCAAATGGAGAGATGAGGATGCTCAGAATCTATGCAACCATTAAGCAGTTCTCCATTTGCAGAGGTGTCAATCAGCTGGCTCAAATGTTGATGAGGGAACCAGGATGTTGACGTTGGAGAGCTGCAGGCAAATCTTTAGTGCAGAGAGGGCTATGAAAGGTAAGCCATCCAAGAATTTGACTGCCATTGGAGTCATGGCAGTCCCTAGATAGCCTGAACCAATAAGCCAAAAGAGCATCCCTTTAGATGATATTATAGGCTGACTGGACAAATCATGAAGCATATACCAAGAGATAACTACAAACAATCCTTGGCATTAGAGGGTCGGTCGGTCCAGACGGTTAGGAGGAAAGAATGAGAAGCATACAAGTGAATCTTCACTAGTAGTAAGGGGCAATTGAGCATACCAAAGAGAAGAAATCCACTAGCCCACCAATGATGCCATGATTGAATTCAAATATATCAACAAAGGTGAAGCTGGTGAAATGAACAAAGGTCCAGCCAAACTATAGGCAATGATTACCTATGATAATTGGCCATGAAAAGAAAAAATATCACCACCACTATGATGTGGAGAATTAGATTGTGACGGGAAAGACACAACTAGTAGACACGTAATTCGAAACAACTTCTACGTGTCATGGTTCATAGTTAAGACTCAAAAGAGGAACTAGAAAGACAAATCCATGGAAGGAGATGCCAATCTCTTAGTTGACCAAATGTACTTGCAGGATTGACGAGATTAGCCCTTGGAGGCAACAATATCAGCAAATTCATGGGTAGTATCCATTTCAAGATGGCATTTGCAAGAGTTAGTTGTCAAATCAGAAAGTTGTAGTGTGTCAATGTGGTAAAGAGTCGCGACCTCTATTGATTTTGTGGTCAAATCCCTACCAAGCAATAATAAATGCCAAGAACTGGAAAAAAAATTAATACTAAATTGTTGGCCAAAATTGTTTGGCAAGATTACCAGGTTGACTGATTAGAAGCACTATATATATAGAGAGATAGAGAGACCATAGGCCTTGTACAGTAACTGGGTTAAAAGCCCCTCAAAAGAAGTCATAGATACAAGTAAACTAACTCATCATGCCCTAACATATCTATGGATTATGTATAAACAAGTATGCATTTATTTCATGCAAGTAAACCCACTGATCATGCCCTAACTAATCTAAAGGATCATGTATAACAACTATGCAATAATTTCCGTAAGCTAAGGGCAAAAATATCACAAATGACATGTCAAACAAATAATAAGAATAATCTCAAAAGATAAATGACCAATATAAGAATATTCTTAAGTATGCAATACAAGAAAGGTACTACAAACATGTATCCATATAAGCAACAGTCATAATATATTAAGTAAGCATGCCATGAACACATAAAAAATAAGTATACAAGAAGTTGATCGAGTAAAAGAATCAAAAAGATATAAAGGGCCTTTGTCAAGTTAGAAGTTTAACCAAGACCTCTACAACTCGCCAAAATCTAAGTTAAAGCTAACTTATGGTATTTAGGATTTTTTACGCCAAAAGATGATGATCACATGGCTCGTGACTTGTTCACAAACTTCAGCTCTTTAGGTTTCAATTCAGAACTACTCTATTCATTGTTTTAATCCCTGCATACAGGACAAAAGCATAGCCTCACCTTCGATGTTCAACTCATACACACAGAACAACTCAGTGAATAAAGATTCACAAGCATAACTTGATTTTAGAGAAAATTTGGCGACAGAATTTGTCAACGCATAACACCATCATCTTTCCTGTCAAATGGTCATTGACAATGTCCCCCCTCTTTGGTTGGAACTCCACCCAACGGTTGCGCCCTAGACAAAGTGACGATTCCACCTTAAGTAAAGGGGTTTTGGACAACGCCAAAAACTCAACTTGGATTCGTAGTTCACAGCCAATTGACTCCCTACAACTGCTGCCCTAAATTGAAGAAGACGAGAGACTCAGGGAACATTTACAATGGAAACGAACGGGAATAATACCAACTCCAGGTTCCCAGCCAACCAGCCAAGTCGTTGGGCAATCCGAGGGGGAAAAAAGAATAAAAAGCTCGCTGCAGAATAAGGCGGAGGATTCGGTGCACCTTGTGCTTAAACTCACGGCGTTCGACTCCAAATGTTCGATTGTCCACCAATCGCCGCCTTCTGGTCAGGAAGGAACGACAAGCAACCGCGGAGGGCAAGACTGGCAAAAGGCCGAGGCTCTAATGCGTCGATGGCTGTGCACGAGACTTGTCCGGCAACACGGTTCGCAGATCGGCAAAAGGCAACGGATTTTCCCCTCGCATAGATCGGAGGAGAGGACAGGAAACACTAAAATCGTCGCTAGTCGGACGCCGCACAAGAGGAACAAAAAAAGTCGGGGAAGACGCAGAGGAAGGGAGGTCGGGTGGTGGCGCTCGAAGGGTAGGAAGCCGGGGACCCTTTTATGGATCCCAATAACACTCCGTTTAGTTGGGGAGAAGAGGAAGGATAGAGAAGACTAGATAGCGTTAGTAGTGGGTTTGGCCGGATGAATTACCAGCCGTGTTTACTTGGGAGAATCCGTCAATCCTGCAAGTACATTTGGTCAACTAAGAGATTGGCATCTCCTTCCATGGATTTGTCTTTCTAGTTCCTCTTTTGAATCTTAACTATGAACCATGACACCTAGAAGTTGTTTCGAATTACATGTCTACTAGTTGTGTCTTTCCCGTCACAATCTAATTCTCCACATCATAGTGGTGGTGATATTTTTTCTTTTCATGGCCAATTATCATAGGTAATCATTGCCTATAGTTTGGTTGGGCCTTTGTTCATTTCACCAGCTTCACCTTTGTTGATATATTTGAATTCAATCATGGCATCATTGGTGGGCTAGTGGATTTCTTCTCTTTGGTATGCTCAAGTGCCCCGTAATACTAGTGAAGATTCACTTTTATGCTTCTCATTCTTTCCCCCTAACCTTCTGGACCGACCGACCCTCTAATGCCAAGGTTTGTTTGTGGTTATCTCTTGGTCTATGCTTCATGATTTGTCCAGTCAGCCTATAATATCATCTAAAGGGATGCTCTTTTGGCTTATTGGTTCAGGCTATCTAGGGACTGCCATGACTCCAATGACAGTCAAATTCTTGGATGGTTTACCTTTCATAGCCCTCTCTTCTTGGATGGCTTACCTTTCATAGCTCTCTCTGCACTAAAGATATGCCTGCAGCTCTCCAACGTCAACATCCTGGTTCCCTCATCAACATTTGAGCCAGCTGATTGACACCTCTGCAAATGGAGAACTGCTTAATGGTTGCATAGATTCTGAGCATCCTCATCTCTCCATTTGACATAATTCTATTGTTTGAAAAAAAAAATATTGCAATTTCATTGACTTCAAAATTTCAAATCTGATTTAATAGTTTAATTCATGTTTGGCCCTATCTCATTGGGCTCCTTGAAGACTAATATGATCGAATATTGCTGTGAACATCATTTCTCAGATAAATTACTGCATATGATCGAATATGAACTTTGATTACTAAGATGAAAAAATTGAAAATCCCTAAACCCTATTCCACAAAAATCTTACAGAGAGGAGGTTGTGTATGATAGGAAGGAGATGCCTCGAGGAGTCGTTTTCCAGGAGCTTGGCGACGCAGAGGAGCTTGGCGAGGGTGGCTTCTTGGCGACGCAGAGGCAAACGCGAAGAGTCCTTTTCCAGTCGTGAGGAGGAGGCGACGCGATCAGAGCTCGCTAGGAGGCTGCGGCGCAGAGGACCTTGCCGAGGGAAGGGGGAGAGGAGGTGTTAGGGTACGGGCAGAGGGTTTCGCGGATGGGAGATCGCGAGGATGGGAGCTCGCGAGGATGGGCGCAGGCAGAGGGTTTCCTCGCTCGATGGTCGGCGCAGAAGATCCGGCACCGCAGAGGATCGGACGAGGGATTTGAATGATCGGAGGATTTAGGGTTCGGGAATGGGCGCGTGCTGATTTTCGCGAGCTCTTCCCTCGTGAAGGAGCCTTTAATCTTCTGCGTGACGTGGATATTCCGCTGACGTGGACAGAGGTGGACTTAACTGCCAGCTCAGTCACTTTTCCTTTTACTCCCTCAAATTCCAGGCCGGATCCTCTGCGACGCAACACTCCCTGCGCCTCTGCGACGTGCGCTAAACGACAAAAACAGTCACGTGCGTTGCGCGTGACTCCGCGTCCTAAGCCAGACATCCAAAGACTTCGCAAAGAAAATCAGAAAACTCCTCCCCGCGTGCCCTAATCCCTTGCCGCCTCTCCTGCTCGAAGTCACCTGCTCTCCAGCGTCCCTGCTCGCCGGCGCAAAACGCTTTGCAAAGTCCCCTCTTGCTCGGTACAGAGCAGGAGCCGTCCCTGCTCTCCGGCGAAGCGCCCGCAGCACGCGTCCCTGCTCGTCGCTGCGTGCCCTAATCCCTTGCCGCCTCTCCTGCTCGAAGTCACCTGCTCTCCAGCGTCCCTGCTCGCCGGCGCAAAACGCTTTGCGAAGTCCCCTCCTGCTCGGTATAGAGCAGGAGCCGTCCCTGCTCTCCAGCGAAGCGCCCCCGCAGCACGCGTCCCTGCTCGTCGCCGCCGACTACCCGCTGTGATTTTTCGACGTTGATCTGTGACTTTTGTTTATTTTCTATTTGATTTTTCCTGGCACTGCAATTTCTTAGATCAAGTTTTTCCTGCAATCATGATTTTCTTTCTCATTAATTCGCTTCGAAATTTTGGTGTCCTGCACATGCTGTTGCCATTCTTGTTGGGATTTTAGTCAAAATATGATTTTGTTGTACCAAATTACACCGTAAGTATGTTGTGATATGAGGGGGGAAAAGGCCTTGAACTAACAAAGCGAAGCGAAGAAATTTCTCTGTTCAAAAACTGCTCAAAGGCATATTTTGTTCAATGCTGTTCAAAAACTGCTCAAAAACTAGATCAATGTTTGGTTACGCCTTTGAATAGTTCCTGAACAGCAATGGAAATTTTTCCTAGTCTGTTAAAACTTGTGTATTTATGGTTTTACATGTGTATTTATGGTTTATAGGGGGGCTCAGTTAGTTCGTTGACACATTTTGAGACGGTTGTAGGTTTATTTTGGCTTCACCTTTGAGTGGTTTATGAACAGCAATGAAACAATTTTTCCTGCACATTGCTTGTATTTATACTTCTATTATCTTTCATTATTTCAAGTTCTAGCAAATTAAAAATTATCATTCTATAATAATCTCATCAGATTATTCTAATGGTCTATATCAATTGAAACAGATTAGAAGCGTAGCTTTAGATTGGTGGTAAAATGGTGAGTAGTTTGATTTAATTTCAGTTTGAAAGTCGAAATATGTAATTTATGTTATATAAATATCATTAGTGTTTTTATTGGTTTTTTGTTGTCCCCTAATATAGCCGAAGACATACGTTGTTTTTATTGGGCGAAACCCTAGTATTTATGACAGTTGGGAGGAAGCACATTTACAAGTTGATAAATATAGCGGTAATTCCTACAAATCGTTTCAGACCAAGGAGCAAGCAATGAGAGCTTTTGATGCTTATAGAGAGAAACAACATGCTTCCTTTAACCCTAGAAGCCAAAAAAGTTCGAACTCAAGTTCGGGATCAACTTCAACTGCCACTACTAGTTCCAGTCAAAAACTGAAGCAAAGCGAAGAACTGGCCAAGTTAATGGATGCTCAGTTACATTTAGCTAAAGAGTATCGTGATAATGCATTAAAGATTGCTGAGATTTACGATGATATGAACAAGAAAGCAGATTGATTGTATGTTGATGATTTTGTTGTTGTTTAGAATTGCTACCTTTGTTGTTGTTTTTACTTGGATTGTGATGATTTTGAGTTGGTTGATGTAATTTGCTATATGTAAAAACAGAAAACTAAATGTTAAAGTTAGTTGATGTAATTTGCCTGTGTTCCTGATGCAATTTATTGTTGAAGAAGTTTGTATAATGTTTGTTTTATTTTGGCATCAGGATGAATGTTTCAAACATACAATTCATCAATTTTCTTTCCTTATATTTAGCTGTCATGTGCAATCAAACCCGACACCTATAGGTGTGTGTTTGATAACTTGCAAATTTAGTATTTATGCAAATCTTAAGTTTCTAAGACGACTGTTATGTCTTTATCTATTTATAATTGCAATTCATAGTGTTGTAAACTTTATAAATCTATCCATTGCTTATAATGGCTGCTAGTCTCGCTAAAATTGAAACTATTTGAGAACTAAAGACCAAGTGGAAGATCAGTAATTAGTCGACTGCACATACACATAAGTCTGCCTTTCGTGGATTTGAAAGATCAGTAATTAGTTGAGAATTTTCTTTTCCTCGTATTTGATTAGATCTTTATTGACTTCCTTTTTTTTTCTTTTTAGCATGCTTCTGCTTATCTGTATCCTGCTTCTGCTATCGAAAAGCAATTCTGGCATTCAATGGCATGCATTGTTTGAGAAAATTTGAGAGTTGCACAATTAGGAAGCAATTCTGATAGCCATCACTGGCATTCAATGCAAACACACAAAAGATGCATCAAAGAAAATTTGAGAGTTGCACACCAAAATTATGTTTGATAACTTAACATGTGTTGTCGTCACTTGTCGGCTATGTTTAGATGTGGCAAATCCGCAGTCCTCAAACAAATAATGTCTCTACAACTCAGCTCCATGTTTTTGCAAACAAATTACATTCAAATAACAATTAGCAGACGAAGATATTGAACGAAGATTGTAGCTGCAAACAGAACAATAAATAAGTTTACAATTAACATGTAAAACTCTACTACGTAGAGGTACCAACCCTCCTTCAAGGATGACCAACAATTTCCCTTGAGAGAGGCTACTAAGAATGCAGTTCGACGCGCGCGTCGCAGAGGATCCGACTTCACTAAGCATGTGTGTCATCTGAGCATATCCAGCAGGAGTCACCTATTACAAGTGCACAGGCTATTAACTTTATAGTGCAACTTCATTCTATTTTCACTAAAAACATAACACAGTATAATTTTACAATGCATCATACTCTTTGGCCTCCTGAAACAACATTAAAATTTTGATAATAAAGGCGCGCAATTTAGTGGCTTTTTGCACAATGTAGTGATGTTCTATCTACACCATTTAGTAATAAAAACAACTAGCAATGGACACTATGAGACATTTATGTACAGAAAGATTACAGAAAAAGAATACTTGATATAAAATATAGTGCAACAATTCTTAACTTCATTTTTCTTATTTAAAAGAGTGAATGTACTTATTAACTTTAACTCAACTTGCTCTCAACCTCAAAAGTTAAATGTGAGTTCAACTATAGCAGAAAAAAAAAGTTATTTCAATTTAGTATCAGATTCCAAGTAAACAGGTATTTGAATGGAGCAAAAGACAAAATGGAATCCTAGGGTAAGTTTTTAATTAGTGCTTAATATTTCACAAGCATAATCTTAAAATGTAAAAGAAAATTATAAATAACCCTTACATCGCAACAGCCGAGAGGATCACCGCGCGCTGCATCAAAGCCTGCTGAAACAATTGTAATATCGGGCGCAAATTGAAGAGCTGCAAATAAGCATGGCCAATTTGTCAGAGAGGGCCAAAGAAAACAGTGTTCAAGTAAATAAGACAAAAAGAAAACAATAAGCACATGATCAACAAATGAAACAATTTGCTGCTTGGCTCTGGGCGTTCAAATGAGACGGGAGAAGACCATATAAAATTTTGCAAGCATATTCTGTTCTTTCTAGACTCCCAATCAAAGCAGACCATATAAAGGAAAATATTACTTTTATGTAGCCCCCATATGCCAAGATAAGATTGATTGAGAACAAGGTAACTAGAGTTTTGGAAGTCTCGTGCTTATTTGTAATACTATAAATGAGTGTTAATAGCTCCAAATCATGATCCTGTTATTAGAAAGAGAGTTTAAATCCATGCAACCAAAAGACAGCTAAACCTTGATGTTCATATCCATATGCACATACAAGTTATCAACAAACGATGAGGAGAAAGTAAGAAAATGACCTATCGGAATCACAACATGCTGAAATGCAAAAATGTAATCATTATCTCCCACGCCTCCACAATTCCAAGGTATGTTTACAGAAAATCCTTCACCATCTATACTGCCTACCTGCAAGTAGCAACTGCCAATTAATACTATCCTCTGTAATCTTCTCAAAGTTATTCGATCTTAAAAATCAAGTGGCGACCTCCTTAGCAAGGATTAAGCAAGAATGGAGGAACAAATCAACTTCTTTAATTGCACAAGCATGGGTCAAATATGCAAACAGTAATGAGAATTCACCTAAAAGGTTTCTTATTGCAAAAGAAAATGGTACAAAACTACAAATTTGTATGAGCTGACCCATGCTTAAACTCGTTCATATGGTTGTTGCAACACTCCCAATTCATTTCTTTTGTTAGTTCAAGGCCTTTCCCCCCTCCCCCTCATATCACAACATATTTACGGTGTAATTTGGTACAACAAAATCATATTTTGACTAAAATCCCAACAAGAATGGCAACAGCATGTGCCGGACACCAAAATTTCGAAGCGAATTAATGAGAAAGAAAATCATGGTTGCAGGAAAAACTTGATCTAAGAAATTGCAGTGCCAGAAAAAATCAAATAGAAAATAAACAAAAGTCACAGATCAACGTCGAAAAATCACAGCGGGTAGTCGGCGGCGACGAGCAGGGACGCGTGCTGCGGGGGCGCTTCGCCGGAGAGCAGGGACGGCTCCTACTCTGTACCGAGCAGGAGGGGACTTCGCAAAGCGTTTTGCGCCGGCGAGCAGGGACACTGGAGAGCAGGTGACTTCGAGCAGGAGAGGCGGCAAGGGATTAGGGCACGCGGGGAGGAGTTTTCTGATTTTCTTTGCGAAGTCTTTGGATGTCTGGCTTAGGACGCGGAGTCACGCGCAACGCACGTGACTGTTTTTGTCGTTTAGCGCGCGTCGCAGAGGCGCAGGGAGTTTTGCGTCGCAGAGGATCCGGACTGCTCAAATTCATACTCTGTATCATTTCTCTATCTGTATATACCTGAGGTGGGAGGAGCTTGAAGTGTCTCAGTACGTTTTTTTCCCCCAAATTCGACTTTCGATTGAGATCTCAAGCGAACGTTTGTTGCTGCCATGGCGCTCCATCTCCGTCTTCATCCCAAACGCCGAGAATCCCGTCTCCTCTCGCTCTACCCGTTCTCCCTCCGATTCAGATGATTAAGAGTCGCTCACTCTCTTGATCACATGCCATCGGTCCGTCGAGCTCAATCGGCTGCTAACGCCGTCAATGATCGGCCTCTTCACCACCATCAAGGGCTTCCTTACCTCAACGCAGGCCGGCAGCACTCCAGCGACTCGTCCGATCCACCTTACTCTCTCTTCGCCTCCCGTGCTAAGCCACATCATCACGGCAATCCATGGAAGCGCCACCTTGTCCGCTTGCTCCTCTTCTTCCTCCTCGGTTTTCTCTTCGGCCTCTACCCCTTCCCGGAACTTGACGACTTCCCCTTCGTTTCTCCTACCATTTCCTCCATAAGTATGATTAACCATCCGCGGCACGACTTTGTAGCCCTTCTTCCCTCTGGTCGTCAAGAGATCGAGATCCAGCCGTCAGACAGCAGGACGCACGCCACGGATGAGCTAACGGATCCATCGCGCAGTGGGAAGCTGCTGATCGTCGTCACGCCCACGTACAACCGCGCCTCCCAGGGTTACTACCTGAACCGGCTGGGGCAAACGCTGCGCTTGGTGCCTCCTCCGCTTCTTTGGATCGTGGTGGAGATGCACGTGGCTTCTGCGGAGACCTCGCAGATCCTCGTGGATGCCGGAGTTATGTGCAGACACCTTGTCTGCAATAAGAACACAACCAACGTCAAGGACAGAGGCGTTCATCAGCGAAACACAGCACTCGAGCATATCCAGAAGCACCGCCTGGATGGGATTGTGTACTTTGCCGATGACGATAACATCTACTCACTTGAGCTGTTCGAGCAACTGAGGAAAATCAGGTGCTGAATCACGTATTTTTAGTGTTCTTATACCTTACTGAACTATTACTGACAAATTCCTTACTAAAAAAACAAAATTGCAAATTGAAGTTCTTATTTTCATCATAGTTATTGCTTTACCTATGCGTTAATTTTGTGTCCATGTATCTATTGGGAGAATCAGTAAAAATTAAATCAATAAAGATGTAGAAACAATGAGTGGAAATGGAAAAACAGTGCCCATTTTGGGAAAGCAATCTAGCATCTCCTATCCAAACAAATGGCATTGTTTGAAGTTGTTGCTAATATGACCTTTTCAAATCTTAGTTTCTTTCATCAAAGTATAAGTTTTCCCGAACAATGAAAATAAGGGGAAAATTTTCTGAGAGAAATATAAGTGGTTAAATAACCTAATATAAATTGACTAATATGACTAATAAATAAAGATGCCCTTCTGATGGACCCTTGGCAAATTGAAAGTGGTGCTTCAAAATAGCAATATGGGCATTGCACTAAAACTCTAACAATGGATCAAGAGTCATACTGTTAGAAAATAATGAATACAACAAATTAGGGTGTCAACGACAATGCTAAGATGACCGAGTGGGATTAATAAATAAAATAAAAATACTGTTGTATGTTTGCATATAGGAGTATCTTTAATATGCAATACAACAAGATGATATGCTAAGACTATGAACATATTCGAGACAGTCAAATGTGTTTTATACTTATACAAATTCTATTTTTATAAACAAAGGTATTAGGAGAGGGAGATCAAAGAAAATTTGTAACTCTGTTAATGTAGTTAAAACTCACTCAAGAGAGTGGAATACACGAGTGATATTGACCTTACATCAAGCTCAACACAGAGCAGTTAGACCTCTATAATTAATCACAGGTAGTTGGGATTAATAACTACTTTGATGATGATTAGATCATCATCAATGACTAGTTGAGTTACTAGTGCACATTAGAGTTAGGCACTCAAGCAAGATTAACCTTTTCCAGCTAAACAGACATGGGCCTGCGCGTGAAATAGTTTTTAATCCATTTAACAGTTTTTCGGATGCTTATGCGAGAAGTGAACTATCCAACTGGATATTTGTTATGGAGCACACAACAAGAGCAGATCTATTGCGTCCATGGATTGAGAGAACACAAGATCACTGTGTATTCTTTGAGAGGAGAAGATAATTCATGGTTTTATTTCATCCTCTATAGAATTTGTATCTACTTAGAATCAGGCAAAGTAGGAGTGTGGATAAAAATGTAAATATTTTGGCATTAGACTTTTGCTCCGACCCTATCATTGCTGTAAAGTATTAAATATGCATAATATAGTAAATCTCGTGTTGCTTCGAGGCACAAAACTTATTCTTCTATTAAATTACCAAAACTGCAAAACCTAACATTTGACAGCAAGATAATCTCGCCTGCGCCGCCACTGTGTCAGCCATGTTGATAATGATTTTATTATGCCAACATGGCACAATCTTTGGCATGTGCTGTGTATATATATAATACTTGGTTCATACTTCATAATGGATTGACTCCTTATTAAAGCAAATTATAATTGTGACCAATGACTTCTTCAAATAAAACATAAAACATAATTTAAATTAAGTAAAATGCATTACTCTTCTTCACTACTGATGTGGAATCATGGAGTCGATGTTGATTGCTGATGTGACAAAGAAGCAAATAGTCTATTTTTAATGTTCATATATTGTTTACACTAGGATTGCCGAAGCCTGTAGGAGACATTCTGATTAATGAAAGGCAGAGAATATTTTCATTACATGTTGGCCCATTGAGATCAGTGCATCTTCAATTTAGTATATTCTTTCAAAATTGAACAGTTTTAAAGTTCAATATATATGAAAGAAAAAGTACAAAGCTGTGATTTTTTTTCAATACTATTAGTTCGATTCAGGTTCCAAACATGCATGGCCTATTGTGTTCCTCCTGAAAATATTAATTGGAGACCTGTGCCTAGTCATCCTTTTTACTTTTTTTTTTTGAAAAAAAACTTATTATTCTAATTATACATGTGCCACTCAATCGTCATTCTTAAAGAACAGATATACTTAAATCTCTAAGAAGCAATGACTATAGCCTGAATGCTAGGACTTGCATTCACAGACAAATGGTTCTCAGACATTGAGAAGCACACACCATTAATAACAATATCTACAATCCGACATGCCATATAAATTATGAATCTCTTGGAATTAATATCATTATTAACTTTTAAATGACTCTTGGCTTTGAAGTTAAAAGTCCTAATTATGTCCATCCTTCTTTTCAATATATTACTGTTAGAATATTGTAAATATAGCTAGGGATAATTTGATATATCCTAATTTGTATTTTATCTAAAATACAAATTAGTCCTTATAATAGAATCCTGATTTATTTTCTAGAATAGAATTCTAATTATTTCTTAGAATATGTCCTAACTTTGTATATAAATAGGACTTATATCTTGTAACATTTGATGAGAGAAATTCTTTAACATGGTATCAGAGCACAAGGTTTAAGTTTTTTTTTTCCCTTTGCCTTAAAATTCTCTTTTGCCCTAAATCTTGGCCGATCCGTTTCTCTTTTCCCCTCTCTCTACGCAACGCTGCTGTTCTTTCTCGTGACGTTGTTGTTCTTCTCTTGCACGTGACGATGTTGTTCTCTAGAGAAGCCAAAGTTGTTGTTCTCCAGAGAAGACGAAGTTGTTATCTGGATAAATATTACTAGTTATGTCAACTTATATGATTAACTAGCAGATATATTTACTAAGTCACTTAAAGGGCCTTGAATTGACTACATATGTAACAAGCTGGGTGCATATGATTTATATTCTTCAACTTGAGGGGGAGTGTTAGAATATTTTAAATATAGCTAGGGATAATTTGATGTATTCTAATTTGTATTTTACCTAAAATAAAAATTAATCCTTAGAATAGAATCCTGATTTATTTCTTAGAATAGAGTTCTAATTATTTCTTAGAATAAGTCCTAATTTTGTATATAAATAGGATTTATATCTTGTAATATTTGATATGAGGAATTCTTTAACAATTACCAAAGACGAAAGCAACCTCTATTAAATTTTGTGGATGTCAAGAGACATCTGTGTTAAAACTATAGCCAGCCTGGTCTGGAGGACCATGAATACAAAACTCATCTTAGGTCTCATAGTTCCTTCAAGCAACATGATTGTGACAAAGCAGGCTTGTGTGATCTAGTACCCTATGATTATCATGATAGGGCCTGCCCTTTCCTCTGCATTATTATGAAAAGTCCAAAAAAACATGAGAATATAGCAGTAATAGAGTGAAAGATTGGTGAATTTTATTGACTTAGAATTAGAGCCCCAAACAACTAATGAGTTTGTTCTCTCATTCATCAAACAGATTGGAATTGATTCCCAGTCTTGTTTGACATAAGCATTTAATTTTGAGGAGAAAGAACATTGGAAAATATGTGATCAATAGACTTAGGATATGCAATGCAATGTGAAAGAGTTTACAACTGAAATCAAATAATTCGGGCCCATTTCACTGTTGTCACCATATAGTATATACAGTAAACTGCATCAGTTTTTGTAGCGTTGCTGAGTGAGATCAGATTTGCCATAAAAAACCCATACTTACAATCAAAACTAACCTGATTGTAATAAGAAGAGACCAATATTCACATTCAATGATACGAAACTGAGATAAATCATGCATGTCCAGTTAGAAGTTAAGGTTACTATTTACAGAATTTCTACAATGACAATTATTTTCTTGGGCTTGAGCCTGAATGTTTATTCAAATCAGCAATTGCTGAAGTTCTCCACCTGACTGCCTCCTTGATCAGCACTTTTGATGTGCTTTGTGCTGGCCAATCATTAGCTATCCTCTTTTCTAGTATTGATTATGTATTATGGTAAATAAGAAAATAAAAAATCTTACTTTCTTGTACCAGTTAAGTCTCAATCTGTTTTATTTGCATTTTCAGGAGATTTGGTGTTTGGCCTGTTGCAATGCTCTCTCAAAGCAAAAATAAGGCCATACTAGAAGGTCCGGTATGCAATGGAAGTCAAGTAATAGGATGGCATACTAATGAGAAAAGTAAGAGAGTCAGGAGATTTCATGTTGATATGTCTGGATTTGCATTCGATAGCACAATAATTTGGGACCCCAGGAAATGGCACCGTCCAAACTCAGATCCCATTAGGCAACTAGATTCCATGAAAGAGGGATTTCAGGTATTCTGTCCTTTAAAAATTATTGTTCTGAACAATATTTGTGCATTGCAGAACATCTCAAATTCTCAATATTCTTTTACCCCTTAGTTTTAGATAAAAGGAAAGATATTTATTATTGGCAAACAGCAAATTAAGAAAAGGTCCAAGCTCCATTCTTTTGACTTTCTGCTTCTGGCCATGAATCTTTTTTTTTTTTTGGTATGTGAACCAGTAAAACTTATGAACTGTGTATGGTCATTGTCTACTAACAAAATGCCATTTGTTTTCAGGAGACTACATTCATAGAGCAGATTGTAGAGGATGAAAGTCAAATGGAAGGGCTACCAAAGGGTTGCTCGATGATCATGAATTGGCACCTTCATATAGAATCTAGAAATCTTGTTTATCCTAAAGGATGGCAAGTGCCAAAGGACCTTGATTCTATTGTTCATTCAAATGTGCGGCTTTCACAAGGTTGGTCAACTTCAATTTTTTTTTTTTTAATTTTGAACTCCTCTTCATATATAAATTCTTTCTTCTGCACAAAAGGGGCATTGTTTAATCTTTTTGTTAATGGATGTATATGAGAACATATCATCATTACTAACGCAAGTATCATGAAACTTGATTAAACTATGGAGATCTAGTTCGCTGTCTAATTAGTATCATAGAATTATTGATGCTCAAACATAAAGTTATTGCATTTTGGTTTAGTTTAGATGAACTGTGTTCTTTCGGGCCACAAAAGATGGGAGTTTGTGAATAAGCATGAATATAATAACTGACCTCAGTGACTCCTATTACTTGGAATCAACTATGTGGATCTTATTACTTCACTATTTAAAATGATAATGTTGTTAACATCTTGTTCTTCTACATCACTTTTAATTATTACTTTATTTTCTTTGGTCTTGGTTCTTCCATGCCTTCAACTCAATCAAATGAAATCCTAAATCATGTAAACATGTATATTTGTTCTCTTTGAACTTTATTGAGTTTTCTTTGCTATTTTCTTTTCTATATCGTACTGCTATCACTCTCTTTTAAGAACATTTTTAGATTTTATCTTTTTGAGTAACAAGTCATTGCTCTGCCTGATGCACAATTTGTATGATTTATAAAATAACATAAAAATTAAATATTCAAAAAAGCAAGAACTAAAGAATTTACATATTATTAAATAAAATTAATCAAAATTAGTAAAAAATTAATGGCTAAAATAAACTTTTAAAACAATTTTGTTATTCTTAAATTTGCATTACTTAGGATATATTAAATAAAATTATAACAAATATAAATGTGAATATAAAAATTTGATTGACAAATTTTTTGAAAAGAGAATAAATGCATTTTGATAAATAAATTTTACGTGTAAATAACTGAATTAATACTAACTAAATTTTGATTGATTCATGCGTTATTATATGTTTTAAATATAAATTATCACTACTATATAAATGAATAGTATGGAATATTTAAATCATAGTAATCACAATTGAAGAAAATATAATCCAAATAGTAATTATAGAAAGGAAAATCTTAATTAATATAATAAGTCTGAAATAGTACTAAAAAGTTTAAAAGTATAAAATCAGTTCGAGGGAAACACTCGAGTATAATTGACATTTTCTTAACAAATAACAAATTGTAATTTTGTGCTTTAAAAGTTAAATATATCAAAGCATATAAGTTCTGATAATGAATTATATGATTACAACAAAGACTAATGAAACTAAAATAAGTTTAACTATTTCTCATAATTGCATAGTAATTAATTTAGACCCAAATACTTGCATATAAGTAATTCATTTTTTCATTAGATAACTTGCATGTAAGAATCAGAATATAAACTTCTTCTGGTAGAGAGGAAATTTCTAAAATTAAAGCCCAACAGAGAAGAAATTACTCCCAGGATATGAAATGATCTAAAGTGGAGTTGGAGTTAATGTTTTTTTTATCATTTCTGAAAATTTGTTATAAGGAGTAATAAATTGTCCAAGTAAATGATTTATTCTTTGTTGCACCAGAGCTCCGCATGCATAAAATGCATATCATGTAATGAATTGTTAAAGTATGTAAGACTTTCATGTTAATCCATATTTTTGTCTTTCAATAGTCAGAACAATGTCGTGAAAAAATAACAATCAAGGAAGTAGAAGAGTAAAAACATATTGGAGTTTGATGATACTACTATGTAATAATTGCCACCATATACTTATCAAAACAAATAAAAATAACAATAAGAAAACACAATCAAGGAAGTAGAAGAGTAAAACTAACATTTCCTAATTCAAATTACCTATCCAGTGGCTATTTGCTGATCTTGCCCCTTTGTCATTTGTTGAGTTCACCTTAGAATTGAGTGCTTGCTCATTTAAGAGATCAATATGAAAAAAAATCCAATCTGGGAAAAACCCCAAAAAGATTTTATAACATTTCTTCAAAGATAAGCTGAAAACCATGAGCCTGTGAGCTTTTTCTAGCAGCTAAGCAAGAAATCCAGTCTGTTAGCTTTCCAATTACCAATATGGTGGATATCCAATCTAGTTTATGAGAAGGAATGAAAGGAGTAGGCTTGAAGAAAATTGCAATTTTGAAGGACCGTGCATTTATTTTAAAATGCAGTTATTAAAACTATCTACACATGGAGGAGAAAAAAATATTCAATCTGTTTCTTTCTTTTTTTGCTGATGTGAGAACAAAAATTTCAAGTTTCCATATTCTCCTTTGTTATATAAACTGTTTAAATTTAGTCAAGGTGCTAGGCGAATGCTTTGGCTATATGACCATGCTATGCTCAAAATGTAAGAATGAAAATTTCATGTGCTAACCATTTCTTGATACTTAGTTGATAATTTAAGAATTTACCATGTTATGCTCAAAATGACCTGACTGCACATTATTTTAGGTGGCTATCAAAATAAAGGCGCTATACCTGCTTCCTGTGTTTGTTTAGAAATAGTCATAGTTCATGTCTTTTAACACGTTTGAATCTGGCTTTTGTATTTTGACTGTTCCTCTTGTATGTATGTTCAGGAAAGCACCTGACCTAGCACTCTTCGAATTCGTGATTGCTTTTATACTGGAAGCAACTTTCTTAGTGTGGCAGCTGCTTGAGGATGGATGATCAGCATCAGCCCCACTGAGATCGTTTAGTTCCACTTTACAGATTCTTTGAATAGCATACCAATAATCATGATACTGCTTTTGTATCTGCACAGATTACAAAGGCCATCAATTTTTCGTTTTCCCTTTATTTACCACCCTCTTTCTCGTAAGCTGTTTTCAGCATCAATTTTGTGTTTTTGTATAATAGAAAAAATGTTCAGTAGTTACAGGATGCCCATAAAATTGCGATGTCTTTTATTATACCGGGAAGAAAAAAAGGGTTAATTAATTATATGCATATATTTTAAGAATTGGTGGCAGGACGTGATCTCATTATTATAATGGATATCTCCTTCCCCGGATGAACCTCGCAACCCACCAGCTCTAGTTATTATTATAATGGAAATCTCCTTTTTCAATCGGATGGATGTTAACATCTTAAAATTTGAGAATAAAAATTTAATAAAATTAATATATTCATCATTTGTGTATTAATCATAATATTGATTTTAGAATAAATTATTGGGAACACTTAGATAAACAAATTGTCTTTCACGATCGTATTCCTTATCAGAATTAAATTTGTTCCCCACGTCAATATTGTAGATGGCAACAACCCACTGCTCAATACCACCTCCCCTAAGTCCTTCACTGGTTGATTTCAGCCCCTAGTTATTCTAAATAATTAGATATCATTTCAGATATTTATCATTCAATCCTCAATTATAATATATTTAATAAAAAAATTTTCAAATGAGATATGAATTCTAAGACATTGAATTTCTGGACTGTCCATCATAAATACTTTTCGATTTATTTTAACGGTTGATAAAATTTTTTTATGAAACCGAATTCATCGTTCGAGATTTAACGTTATTCAATCTCATTACTACGAGAACAACAAGACAGCATCCAAAATAGGTTGGTTTGATTCTGCTGCGGCGTGGTGTTAAGGCCGTGTACGACTGCTTCAAGTCACGGAGCACAAATTAAGAATGGCTAGGCAGCGGTTGTGTGGAAGTCCTATCTCACGTCAAAGCATCAATTCTTCGCATGACAGCTTGCGAGCAGCAAAGTTCAGAGCAAAGAGACGCTGTCGTGTGAAATTTGCAAGACATGTCCGCTGTGCCAATGGACGGACGGACGAGACTGCGGATCAATTTTTCTTTGATTCGGCAGCTCATTTGGCATAGTATCGGAGATGTTGGACAAATTGAAACGGCAGCACCACAGGGATAGTCGGCCTCCACGGGTATAATTGAGATAGTAAAGAGTTATAGATTGCCACTAAAAATCTTAGATTCGAGTCATGAAGTTGATAGGGCATAAATTCCTGCATCTTGTGTAAAAAGTCTCTCCCTCCATCCTCTTGCCTTTTCAATTATTGTGATTTACCTCCTCCGTATTGGTCATGAGACGGACTGACAGGGACGTTCAGGACAAACGTTTCGCCTTTTTACTATCGTAGGTGTTAGGACCAACTGACAGGGACGTTGAGGACAAACGTATCGCCTTTTTACTATCGTAGGTGTTAGGACCAAATGGAATTGGGATACCTCCACAATGACATATTGTCCACTTTGGGACTAAGCCCTCATTGTTTTGTTCTTGGGCTCTCCCCAAAAGGCTTTATGCCAATGGAGATATCATATTCCTTATAAATCAATTATCTTTCCATGTGTTTCTCAATATGGGACTAAGTTTGCACCATTGCAACGTCTAACAATTCGGAAACCTTTTCCGTTCTTGGTGTCTGATCTATTAGGACTTTCTACCCCTCGGTCCACTTAACGCACATGGTTAGATCTGGATGAGCAACCTAGCTCTGATACCATTTGTTAGGACCAAAAAGAATTGGGATACTTCCACAATGACATGATATTGTCCACTTTGACCCTAAGTCCTCATGGTTTTACTCTTGAGCTCTCCCCAAAAAGTCTCATGTTAATGGAGATATAATATTCCTTATAAATTAATGATCTTTTCATATGTTTTTTAATATGAAATTAAATTTGTACTATTGCAACCTCTAATAATAAGGATAGCCGACTCAATCTCTATGTTTTATTTGATTTGATAAACTCGAAATATATGTTAATACGAAGGAGATGTGTCTACCATTGAGGTTGTTTAGAAAATGTAAACTCATGTATTTCAATTTTTGAATATTTACATGTAAATTTTCGAAGGAATCAATACAATTTGCCTTTATAAAAACAAACAAAAAAAAAAAAAAAAAAAGACGGCTCCTGAACAAGGAGAGAAGTAATAAAAAGTGAAGAGTCCCTTTTCTTCGGGGGCACGGATCCAAGAAAGGAGATGAATTAAACTTCGGTAATTTACCAAAGGGCGTACGCAACAATCGGTAATTACCAACGGGCGCACCATGGTTTTATTTTCACCAAAGAGCGCACTTATTATAGTGAACTTCCTCTTATACCCCTCATGTTATCTATTGTCTTTCTCTTTCTCTCTCAGTAATAAATTCTGTGACGTCAGCACATGCAACGTAACTTAATTATTAACTTTTATTTTAAAATAATATCTAATGGAATCGGCGCTAAATTAAAAAACGTAAGGTAAAAATTAAAAAAATATTTCACTTTAAAAATTTCTCATCCAACGTGATTTAAAAATATAAATAAATAATTTTTATTTTTATTAATAGAAATTAATATATTAAATAATATTTAATAAATATATTAATGTATAAAAAGTTTTTGGAAACAAACGGTTGGATTTAAAAATATAAATAAATGATTTTATATTTGATTAGTAGAAATTAATATATTAAATAATATTTAATAAATATATTAATGTATACATATGTTTTGAAAAAACTGACTGTGGTAGCTTTCAGGTCCACGCTGGGCATGAAATATTTTTATTTCAGGCCCAGCGTGGGCCTGAAATTTTTTATTTCAGGCCCACGTTGAGCCTGAAATCTTTTGATTCAGGCCCGACGTGAACTCAAATTTTTTTTCTATTTAAAAAATATATTAATATATAAAAAAACCTATCAAAACACTTAATTTTAGATTCAAACGCAGGGCCTGAAGTCATCCCAGGAGGGTTTGAAGACAAATAACTTCAGATCCTATAAATAATTAATTTAATAAATAATAATTAAATATAAAAAATATTTTTAAAATAAAAATTTTTTAGTGAGGGCCTGAAGTCATCAGTGACTTCAGGCCCTCTATCTGAAAAATTTTCCCTTAGGCCTGAAATCATCCGACTATAGCAGGCCCTCCTTAGGCCTGAAGTCCGATGACTTCATGCCTAAGGGAAAATTTTTCAGATAGAGGGCCTGAAGTCACTGATGACTTCATGCCCTCACTAAAAAAATTTTATTTTAAAAATATTTTTATATTTAATTATTATTTATTAAATTAATTATTTATAGGATCTGAAGTTATTTGACTTCAAACCCTCCTGGGATGACTTCAGGCCCTGCGTTTGAATCTAAAATTAAGTGTTTTGATAGGTTTTTTTATATATTAATATATTTTTTAAATAGAAAAAAAATTTGAGTTCACGTCGGGCCTGAATCAAAAGATTTCAGGCCCAACGTGAGCCTGAAATAAAAAATTTCAGGCCCACGCTGGGCCTGAAATAAAAAATTTCAGGCCCAGCGTGGGCCTGAAAGCTACCACAGTCAGTTTTTTCAAAACATATGTATACATTAATATATTTATTAAATATTATTTAATATATTAATTTCTATTAATCAAATATAAAATCATTTATTTATATTTTTAAATCCAACAGTTTATTTCCAAAAACTTTTTATACATTAATATATTTATTAAATATTATTTAATATATTAATTTCTATTAATAAAAATAAAAATTATTTATTTATATTTTTAAATCACGTTGAATGAGAAATTTTTAAAGTGAAATATTTTTTTAATTTTTACCTTACGTTTTTTAATTTAGCGCCGATTCCATTAGATATTATTTTAAAATAAAAGTCAATAATTAAGTCACGTTGCATGTGCTGACGTCACAGAATTTATTACTGAGAGAGAAAGAGAAAGGCAATAGATAACATGAGGGGTATAAGAGGAAGTTCACTATAATGAGTGCGCCCTTTGGTGAAAATAAAACCATGATGCGCCCGTTGGTAATTACCGATTGTTACGTACGCCCTTTGGTAAATTGCCGATTAAACTTTAGAGGTGGGAGAGATGATTTGAATAAAAAAATTATAAAAAAACAATGTGTAATAAATTTAATAGTATTTTTTCGCCCAGCGATGGTACTAGGGTATATATCTTTTTAATTTTCAGATATTAAGATTGAATCTCAGCCTGAGCGAATTAAAAAATAATATTTTTTTAATAAGATCCAAGAACGTTGGGCTAACCGTGTTAGTATTAAAAGTATCAAATAATTAAATATAATTTTTTAGGACTACAAAAGTTGAGAGAGAGGGTGAATATAATTAAAAACTTACTTTTTCTTTTTAAAAATAAAAAAAGATTGCTGCAGAAAAAAAACTTAAGAATAACAGATATACTTAAATTTATTTGATTCGGAGACTTCGTCGTCTTCTATTTCAAGACCCACAATTCTTGATCATTTTCGATTGGCAATCACTATAATTCTCCTCCGAAAACCTTTGGAATGAGAGATCGAATATAGATATAAAAGGAAATAAAAAAAACAAGTCTACTATTTCCTTGAATGTAAATGCAAGTAGAGTAAAGAAATATACCGACAATAACGAAATAGAGATTGAAGCTTGTTGTCGGAGTAGCTCTTGGCGCAAAGGCTTGCTTGACAAAGATCATGGCGCAGAGAGCGTGATGAAAAGCATATTTCAATCAGAAAAAAGGGTTGTTTGAATTCAATCTTTGAGCATCATTTTATAGCTTAACTCATCTCCGCAATTCTAGAAATCATCATTCCATCGACTGATCCCTCTGATTCGTCGACAGAACCCCCTATGAATCTTCCTTGGTTTGCATCAAGCTTCGTGTTCGAAATTCACTTGATTCATCGACAGAACAACACTTTCAGTTAACGAAATCCTAGTTTTATTTTTCTGATCGAACTAGCTAAACTGGCTACCACATTAGAGTATTATGATCCATGACTAATCACATCTTTTAGTCGACGAAACACCCCTTCCTTTTCTTCCTCAAAACAGCCTGAATCAGTCTAGTCTTTCCTTGATCCGTTGACTGATCATGTTGATTAGTCAACGGAACCACTTTTTCTTTTTCTGTTATGTTTCAGAATTTGTTGTTCTAGATTTTTCTAGATTCGTCGACGGAACAATGTTTACTGCAAAACAGTGTTAGCACAGATATATATATTTTACATTGCAAAACAGAGTTAGACCAGATATGTAAAATGAATAAATGAAATAGATAGATAGGTCTATCTTGATCTCGACTTAGAAACCTTCTTTGATTTCTTTGATCGAATAATTGCCTAAAATTTTGCCCCAAACTAGGACACATCCTCACTCACTCCATCCAGGAGCTTACCTCAACAAGTACAATAATAATAACGCAAAACTTATAGTTAAGCTCACCAAAATCCTCTGGTTTGCGGTCGATTGGAAACCTTTCAGACATCCTTAATTAAAGGTCACTCCACTAAGACCTAGGGTTCACTCCCTTAGGGCTTTCTCTTTGTTTGGAGTTCACTCTTCTAAGACTTCTCATTACCTAAGGTTACTCCCTTAGATTTTTTTCCTTGCTTGGAGTTCACTCCTCCAAGACGTCTCATCGCCTAAGTTTCACTCCCCTAGGTTTTTTCCTTTGCTTAGAGTTCACTCTTCTAAGACTTTTCAATCTTGCTAGTTATCTGGTCAACCTTGACCTGACTAAAGTCCATTAAGCATTTTGTCAAACAAACATCAAAACTCTGGAGGTCGATTGCACCAACAATTTTGATATTGACAAAGGGTTCAAAGTTAAGGTGTGTTGTGATTTAACAAAGTTGACCAAGTGTGTAAGAAGTTCAATCAAAAAGTTCTAGTGGATTCTAAGCAAAGGGAAAGTCCTAGTTGAGATTAACTAGAAAGTCCTAGTCCGTGGGACTGGGTAGGAAGACTTGACATATTGGGTTCATCAGGCGGGAAGTCTAGACGAAATTGGAGGACCAAACGTCTAGCAAGGTGATGTGTGTGGAAGACCGGACATCGAGAGGAAGTCATGGGGGTCAAATTAAGAATTGGATACCAAGAACAAAGTCTAAACAGGTCTGGAGGACCGGATGCTTGATAAGTCATGTAAACCCTTCCGAGGGGAGTAGGTGAGGACTTGCTCCCTCTAAGGGGAATAATAGTAAATGTCGGTCTAACCTAGGATTTCAGCGAATCCAAAGTAAGGGTTGGGTAGTCTCGAGACTATTGAATCATTCATTTCTATCGTTATTATGTCTATTATGCTAACCCTATGATGCAAGAACTTAAAGTAGAAAAGTCGTTGGAAAAAGGGCTTCCGGGCGTCTGGAGTGGATCCAAGTGACCAGAGGTCCAGGCGTCCAGATAGACCTAAATCCAACCACGCGAGAGGTTGAGTTGGCACAGTCTAGTTGGCTGGCACACGTCAGCTACCAGGCGTCCAGGACTGGTCTAGGTGATTGGGAAGGGATAAAGATGACTCGGATAGAGATTCACTCAATTGCAAGTGCAGTCACATGAAGAATCTAGGCTTCCGGAGGTGGTCCAAGTACCTGGAGTTGGATAACTCAGCGTTGAAGGTAGATCTGATAGACCTCAGTGGAGGTGACTGGAGTTGGTCCAGGTGCCTGAAATAGGCTATAAAAAGTGCATTCGACTAGGAGCTCGAAACACAATCTTCTACACTCAAACATCGAAAATCCAATACAACACTGTAATGCTACTCCGATAATAACGTTCAAGTCTACACTTTGCTTAAAAATTTTTAGTATATTTAATCTGTGCTACTTCTTTTATTGTAATCAGATTTCTTATACTTATCAAATCATTAGTGGATTGTCCAACGAAAGCAACCAACAATCGTGAGCGTTGGACTAGCAACATAGATTATAAACCAAATGAAAACAAAGCTTGTTAGTATTGGCTTGTTTCTCTTTTTCTATTCCACTGCGTTCTCTCAAGCTTCTGAAAAATCATGAAAAAGCGACGTGTTCAATTCACCCCCTAGCATTCTATTCATTCCTATAATTAGTATCAGTACCGGATCACTCTAAATTGAGGCAATCACCTTTCGAGCAAAATATATTCTTACATTTTTTCAGGTTTTCATTTTCAATTTTTCATCTTGAGTCAGAATTGGTATAATCACCTCTTATGACAAAGTTCTCATTTTTTAGAAATTGTTCGAATTGGTGCGACACCACTCGAGCCATTTTTCATGATTATTATTTCTTTACTCCTACACTATTAATCCAAGATCTAATCTTGGCCCTTTCTTTCATTATTTTTATGCAAGATCTTCTTCTCTACATGGTCCATCAAAAGGCTATAACACCACCCGCCCACCCCTTTTCTTCGGCGAGAACTTCAACTACTGAAGGGCAGAATGGAGTACCACCTGAAGGCATAGGTGGAAATATGGATAGTTATCCAAACCAGATTCACTATCCCACCGAAAGATGAATTTCCCATCACCTGTGACAAATGGGATTCACCAATGAAAAAAGATTGAGGCCAACGTTAAGGAGACTAAAACCCTACAATGCGGCCTGACCAAAGCAGATTTGAACCGGATCAGACCTTCAACAACACCAAAGAACTTTAGAACAAGTTGATTGAGCTACATGAAGGAACTTCCGATACAAAGGTAAATAAGCGTGACTTATATTTAAATAAATTATATAATATCAAAAATGCAGGAAGGAAAATCGACAAGTTAACTTTACGCTAGAATCCAAGACACTCTCAATGGACTACACGCGATTGGACAACAAGTTGAAAAGCACTACATAATTAGGTATGCTTTGAAAGTGTTTCTGACGTAGGGTTTCAACGAAATCCAAAGTAAGGATCGGATAGTTCAGAGACTATCGAATCATTCATTTCTATCTTTATTATACCTGTTGTGTTAACCCTGTGATGCAATAACTTAAAGTTAGAAAGTTGCGCCCCCTCAGGCCATAGCATATGTTGAAGCAATCTATGGTCCGGAGTGATCATGTGTTTTGATGTTTGGGCAATATGATTAAGTTAGGGTTTTATGTTGATATAATATATGTATTTGAGTGTGTATGTTTGCAGGATACACATAGACTTAGTTGGATGGCTTTGGGTTCGGTGAAGGATGGCATGGGGAGATGAGTCGTGAGCTTGCATGCATCCGAGGGACCGTGGACAAAGTAGGGACGATGAGTCGAGGGAAGCGAACTTCGAGGCATTCACGAAGGATGGCATAGGGAGACGAGACATGGGCTTGCATGCATCCGAGGGACGAGAGTCAAAGTCGAAGAAGGCTTGAAGGCAACAGGTCGAGACTGTTGGATGAAGAATCAGCTAAGTCGTGAGGATTCGAGTGCTGAGAGAATTGTACTCGGGAAGGAAAATCCTAGGGGTCGAGTGCTGAGAGAATTGTACTCGGGAAGGGAAACCTTAGGTGGAAGTCGACTGATGCTTGGATCAGTCGACTGATGAAGTGCACAGAAAGATCAGTCGACTAATCCTTGCATCAGTCGACTGGTGTCAACCAGAATGTGAATCGTCAGGCTGTGACATTCAAATTCGCGAGGACCAGTCGACTGGTGTTTGCACCAGTCGACTGGTAACTGTCAGAACAGTATCGAGCACTATTTAAGAGGACTCATTTTTGGGTGTGTTTCCTTGGCGAAATAAGCTTTGGGTAAAGCCTGTTAGTAGCCTACAAGTGCTCAGAAGTTGTCAAGGGATTGTGGCAAGGTTTCTCCACCCACAAGGAGCGACAATAGCTAGTCGGATGTCTTCCAGGGACTCATCCACCGACGGATCGGGATCGTCCACCTTACGGATAGCCGTGGAGTAGGAGTATCATATCCGAACCACGTAAACGGTTTGTATTAGTATTGTTTTAGTTTTTGTTTAAGTTTTCCGCTTGCGCTTGCTAACACGTGTAGGAAGAAAATCAAAAAGTAGCTATTCACCCCCTCTAGCTAAACGACAAGGTCCCAACAGCATAGACAGTGGGTGCATGATATTTCTTACGTAATGGTCAGGGGTCGATTCTCAAGAACTGATGACATAGTGCTTCCCTATCATGTACATTTCGCCTATGTATCTGAATTTACCTCCTTCTATATCATGGGGCTGGCTCTAGGAAGCCGCTGAGGCATCGGACCTACCTTTCTTCAAGTTGGAAAGTGGTCAAAAAATGAGCTTCTGGGCGCCCGGAGTGGATCTAGGCGACCAGAGGTCCAGGCACCCCGAGTGGGTCTAGATGCCCGGATAGAGTTGAACCCAGCGACGCGAGAGGCTAAGTTGGCACAATTTTGTTAATTAGAACATGTCAGCTTCCAAGTGCCTAAATAGATCTGAACCCAGCATGCAAGAGGCTAAGTTGGCACAATTTGGTTAATTCGAACACGTCAGCTTCTAGGCGCCCAAAACTGGTCCTGGCTCACGAGAAGGGATAAAGGTAGCTCGAATAGAAGTTGACTCAAGTGTAGTCATGTCAGGAATCTAGACATCCGAAGTTGGTTAACTAAGCGTTGAAGGTGGATCGAATAGGCTTCGATGGAGGCGCTTGAAGCTAGTCTAGGCACCTTGAGTAGACTATAAAAAAAACCTTCGACCAAGGGTTTAGAACATAATCTTCTACGCTCAAACTCCTTTAATTCTGCTATGAAAATCCACTAAGTTGCTGTAATGTTGCTCCACAACAACTCCAAGTTTACATTTTGCTTAAAAGTTGTCAATAAATTTAATTTGTGTTATTTCTTTACTATAATTAGATTTCTTATACTTATCGAATCATTAGTAGATTACCCAATGAAAGTGGTCAACGATCACAAGTCTTGGACTTGCAGCACAGGTTATGAACTAAGTAAAAAACAAAGCTTATTAGTATTGTGCTTGTTTCTCTATTCCTATTCCGTTGTATTCTCTCGAATTTTTAAAAAATCGTGAAAAGTGACACACACTATTCACCCTCCTCTAGTGTTCTATTTGATTCTATTGATGGGTCGTCCACTTTATTTTGGTAGCCAGAAAGGAATTTCTGTTGCATGGACTGATGATCCTTAAAATTAACGGAGGTAAGTTGGATATCTAGTCCAAACTAAACAAATAAAAATATTTTATAATAGATAATTAAATAAAATAAAATCTTTGAGCTGATTTAGAGTTGAGGACAGGTTTCAAGGAGATTGTGCCATGAACAATCTTAATATTTTGGCGCAATAATAGAAGTTTATATATCTCTGAGATTTGATCGACGCAACTTGATGATCGATCATCCTTGTGATCATTCATTATCAATTGCCAGCTTGAAGCACTTGTTGTTATCTTAATGATTTTCTAATTAATTTAATGGATAATTATACTCGTATCGCATAGATCAATGAACATTTAATGTGCAAAAATAAATAAAAGAAAAAAAAAAGAAAGGCTAAAAGAAAACATAATGTCAAATCTTTTCACATGATTTATGACAATATTAATTAATTCATGATCGAAATCATTAGAAAGTCATGATTTTCATTTCTCGTGCCTTGTGATTCAATAGTTCTTCTCATCGCCGTGATTCTAAAATGACATATTTGAATTTTATTGAATATTTAGTAAATTATAATTTCGTCGAAAAAAATTTATTAATATCTATAAAACACAATTTTACATGTAACATTCAGAGAGAACTTAGGATTCCCGTCTAAATCGAATATTAATTTTTCATTTAATAATAAAAATTGACATATATATATTATTACTAAACATGTTATTTAAATTTTATAATATTTGCGTATATCGTATGGGTATTATATTAGTTGTTATTAAATCAGATTGTTGGGTGATATAATAAAATAATTTTATAATCAATAAAAAAAATTTATATCCCACATGCAGATTAATTATCAACCTAACTGATTCATTTTCTTGAAAAATATAGTGAATGAACTACTCCTTGTTAAAAAAAAATCATCTATTATTTCATCGATATTGAAATTTAATCCTTAAATATCTAATAAATTAAAAATTACCCTATGTTATTGCGGATGGCATAGCTTTTTATTTTATGTTTTTGATTTTTGATTTTATTTTTTTTAATTTATGATTACTTAGTTAAAGATTTTAATTTTAAGATCTAAAAATTAAATTATAATATTAAATAAAAAATTAAAACTTACACGGAATTTAGGCGATAAAGTGGTTAACACATCAAAACTCTCATTTGATAATAATCCTTAAAAAAACTATAGGAAAGTCATATTAGTTGAATGTTGACCGTGGAGTCACGTGCCCTCGACCCGAAAAGTAAAATAAAAAAAAATAATAGAGAGAATCAAAATGAGAAAATGAAAAATAAAATATATGATGTGACATTTTATCTGTAGCGATCTCCGACGGATTTATCATGCCCACCAGGGTATAGTTTGATTCGGGACGACGGTCGAAGGTCGCCGATAATATTTAAGCGATAATCGAACATGTACATATAAAATACCATGTCATTCACTTTATTTTTACTTTTTTATTTTTACTATTGTTTTTTTTTAATGCTCATCGTTCTATTTTGTTTTCGTCGAAAACATAAGTAAGAATCCGTTCATGTAAAATACTTAAAATCATGGGCAAATTTTCATAAAAACGGGGCAAAATATTCGTAGGACAATCCGACGGGACACGTAAGTGTGTATGAAAACAAATTTTAATTGCCAACATATTAATTCAATAATTAACAGCCGAGGTCTTAAGAGAAAATTTTCCTTTGACTTTTTTTTTTCTTATTTGCTATCTTTTCAAAATGTTCCTAAAGTTTCTAAATTATCACTTCTCCTGTAAGGACAGGTGCACTTAGGGGTGAACAAAAATTCGGAAAAACCGAATTAACCGAACCGAACCGACCGAATTTTGGAATTCGGTTCGGTTAATTCGGTTTTCGATTTTTTTCTCGAAATTCGGTTCGGTTTTCGGTTAATTCGGTTCGGTTTTCGGTTTTCAATTTTGTAATTCGGTTAAACCGAATAAACCGAATAAACCGAATAGACCGAATAAGAATATTAATTTAATTATTTTTATTTAAAAATGTAATTAAATTAAATAAAATCTTGATTTTTTAATTAAAATCGAATAAAATTTTAAAAGTTCGGTTAAATCGGTTAATTCGGTTAAAAACCGAATTAACCGATGTTTTTTCGGTTCGGTTTTTTCGGTTTTTATTAAGAAATTCGGTCGGTTCGGTTTTGTTGAAAAATTTCGGTTTATTCGGTTTTCGGTCTATTCGGTTCGGTTCGGTTCGGTTTTAACCGAATACTCACCCCTAGGTGCACTGTCTCACCGATTTTTCAGAATCGATTGGTAGAACACGATCCCATCCTAGCTTATGTGTAATTCAGTTGGTCAACGTGACACTTTATAAAGATGGGTCACTTCTTAAAGAAGGTCGGACCGTCCAACGTGGTAGCTAGAGCATGAAACGGAGATAGATCGTCATGAGCCCGAGTTCCACACGGATCGGATGTCCCGATTGAATAGCTGGTCGGTTAGGGGGGGCACCGAGTGTGTAACCTGACATTAGTCGATCGGCATACTCCTTACATTATAGTTCTGATTTCTAGGAGATAGGCTGGTCAGCCCAGGTTCGAGTACGCCACATACGAGCCGTTCGACATATCGATATGTTTAAACATTTAGTATATTTTTTTTGGATATGTTTAAACATTATTTATTTGTGTATACATGCTGCTGAGTTGCAGAAACCTCCCACTAGTTGGGAGGTATTCAGCAAGACCCACAAGAAAAAAGATGGGTCATTTATCGATCAACGCTCCTTAACAATCAATGTAAGTATATTAATTATATTTTATTTGTTTTGATATTTTATATAGATTAATTTAATTATTATTTCACATGAAGCAATGACCACTAGAGTCGCAGAGGTAGAGGCGTCTCAGCCTGTTGTAGAGGAGGAGGATTCACAGTCTCTTTCCACCAACGAGATGAATTAGATTTATTATGATGTCGTCGGTGGAAGGAGGAAGACCGCCCTATACGGCCTGAGCTCTTAGGTAAAGATCACATATGATCAGATGAGAGCTTCAGGGGTTAGGGGACGTCAAGGATCCTCCTCCTATTCCTCTATTGAGGTTCGTCAATTGTGGGAGGAAAATGATGCCCTGCGGACTCGACTCACGTCGATGGAAACGACGTGGGTCGAGAGGGACGCAACGTGGACTGAGAGGGACACAGCGAGGGATGCTGAGTTGAGAAATTTGCGGGCCCGTCAAACATACACTGAGAAGTTAGTACGTCACATGCAAGCTTTTGCAGCAACCCTATCGCCCATGACACAGATGTCCGCCCCTCCCGCTTTGAGTCTCAGGAGACACAGGATCCCGAGGATACCCCAGAAGAGTAGAGATATTCAGTAATTATCTTGTTTATTATTATATTCATCAATAATTGTTTCTTATTAGTTTAATTTCGTTTACAGATTGTACATTATCAAAGTTGAATTCAGATATTGACTCGCTTGAAAGGTATGCATATTGGATATTGTTTCTTAATTGTTTTTTATTTGTTTATTTTCATTTACAAATTTAAGATTATTAGTGTTATATTTAGATATTGATTCTATTTAACTTTTATTTATCTTCTATTGTGTAAGATTATTTTTTTCCTGCTGATCCAGTATTCACTCTGATATTCATGTATGTATTGTTTCTTTACTAAATTTTGATATTCATGTATTTACTCTGACTTTTGATGTATTCAGTTCTTGTTTGAATATTAGTAATAAATGTTTGGATATTAATTAGTAATGAATGTCTTGATGTATTCCATTTTTATTTGGATATTCATGTATCTTCTATTGTGCAGGATTTGGATTTGATATGAATGTATATATGAATGCTTGGATTGAATAGTTGATATGAATGTTTGTTTGGATGTTTGTATTTGGATTTGGATTGGATATTTGATATTTGATATGAATGTTTGAATTTGGAAATGTTGGATATGTGTGTTGGATCTGGAAATGAATGTATATATCTGTTGTGTTTGTTTTGTTTGGATATTTGTAATTTTTTGAATGTATATATGGGAAGGGGAAAATGTAGGATGCAGTTTGTGAAAATTTTTCAGAATTTGCTACCGATTTTTTTTAATTCCGTCGCAAATTGCAACGGAATATTGACTATTCCGTCGCCAATAGTGACGAATATTTAGTATATCAGTCACTAATAGCGACGGATGGTCAATTATCGGTCGCTAACTACGATAGAATAGCGAAGAGTAATTGACTAATCCGTCGCTAATAGCGATAAATATTTGATCGACCGTCGCTAAATTCTTCCAGGGACACGTCACCCATAATTCTGGTGTTTTGCGACGAGCTTATGTGTCTGTCGCTCCGAGACTAACGATGATGAAATAAACGAGTTGGCTGTGATACATTACTCACAACAACCTGATTTTCGTCGAGGTCTAATCAAAGGATCCTTACGCGCTCAAAGACGTAAAACAGTTATTTGGAACACATTCCAAGCATATGTAAATTCTCCGCTTTTTTTATCGAGTAGAAAACATATTTTTTTTTCTCTTTTAAACAAGATCGATCAAAATATTAGTGTTGTTTCCGTCGCTACCTTTGCTTTGCGCCGGGTTTTCGCCCGATGGTGCTCTTTCTGTCGCTATTCCGTTGCTATTAGCATTTAGCAACGGAATATGTCCGTCGCTAATCGATGTTTATTTTGTAGTGATCATTGGCCTCGCAGCTTGAGGTTCTTGGAGATAGTCGATCGACACACTCTTTAATTGCGTTCTGGCTCAGAAGTTGTCGCTATCTGCAACAATACCTATCCCTCTGATACCACACAGATAATGGTAGTATTAGAGTCGGTGCACATCGGCTCGGGCCTGACACCACTCGTGTCCGAATCGCGGATATCTCACTGACACAGTACATTCTTGTCAAGCTCCGCTAACCCGTACCATGTCGCCCCTGTGTATGTCAAGATGAGGCGGCGTCGGTCGGCGAGCTAACAGTGGTCTTTGATCCTGTCCCCACAATGGACAAAAAGGGGACAGAGATTGTCGAATGCCCTAGCTATATAAGTCTTTCCTTCCTTCACCTACATGGATACTTATTATTTTTTAGCTACAGTCGTTTCTTCCTTAGTTCCATCGGATTCTGACTTGATCGTCGGAGGGTCTTGCCGAGAAACTCTCCTAGTGACGGTCATCTTTTTTGCAGGATAGGCGCTCCTTGTCCGGAATAGTTCTCAACATCATAATACAACACCATCATTCTTCTTCATCGATAAACTAGCCTCGTCATCAAGTTGGGAGTCCACCTCGCTCTTCGACAAATCACATACGATGGAGAAGTACTAGATCATCAATTCTTAAAGATTAAATCAGGATAATTACGTCAAAAATATTATATATCCATTGTTACACTCTGGCTGTATCGTTGCGCTTCTATAGCTTCGATCCGTTATGGCTCTATACGGTCTTACTAATTTTGCTCGCGATCTAATTAGCAAAATATCTTATGTGCATGCCAAATTGATTTTTTAAATTAATAATAATAATAATAATAATAATAATAATAATATAATAATAATAATAAAATTTTCCAGACATATTTTGCAAAAACGACAAAATGAAATTATTATTAGAATAATAATTGAGAGAGTGAAAATGAGAGAGTGAAAATCATAGTGAATGACGTGGCACCTTGCATACACGATCTCCGACGGGTTCACCGTGTCTCCTAGGGTATAATTTGATTCGGGACGGTGGCCGAAAACCGTTGATGATGTCTAAGCGATAATCGAATGTGTGCATGTAAAATATTATATCATGTCACGTCATTTAATAGGGCTCTTATTATTATTATTATTATTATTATTATTATTATTATTATTTTATAAAAATGGTTAAATCATAGCCAATTAAAGACATGGTCATCTCGTGTTTTTCGGTTTGCTTTTGCTACCGCCTCTTCAATATTGCAAATCGCACTAAACAAGATCTGGATTTTCTGGCTCAATTCTCGGTCAACTTCGCATTATTTAATGACGATGAATGAATGGATGGATTTTTGACTTAACGCGTGAAAAATTAAAATTTAATCATAATTAATAAATTAAATGGCGTCGAGGTGGAGCTTAGCTGTCGAGAGATAACGTCTAAGCAAATATGGAATCCTCCTTTTGTTAGGGTTTCGATGACTTCTCCAGCTCTGCACGAATGTTAGAGATGTCAATTGAGATGAGTTGAATGAGTTCCTATGAAATAAATAAAGATATAATCAAAAAGTTTCAATCCAAATTTAACTCAAAATTGTTAAATCCGAATCTAAATAATTCGACCAATCCAATTAATTTTTTAATATTAATTTTTTTAATTTTTTAATTTGTATCTTAATATTTAATCATTATGATATTAATCTTTTATTATTATATATATAAAAAATTCAAATCCAAATCCAACTAAATCCGAAATGGTCATCCTAAATGTCACTATGTTATGATTTAAGCCCATATTAATTAATCTATCTATATAAAATATGAAATTATTTAAAAGAAAACGGAAAAAGCACGTGGAAAGATTATCTTAAGTTCCAATTATTTAAATTATATATATATATATATATATATATATATATATATATATATATATATATATATATATATATAATGCAAGTATAATTTTCTCTAATTTTTTTATGAGAAAATGGGTGAAAACCTCCCAATCCAAAAGTAAACTTTACACGCAGTCCCCACCTCAAAAAATCTTTGCATGTATTCCTCGATGTGATTGATAAAATAGTTTTGTGTGCTATTTTTTTATCAGTATAAAAGAGTAAATTTTTAATATATTATAAAAATTTGAATATAAATTGTTTGAGATTTAGTACTAATTTAAGAAATTTGAGTATTATTTGAAAAAATTGAGTATGCATTATTTCAGTATATATTATAAAAATTTTAGTATGAATTAATTTAGATTGAGTATTATTTTAAGAAATTTGAATATAAAATTTAAAAATTTGAGTATGTGAAGTTATATCAAAATTATGACATCAATTAGAGGTTACCAAAATTTTATATTCAAATTTCTTAAATTAACATTTAATCTTAAATAATTTATATTTAAATTTTTATAATATGTACTGAATTTTTATTTTTTTATATTAAAAAAATAATATATAAAATTATCTGGAGTATATGTAAAAAAATTTTGAGATATGAAAATTTTACTTTTGGATTGGTAAGTTTTATCATATTATTATTATTATTATTATTATTATTATTATTATTATTATTATTATTATTATTATTATTATTATGTCTTCCATTTATAAAAGGCCATTAAATTCTGATGAAATGTAAAAAACTGTCGCAATGATTGTCAATTAAAAATCCAAGATACGCGGCGCGCGACGGTTGCAGTCGCCTACCATTAAATTATTTACCAAAAACGAGCAGGTTTTTTTTTATTTATTTGCGATTTTGTGATGACGATGGCATTCAAGTCTAACCGGAGTTGGACAAACCTGACCCAGTCTCCGGTCACTTTAACCACGGTTAGTGGCTGCCCTTTAAAAGGCCGCCACGGGCGCCCTTCTTCTCCACATCCTTTCTCGTTTGCAGTGGCTCGTCCCCTCTGCTTGTGCTCTGCTCTTTGGTTTAGGTACTAGTGTTTTTTGCTTCATTTTTTTTTTTGGCTTCATGTGACGCGAGTTGTTGGAAGTTGAGGATGGACGGGGATGTGCGTGGTTCTTGCTTGTTTTTTGTTTAGCTAGACGTGCGCCGACGGCGTCTGTGGAACAATGGAAGTTAATCTGTAGAACGAATTGACGAAAGAAAAATTGGGTTTTGCTTTGTTTTTTTTTTTAAAATAAATTTTTGATCGTTTTTTTTTTCAGTCGATTAAGAACCGACTAGAAGGAAGACGATGGCGGAGAACGTCGAGTTCAGCTTTTCCCACGGCGGCGTGAAGTCGGCTACGGCGGCGCCGGCGGTCGCCAACGGGCTGCCGAAGATCCAGACGCGCGGGGAGAAGAAGCCGGAGAACGGCATCTGCCACGACGACAGCGGGCCGCCGGTGAAGGCGAAGACCATCGACGAGCTGCACTCGCTGCAGAAGAAGAGGTCGGCGCCGACCACCCCCAACGACCGATCGCAGCATGGCAGCGCGGCCTTCGCCACCATCTCCGAGGAGGAGCGCCAGAAGCTCCAGCTCCAATCCATCAGGTTAATATTAATTTTATTTACCAAAAAAAAAAGGAGATTTGCTGCCGGATTCTGGTGGGCCACCGGTGGATCGATTTTTCTAAACCTAAAAGAAACAATTTTGAAAAGCAAGAAGATGGAATTCGATCTTCCGCTCCACGGAGAGAAAGAGGGACGGTTCACCTACCTTCCTCCCCTGTCTTCTTGTAACATAATTTTGTCACTTGCAGTGCGTCGTTGGCGTCTCTGACGAGGGAGACAGGGCCGAAGGTGGTCAGGGGTGATCCGGCTAGGAAGGCCGAGGTGACCAAGGTCTGCGCTGAGCACCACCACTACCCGACGCCGACAATCAGCGTCAGCGATAGCTCCCTCAAGTTCACCCATGTCCTCTACAACCTCTCCCCTGCTGGTATGCTTTCAATGTTCCTGCAGAATTAATTCAATGTTCTGAAACTTGTTGCTCCTTTTCTAAACGATACTAACAAGAATCACTGAATTCTTGTAGAATTGTATGAGCAAGCCATAAAGTATGAAAAGGGATCATTTATAACTTCGACGGGGGCCTTGGCCACCATGTCCGGCGCGAAGACCGGCCGATCACCGAGGGATAAGCGCGTCGTCAAGGATGAAACCACTGCCAATGAGCTTTGGTGGGGAAAGTAAGTCCACATAACTCTTTCATACCATTGCTTTGAAGGATCTTGTATAAAATATATGTTCATTATCCACAGAGGCTCCCCCAATATTGAAATGGATGAACACACCTTCCTAGTGAACAGAGAGAGAGCTGTTGATTACCTTAACTCTTTGGAAAAGGTACTTTTGCTCCTTGTATAAGATTCATTTCGATCTACAATTTATTTTACACAAAGAACATATTTTGGACTGTATGACCAGTGTGCATGTCAGGTGTTTGATTTAGTTTCTAATAGAACCTAAGGTCTACATTTGAATGATATGTAATCTTTTTTTTATGTATATAAAAATAGGTATTTGTGAATGACCAATTCCTCAACTGGGATCCTGAGCATCGGATCAAAGTTCGGATTGTTTCGGCAAGGGCATATCATTCCCTGTTCATGCACAACATGTAAGTGAAAAATACTAATAAGAATGATAAAGATTCTCTTCATTTCTACAGTGCTATATTTCTTGTGGACTTCAACGGGTATCCAGATAAGTCACTTGTAAATTACGTTGCCCCTGTTGATCTCTAGTAGTGAATGATAGTTGTGTTAGTATCAGGTAGGATCATAAATATACATGTATTGGTGCAGCTAGCTAGCTCCTCTTTCTCTCCCTAACACCATGGGAAAACATGTAAACTAGAAGAAAAAAAAAATCTCTTGTGCATGAAATAACTGGATGGATCGCAGGTGCATCCGTCCTACGCCTGAAGAACTGGAGGATTTTGGTACTCCGGACTTCACAATTTACAATGCTGGACAGTTTGCATGTAATCGATACACACACTACATGACTTCCTCCACAAGCATTGATCTTAATCTTGCTAGGAAAGAAATGGTCATCCTTGGCACACAGTATGCCGGGGAAATGAAGAAGGGTTTGTTCAGTGTGATGCACTATCTAATGCCTAAAAGAAACATTCTCTCCCTGCACTCTGGCTCCAATATGGGCAAAGATGGTGATGTTGCCCTCTTCTTTGGACTATCAGGTAAGTGTTGGTTTGGCTCGATTCTGGCCAGCCACCAGCCCATTGTATCCATATTATCCTACCTTTTGCAACTTAACTAGAAGCATTCCATGTCTGAATGTGTAGAATTCTATTTCATTTTGATCTTATGATATATGACTTCTTAGTTCTAATGACTTTTCCTTTGTTATTTTAGGCACAGGGAAAACTACTCTATCGACAGATCATAACAGGCTTCTTATTGGTGATGATGAGCACTGCTGGAGTGAAAATGGTATTTCGAACATAGAAGGAGGTTGCTATGCAAAATGTATCGACCTATCAAAGGAAAAGGAACCTGACATTTGGAATGCCATCAAATTTGGAACTGGTAAGTCCCGTCCCCGCCACCCTATTTAACTCGACATGCCATTTTTGAACTTCCTAATGTTCGCAAACTTCGTGCAGTGTTGGAAAACATTGTGTTCGATGAACACACTAGGGAAGTAGATTACTCTGATAAATCTGTCACAGGTGATTAATTATCCGAAGCAATGTTATTAAACAATTCGTACTGTGTAAAAGGGAATCTAGCTCAATTGAATCGTTGATGTTGCAGAGAACACTCGAGCTTCATATCCTATAGAGTATATTCCTAATGCAAAGCTACCTTGTGTCGGTCCGCACCCAAAGAATGTCATCCTGTTGGCGTGTGATGCTTTTGGTGTCCTTCCACCAGTTAGCAAACTGACATTGCCACAAACAATGTATCACTTCATCAGTGGTTACACTGCTCTGGTATATAGTCCATTGCTTTGCCACTCTTTGGTTGTTGTTTAATCAATATGTTCGAGTATGCTCACTGTTATAAAAAATAAAAATCAGGTGGCTGGCACAGAGGAAGGCGTCAAGGAGCCTCAGGCAACGTTCTCAGCTTGCTTTGGGGCGGCATTCATCATGCTTCATCCTACCAAGTATGCAGCTATGCTGGCTGAAAAAATGCAGAGGCATGGTGCCACAGGATGGCTTGTGAACACTGGTTGGTCTGGTGGAAGGTGAAAATTCTCTATCGAATATTTTACAGATGAAAAGATGAATAGGAAGAGAGAGCATAATCTTAGTGATTCATTATGATTGATTTGTCTCAGGTACGGTGTCGGGAAGCGAATTAAGCTGGGATACACAAGGAAAATTATTGATTCCATACACTCAGGCAGCCTTCTGAATGCGAACTACCAAAAAACTGAAGTGTTTGGTTTGGAGATACCTTCTGAGATTGAAGGTGTACCATCAGAGATTTTGGATCCAATAAACACTGTAAGCCCTTATCTTGTATACATCTAAAGAGATGTAATGCTGAACACGCTTATGTTTGTGCCTTTACATTGTTCATTTGCTTCCTTTGGTTATAGTGGGCTGAGAAGGAAGACTACAAGGAGACATTGTTGAAGCTGGCTGGCCTTTTCAGGAAGAACTTCGAGGTTTTTGCCAACTACAAGATTGGTCAGGATAACAAACTGACTGAGGAGATCCTTGCTGCAGGGCCAAACTTCTGATCCATGGTGGAAGAAAAGAAAATTGAAGAATAAGGAGGTCATTTGTGTGGAAGAGTTGAAAGCTTAGATGATCCCTATTGTTGCTTTTCCTTTCCTTGTGTTCAGCCTTCTAGACTATTTTGATACCATCTGAAGTTCAATAGATGTCAACCAGAGCATAATCAAATATGATCTTAAATTCGTTTTTATTTTAGTTCCACCGAGTTTGTGCATTCATCATTTATCTCAAAAACATTTCTTTCTTCTCTTCTTTCACACTATCAGATTAACCTTCGATGAACACCAGGACACGCTACCCAGAGGAACGTTGACATTGACTTGAGCAACGCTGGTTAACTGATCCGATACATACGCATGCTTTCCATTTCCCTTCAATCGTTCTCCTGTTGACTTTGATTGCTTCCTAAATCATCCACTCCGCTTGTGATTCATACATACATGTGTTGGGCCAGTAATATTATTAACATTTCTTCTTCAATTAAACTTGTCATCAAGACAGTCTGCAAATTCCAAAGAAAAGTCTCACTCAAGAGTTTGAAAGGTTGTCATATTGAGTCTTCCAAAAGCTTACGATTGACTTCGCAAGTCTTCTATCCTCTGAATTAAGCACTCACCATTTTGATCAAACTCTAAATTCTCTCTCATTTTCGTTGCTTTGTTTGTAGCAGCAGGATCTTTGAGATTGCAAGAGTGACTGCGGAGAGAGTATGTATTCTGATCCCGATCATAAAGCAGACAATGGATTCCGAGTTATCATCTTCATCTCTGTTCCAATCTGTTTGGCGATGGCAGTTGCAGTCATGTACGTCTGCGTTCGGGGTCGGCGCAAAAGAATACACACACTGAAGCAGGAAGAAAAAGGCGAAATCAGACGCAATAACAACTTGGACTCGTTCTCAATCTGGAACTTCGACGGGAGGACGGTGTTCGGCGACATCATCGACGCGACGGAGGACTTCGACGACGCCTACTGCCTCGGCGTCGGCGCCAGCGGCAGCGTGTACCAAGCAGAGCTCCCGACGGGGCAGGTGGTGGCCGTGAAGCGCTTCCACTTCGCGGACGGCGACCGCGGCGGCGGGGGGCGGCTGCTGGACGAAAAGGGCTTCAGGAACGAGATCAGGGCGCTGACGCGGCTGCGGCACCGCAACGTGGTGAAGCTCTACGGCTTCTGCGCGCACTCGCGGTGGATGTTCCTGGTGTGCGAGCACATGGCGAGGGGGAGCCTGGCGGAGATGCTGGGGCACGACGGCCGGGCGGCTGAGCTGGGCTGGGAGAGGCGGGCGGCGGCGGCCAGGGACGTCGCCGACGCCCTCAGCTACCTGCACCACGACTGCAGCCCGCCGGTGGTGCACCGCGACGTGTCCAGCAAGAACGTCCTGTTCGACGCGGAGTTCAGGGCCTGCCTCTCCGATTTCGCCACTGCCAAGCTCATCCAGCTCGACTCCTCCAACTGGTCGGCGCTGGTCGGAACCCTCGGATACCTTGCACCAGGTACAGACAAAATTGGGCCCTAAACACGCTGATTGTGCCGGAGAAAGAAAACCAATTGTTCCTGTCACCTCGATGCAGAGCTGGCTTACACGATGAAGGTGACGGAGAAATGTGACGTGTACAGCTTCGGCGCGGTGGCGCTCGAGCTGCTCCTGGGAAGGCACCCAGGGGAGCTTATTCTGACTCTGTCTTCGTCGGCGTCGAGCGATCAGCAGTCCGCGCTACTGCTAAGAGATGTGTTGGATCCGCGCCTTCCGTTTCCCGACGAAGACCGCGGCCTGGCGGAGAAGATTGTGAGAGTGGCGGCGACCGCGTTGGCGTGCGTGCGCCTCGATCCAAAGTCCAGGCCGTCCATGAGAAGCGTGGCTCACGAGCTGCGGAAAGAGAAGATGCCCGCTTCTATTCAGCTCCCTCAGACCGTCTGCTTGTCTCAGTTGGAGAATTTTAAGCTATAGGCAATATTATTAAGCTTGGAATCCTATAGGCGCACATTAGCACGTATGATCGCATAGTGTAAAAATCAATATATTAAAGAGTTATTTTTTTAGCAATGTATACTAGATTGAAATTATAAGCGAATTCACAATTTATTTTACAAATTTTCATGCAACCGAAAAGAAGAAATTAAGTTCGACGTATTTATAAAAACTTTTTCTCTGACTAAGATATGATTTTTGGGACGTTGGCCTTCTAGACTGTCCACTATAAGCATTTCCTGATTTATCCTGACGGTCAGTGGGAAATTTTTATGAGACCCGACTTATCGTTCAAGATTAAAAAAATCTAATTAATTATTTTTTTGATAAAATTTATTTCTTTATTGATCCGGGCGTATGATTTATAGAAGGGTTGAGAGATAGGCCGGGGTCGGTCGTCGATCTGAATTGATGATAAACGGACCGGGGCCCAGGATCACCCAGAGGTCGGGATCCTCGAAGTCAACCTTCGAGGTCGGGACCCTCGAGGTCAGCCCTTCTAATGTATAGACCCCCGAGGTCGGCCTGCTAAGGTCGAGACCCTCGAAATCAGCCCTTCTAAAGCATAGACCCCCGAGGTCGGCCTGCTAAGGTCGAGACCCTCGAGGTCAGCCCTTCTAAAGTCTAGACTCACGAGGTCGGTCCTCTGCGGTCAGGATACTCGGGGTCGGCCGTCGGAGGTCGGGGCACCAGACAGATCAGCCAGGGCTGGGACGAGCAAGGCAGGTCGTTCAAGGTCAGCCCATCGAAATATACTAATAGAGGTCAGGTATTCGTGACTGTACGGAGATATCCGGACAAACGCGAGCCTCTCTTATCATGTGAGCTGTCCTTATCAGACATGCGGAAGGTAACCCCTTCTGGCGCAACCATTGCCTGGCAAAGCCATCATTAATTTAAGAGGGGCAGAGGAGACAGCTTCGGTATGGTGTCGAGCGGCAGTAACCGTCTCTCAACCTTAATGTAGCTGTCCCTGTCATAATCTGTCTCTGGATCTTCTCTTAATGAGATGTGACAGCTCGCACGTAGGGAGACCCTTCCTCCCCTTATATAAACCCCATTAGAACTGTAGAGAAAGGATCGCTGCCATTTTGAAACCACTCCATATTGAGAGCTTCACTTCGGTCTGACCTCTCAAGCTATAGCAGACCGAGTCGGCCTGGTTAGATCGAGTCGCCTAAGGAAGAACCGATCTTCGCTCGTCGACAGGAACATTTATAAATGATTATGAAAAAATCGTTCAAAATCAATATATATGATCTTCTAACACATGACAATGGAATGTAATGAATCCAATTTTATAATAGTTATCACTGAATTATTATCTCCCCAAAGTAGTTTGACGATATGACAGGTATGCATGTTTATCTCGGGCCAACTTTCGTGTAGCCTGGTCCGGTAGACTGGCGCCTAGTCAAAAGGAAGATGATTAGTGGGTCGGAAAGGCCCGTTGGATCGGTGTCGCTCGGGTCAAGACCTTCAATCGGATGTGTGGCGGCCCACGCTCCTTGAGTCGATACGACCCAAGCTCAGTCACCCCTCCAGGTTTGGCTCCCCGTCGACGCGTGACGGACCACGTTCCGGGGGTAAGCCCGAACCGGAGGAGGCGTTAGTGCCCCAGTCGGCACTCTCATAGGCCCTCAGCTGACCTCGTCACTTAGTACCCCAGTCGGCACCCTCATAGGCCTCAGCCGGCCTCGTCACTTAGTGTCCCAGTCGGCACCCTCATAGGCCCTCAGCCGGCCTCGTCATTTGTGTCCTAGTCGGTACCCTCATATGCCCTCAGCCGGCCTCATCACTTAGTGCCCCAGTCGACACCCTCATATGCCCTCAACCGGCCTCATTACTTAGTGCCCGAGTCGGCACCCTCATAGGTTCTCAGTCGGCCTCATTACTTAGTGCCTAGTTGGTACCCTTATAGGCTCTCAGTCGGCTCTAGCAGACACAGTCACTCCCTGACACCAGACTACCAGAAGCTGTACGGGATCGACGCATGACTGAAGCCATCCTGGTCTCAAATGACGGATATCACACTGAGGTATTGATCTCCCTACCATACCCTGTCCCCCCGTACTGCGACCACCTACACCGATGTCAGGCCGAGCGGTGTCTATCTGCACCAGCCATTAAATTGACAGTGCCCCTTTCCTTAATACAGTATGTGTCACTTTATCCTGCCACTTCTGGGCATGCATCACTTGTCCTCGTTATATGATAGCAGGTGCCAGTGGGGCAGGAACTGTCAGCTTCCCCGACTATATAAGCCTCCACACTTCGCATTTCTCAGGTACGCGCAATTGTACAATTTCATACTGTTTATTGCTTTCTGCTACCACCACCGAATACTGACTTGACCGTCGGAGTGCCTGGTCGGGGACTTTTCCCGGCGGGTTATAACGATCTCTGTCTTGTAGGCTAGGGCGATCCAGCTTGGTAGACTACTTCAGCGACTTTGCGTTCCCCGGAGGCTCACCCAATGATAGGGACGTCCACCTCGCTTCACGACAGGATCACATGTAAATTGACAGAAATCTAAAATATATCGAACTAGTGGATGAACGAGTCACTCACATGCTTTTTAGATAG
>JAGFNQ010001466.1:385017-495521 GCA_024364735.1 Boesenbergia rotunda | reverse complement strand
AACCTCATGATCGGCTAGCCGCCCCTGTAGCCAGGCAGCTATTCCCGACTCCGGGCTCGCCCGAGCGGGGGAACACCAGTGAAGAACAGGCCAATCAGCAAAACTCTGTGCATGGGTCCATCAACGTCATCTCAGGCGGACCCACTTACGGGGATTCTAACAGAGCTCGAAAAGCACAGGCCCGGCGGTTGGATGTCTACCAAGTGGGTTGCAGCTCCACGCAAGCCCAAGGGCCGCAGATCAGCTTTGGTCCCTCCGACTTGCAAGGAATAGAGGTGCCCCATGAGGATGCGCTGGTTGTCACGGCGATCATAGCCAATTATCAGATTCATAGGACTATCGTGGATACAGGGAGCTCGGTAAACATTCTATACTTAAGAGCTTTTGAGCAATTGCAGATTGAGGCCAACGAGCTTCGACCCGTGGCTACGCCTCTGTTTGGCTTCACGGGAAATGAAGTTCAGCCCTTGGGCCAAATCAAATTGGCCATCTCTCTCGGTGAAGAGCCTCTAAGGAGGACTCGGTGGGCTACATTCCTAGTAGTAGACGCCCCCTCAGCCTACAACGCCATCTTGGGCAGACCAGTGCTGAACGAGTTCCGAGCTGTAGTGTCCACTTTCTACTTGAAAGTCAAATTCCCAGTGGGAGATCAGGTCGGCGAGGTCAAAGGAGATCAGAAGGCTGCTCGTAGATGTTATGTAGATGACGTCCGGGTGGAGGTCAGTAAAGCACGCCGGTCTGCACCGGCCCATTGTAACATGGTGCACTCCTCTCGGCCATCTCCATGGGCTGAGCTGATGGAGGAAGAGGAAGAAGTCCAGCTCTTGCCGGACCGAGAAGAAACTAAAGTAAAGATAGCTCCGGGATTATCGCCCGACCTCAGACGACAGCTGGTGGAATGTCTGACCCAGAACCGAGAAGTATTCGCCTGGTCCCAACAAGACCTTAAAGGGGTCAGACCTGAGGTGATGGAGCATAAGCTGCACGTGTACCCTGACGCCCGACCTGTGAAGCAGAAGAAGAGAGATTTTAGCCCCGAGCAAAACAAGATCATTCAGGCGGAGGTAGAAAGACTGCTGGAGGCCGGGCATATCCGGGAAGTCCAATTCCCAGCTTGGCTGGCCAATGTAGTGCTGGTCTCCAAGCCGGGCGATAAGTGGAGGGTCTGCATCGACTTTAGAGACCTTAATAGGGCTTGCCCCAAAGATTGCTACCCGCTCCCCGAATAGATCAGATGGTGGACTCTACCGCCGGGAGTGAGCTATCTGCATGCTCGACGCCTATCAGGGATATCACCAAGTCCCATTGTGCCCAGGCGACCAAGAGAAGGTCAGTTTTGTTACAGCCGAAGGTACCTACTGCTACACGGTCATGCCCTTTGGACTCAAAAACGCCGGGGCAACTTATCGAGGCTGATGAATAAGTCTTTAAAGAACAGCTCGGGAGAAACGTGGAAGTATACGTCGATGATATCCTTATCAAATCTGCCCGAGCTGCCGACCTCGTAGCAGATGTGCGGGAGACCTGCCGCACCTTGCGAAGGTATGGCCTTAAACTCAATCCGGCCAAATGTTTGTTCGGAGCCAGAAGTGGGAAGTTCCTGGGATACATCTTGACAGAGCGGGGAATAGAAGCTAATCCAGGAAAAGTGAAAGCACTGCTGGACATGCCTCCGCCAAAGAACATAAGGGAAGTTCAGCGCCTGACCGGGAGGATCACCGCTTTGTCCCGATTATCTCCCGGTCGGCAGACCGAAGTCTGCCATTCTTCAAGATCCTGCGCAAGGCTTCCAAGTTTCAGTGGGATTCTGAGTGTGACCGAGCTTTCGAAGAATTGAAGGCTTACTTGGTTAGTCTGCCGGTGTTAGCCAAGCCGGGAGAAGGAGAACCGCTGTACGTTTACTTATCTTCTACTGAGGGAGCTGCGAGCGCTGTACTTGTAACCCAGAAACAGATCGAACAACAACCGGTCTATTTCTTTGGGCACCTATTCAAAGAGGCCGAGTATAGGTATACTACGCTTGAGAAATTAGCTTATATCCTGGTGTTGATGGCTCGGCGATTGCGACCCTACTTCCTGGCTCATCCTATCCGAGTACTGACCAACAGCACGCTCGGGAAGGTCTTGACCAATCCTGAAGTCTCAGGTCGGCTGGTCAAATGGACCACCGAGTTAAGCGAGTATGACATCCAGTACCAGCCCAGAACGGCGATCAAAGCTCAGGCCTTGGCAGATTTTTTGAGTGAACTTCATACAAAGGAAGAGGACGGAGTCTGGAAAATATACGTGGACGGGTCTGCCACCCGGGTGGGGAGTGGCCTGGGCATTTTGATGATGTCTCCTAAAGGAGACGCCATTCACCTTGCGGTGCGGCTAGAATATCAAGCTACCAATAACCAGGCAGAGTATGAGGCTCTCTTGGCAGGCCTCCAAGTAGCTCGGCAGGTCGGGGCCACTCGAATCATCCTATATTCTGATTCTCAGTTAGTGACTCAGCAGGTGGCTGGGCGGTTCGAAGTGAATGATGAGAAGTTGCAGGCCTACGTAGAAGCATACCTGAAGTTACAAGCAGAGTTTCAAGAAGTCCAGATCATCCAGATCCCCCGAGGAGACAATGCCTAGGCAGATGAGTTAGCCAGACTGGCCAGCTCGGTCCGACCGTGGGTCTTTCCCAAACCTTCACCTCAGGTCATGCTGGTGGCTCAGGTCGAGAGGGAAGCAGAAATGGAAATAGAGGGGGACTGGAGGGCTCCATTCATCGCCTACCTGAAAGAAGGGATTCTTCCAGACAACCCCGAACGAGCTCGGATATTAAAGATCAGAGCAGCCCGATTCACCCTAATAGGAGACGCGTTGTATAAGCGGGCCTTTTCCTGACCTCTCGCCAGGTGCCTTGGTAAAGAAGAGGCGGATTATGCACTCAGAGAAATACACTTGGGGTGCTGTGGAAATCATTCGGGAGGTCGGTCCATGGCTCGGAAGGTCCTGTTAGCCGATTATTTCTGGCCGACCCTCCAAAAGGATGCGGAGAAGATAGCCCTTTCTTGCTTATCTTGCCAAAAATATCAAAACCTGTCACACCGACCGGTGGAATATTGCGAACGTCGTCATATCCTGTCCTTTTGATCAGTGGGGCATGGACATAGTAGGACCCTTCCCCCGAGCAGCAGGCCAGAAGAAATTCTTGCTGGTAGCAGTGGACTACTTCTCCAAGTGGATCGAAGCGGAAGCCCTAGCCCGAATCACCGAACAGGCAGTAAAGAAATTCCTTTGGCAAAATATTCTATGCAGGTACGGCATCCCTCACAAGCTAGTATCCGACAATGGTCGACAATTCCAAGGCCGGATCATCAGAAATTGGTGCAAAGAATTTGGGATCAAGCAAGCCTTCACTTCTGTGGCATACCCTCAAAGTAATGGCCAGGCCGAAGTCGCCAATAGAGAAATCCTGAAAGGGCTCAGAGTTAAGCTGGATCAGGTCGGCGGGTCCTGGGTGGATGAGCTGCCCGGTGTCCTATGGGCCCTTCGGACCACACCTAAAGAGGGGTCGGGATGCACTCCCTTCCAATTAGTATATGGGAGTGAAGCGGTAGTTCCCATGGAGGTCGGCTGTGAATCAGACAGAAGGCAACTGTATGGGGAAGATAATGCTGAAAAGAGGTGAGCCGAACTGGACTTGATTGAGGAGGTCCGAGCTAAAGCTGCAGTCCGTATGGCCGCTTATCAGCAAAGGATGCGAAATCGATACAACCAGCAGGTCATACCTCGACATTTCCAAGTGGGGGACAAGGTATGGAAGAGAGTCAAGCCAGTTGGAGAGGTCGGCAAGTTGGAACCCCCATGGAGCGGTCCGTTCCAGGTGGTCGAGGTGCTGGGGTCAGGAGCTTATTATCTACAGGATGCTCAAGGAAAGCGACTCGGAAGACCTTGGAGTGCAGTTCATTTAAAATTGTATCGGGAGGAGAGTAGAGAGGAACAACTCTTGTAACTGTAATCGGAAAAAGTGATGGTAAAGGCCAACTCCAGCTCTCCACGTGAAACAACTACAGCAAGTTATAAGTGGGCTTGCTCTCACGCACCCACCGGATCGGCGCCGATCAGGCGTGACATTCCACGTTCGGTCGGGCCCGGTCGGGCGTGGCGATCCACGCTCGGTCAGGGTAAGTCGGACGGTGTCCAGACTCTTGTTAAGACAAGTTATAAGTGGGCTTGCTCTCACGCCCCCACCGGATCGACGCCGATCAGGCGTGGCATTCCACGTTCGGTCGGGCCCGGTCGGGCGTGGCGATCCACGCTCGGTCAGGGTAAGTCGGACGGTGTCCAGACTCTTGTTAAGGCAAGTTATAAGTGGGCTTGCTCTCACGCACCCACCGGATCGGCGCCGATCAGGCGTGGCATTCCACGTTCGGTCGGGCCGGTCGGGCGTGGCGATCCACGCTCGGTCAGGGTAAGTCGGACGGTGTCCAGACTCTTGTTAAGGCAAGTTATAAGTGGGCTTGCTCTCACGCACCCACCGGATCGGCGCCGATCAGGCGTGGCATTCCACGTTCGGTCGGGCCCGGTCGGGCGTGGCGATCCACGCTCGGTCAGGGTAAGTCGGACGGTGTCCAGACTCTTGTTAAGGCAAGTTATAAGTGGGCTTGCTCTCACGCACCCACCGGATCGGCGCCGATCAGGCGTGGCATTCCACGTTCGGTCGGGCCCGGTCGGGCGTGGCGATCCACGCTCGGTCAGGGTAAGTCGGACGGTGTCCAGACTCTTGTTAAGGCAAGTTATAAGTGGGCTTGCTCTCACGCACCCACCGGATCGGCGCCGATCCGGGCATGGCATTCCACGTTCGGTCGGACCCGGTCGGGCGTGGCGATCCACGTTCGATCAGGGTAAGTCGGACGGTGTCCAGACTCTTGCTCGGAGACAAACATGATTCATTATCTTTCTGCAATACATATCGCCGAGTTAGGGCATCCACCCGACCGAGCGAAATCACCAGATCAGGTCGGGCATCCGACCGACTATAATCTCTGAGTCCAAGTGCTGGTCTAGCTGGGCTATGATCCCGAGTTGAAGAAAAAACCAGGATCGGAAGAATAGAAACGCAAATCGCCCGAGCTCCTAACACTTAGCCGATTTTTCGAATCAACCCAAGGGAGTTTATTTTCTGATAATGATTTATGCATCCCCAGCGACCCGTACTTGGTAGAGTATGGGTGTATGATTCGCAATATCGGCCTTCGGCGAAGTAGGCCAGTACATCAAGCAAACGACACTTAGCAAAAATCTCGCATGACGTAAGCAGCTAGACAAAATAGAGAAGAAGAAAAATTTGCGAAAACAAACTAAGGCCCGAGGCCATTACAAAATTAGGCCTTGAAGGCCGGAGTCAGGAAGTCGAATATCATTACAGCAAATTGAAAAATCTAAGGCCAAGAACAAGTGGAAGACGGACCAGACACCAGCTCAGGCAAAAGAGGGTCGGGGCCACCGAACTGAGTGAGCCTGAAAAAAGTCGACCTAGGTGAAAGGGGGGAAGGCATCCTCCGGAATCGAGGCTTTGATTTGTCTCAACGTCACCGCATCTGGGGGGAGGTCCTCGGGGAGATGGCCGGCCTCGGTTAATTGTTGGATGGCGCCTATGGCCCCATACTTAATCATGCCGCCAGTCCGTTCGGAAATAAGAGTCAGGAAGGAGTCTGACTGAAGATAAGCCACTCGGGCGGCTTCAATCCGAGCCGACTCGCCCGACTTGTAATCCTCCAGCTCCTTCCTGAGACGGGTAAGCTCACCGTCCTGTGCCGAGATGGTGGTCTCTCGAATAGCTAGCTGAGCCTCCTTGCGCACCATCTGCATCTCCAAACCCCGCATTGTCTCTAGGTGGGTGGCCAGTTCTGTTTCTTTATTTATCAGGGCAAGCTGAGTCTGATGATGAGCCGCAGCCGACTCCTTCAATTTCAGTTGGAGTCCCTTAGCGTCTGTGGTCATCTTGGCCAGATCAGTATGGGCTCGTTTGTACCTGGACTTGAGGGTCTTGTTGTCGCCCTCCAGATGGGCCACCCGGCTGGTCAGACGTGTCGTCTCTACCGCTGACTCAGCCGCCAGCCTTTGCTCTTCCGCCGAGCGAGCTTCCAACTCGGACACGTGAGAATGCAGGGCGACTATCTCCGAACGCAGCTGGTCCGTATCTGGATCACCTGAAGGAGGATTGCCCTGCGCCACTCGGGCCTCCAGGCCCCTCACCCGTCGTTCAGCCGTCCGGCGCGCTCGGGTGTTGCCCACCAACGCTTGGCTCGCCGCGTAACTCAGCGCCCATTGCTGCGTCGTGAGGCGAAGGTCAGGAATATAAACACAAACAACCAAGGAAGAGAAGAGGATACCTGAGTCATGCCCGCGAAGAAGCGGTCGGCCAAGGTGATGGAGTCCATCGAGAAGGACGCCCTCCATCCCTCATCCCAGCCCGCAACTAAGCCATCATGAAAATTCAGGGGCTGAGGCTGGACAGTCGGGGCTAGAGCAATAGCCGAGGGCACTTGAACATCCACCGCTAAACGCGGCGGAGAGCTCATGGACAGAAGGGCTTCGACTGCGTCAGTAGGGGCGGAGCTCGGTTGAGGGACGGAAGTACGGGGCGCGGACCTCGAGGTCGATGCGCCGGAAGGAAGTGTCACAGGAGTGGAAGGTCGGGCCGTCGACCGAGGTGTTGTCTGAGCCGAAACCCGAGCGGCAGATGGGGGAATCGTAGGAGCCAGAGCGGAGCTCAAGGCCGGAAGCTGGAGGCCCGTCGCAGCTTGCTCAGGACGAGAGGGCGGCATGGCCTGACCTTCCTCGGTCGGTTCAGGAGACGAGGGTATGTCCACGCTGTGAACCACCCGGCGGCGCTTTCGAACCAAGCCGGGGGAAGCTTCCCGATCCGTTTCTTCTTCTTCTGCTTCCTCGGCCGGGGCGGATGTCCCCTCAACAACCACCCGAGTTGTCGCTCCCGTCTCCTCAGTGGGGGAATCCTCCCCGGGGCCGCTGGCAGCAACTATCGGCGGCTCAGGATCTGAAGCAACAGTATTGGCCCGGGCCGCCGCACGAGCGGCTGCTAGCTGGGCAGCCAACGCCCTCATGGCGTCATCCTCCCGATCCAGTACAGCGTCAACCCTAGCGCTGAACATGACTTCGGCTGCACCAAAGAAAGAGCCTTAGTTAGCATTAACAAGCTCACCGAGCAAGAAGAAACGTACCGAGGGTGCCAGGTAGCTCTGCCGGGACTTGGCTCAGCTGGAATAGATACAGCATCCCCTCGATCAACAGCTTGCCCGCGTGATATCGAGCTCCCCCGAGCTTGGAGACTGCCGACCGGTAGCCGGGTTCTGAACGGAGGTTCTTGGGCAACTGCGGGTGTTCAGGCAGGTTTTCTAACCACGTGGTAGGCCAGTTAGGTCGGGGGACCGATTGGATATAGAAGAAGTGAGATTTCCAACCCTTGTTGGAGGAAGGCACCTTCTCCAGGAAGGCAGAGTTGATACGAGCCTGGAAGTAGAAATTCCCGGGCTCTTGCTTCTTGAGATAATAGAAAAAATGAAATACTCGGGGCTCTAAGGGGATTTTGTGGGTGGTGAAGATGATCACGACGCCGCACAAGATACGGATAGAGTTCGGGGCTAGTTGAGACAGGGAGACCTGGAAATAACGGCAGATCTCGCGAAAGAAAGGATGTAGGGGAAAGCGCAGGCCGGCTAACAGTTGGTCGGAAAAGACGGTGAAATGACTTAAGGGAGGCTGATGTGCCCGACCTCGACGGTCGGGCTGAGTTATCGAGTGGTCTTCTGGGATCAAGTAGTCTATGCGCAAAGTTTCTATCTGACCTAGGGTAAGGGAAGAACGAGTAGTCAGGTACCAGGGCTCGGGTGGCGCAGATGGGGGTGCAGAAGACGATGCCATCGAAATAAAATCAGGAGAGACACGACAAGGGCTCGGCAAAAAGAAAAAGTACCTAGAAAACGAGGTTCGCCGGAAACACTGTTCGTCGGAATCGAAGAGGTCAGGCAGCGGAGGTCGAACCAGAATTGGATGAGAAAGCGAAGGTCAGAGTAAAAAGAGGCGAAATGGAGGGGGCAAGCCTATTTATACTCTGGGTAAATCGGGGAGGACCGTCCGATCAGGAAAAAGGAAATGGCGGGGTAAACTCCTCGCCGTTCGATCCCTGTCATTTCCCAGACCTCGAAGCTTCATCCGCACGACGCCCTAGCCATGCCGATGACGTTTCACCTTTCGAGGCGCCCAGTCGGGAAGCGACACGCGCCCTCGCATTAATGAGGGTTTAATGGGAGATTTGACGGAAGATATGACATTAAGTGGAAGGATCGACCGTACGAAGTGACGCGCGACATTAAGGGGGAAAGCCGACCGAGCAAGGAGCCTAGTCAGTCGGATTACACTCCTCCTTCGACTAGACTTGAGAGGGAGGCTTGTGATCCAGGCGTATGATTTATAGAAGGGTTGAGAGCCCGGCCGGGTTCGGTCATCGATCTGAACCGGTGCTAAGCGGACCGGGACCCAGGATTACCCCGAGGTCGGGATCCTCGAGGTCAGCCTTCCAAGGTCGGGACCCTCTAGGTCAGCCTTCTAAGGTCGGGACCCTCGAGGTCAGCCTTCTGAAGTCTGGATACTCGGGGTCAGCCCTCCTAAGGTCAAGACCCTCGAGGTTAGCCTCCGGAGGTCAGGATGCTCGAGGTCGGCCGTCGGAGGCCGGGATACTCGAGGTCGGCCGTAGGAGGTCGGGGCACTCAAAACCTATCAGCTAGGTCTAGGATGACCAAGGCAGGTCGTTAGAGGTCTGCCTCTCAAAGTATACTAATAGAGGTCAGGTATTCATGATGCATGGAGATATCCGGACAAACGCAAGCCTCTCCTATCACATGAGTTTTCCTTAATTAGACATTCGGAGGGTAACCCCTTCTGACACAGCCATTGCCTGGGAAAGCCATCATTAATTAAAGAGAGACAGAGGAGACAGCTCCAGCATGATGTCAAGCGGCGGTAACAGTCTCTCAGCATTAATGTAGCTGTCCCCATCATAATCTGCTGCTCAATCTTCTCTTAATGAGATGGGACAGCTCGCACGTGGGGAGACCCTTTCTCCTCCTTTATAAACCCCATTGAAACTGTAGAGAAGAGGTCGCTGCCATTTTGCAACCACTCCACAATATTGAGAGCCCCATTTCGGTCCGACCTCCCCGCTACAGCAGCCCGAGTCGGCCTGGTTAGACCGAGTCGCCCAAGGAGGAACCGATCTTCGTTTGTCGACAGGATCAACCTCCGTGCTTGGTAATGATCATGGTCTGCCACTATATCTTGAAAAACATACTACCCACGTCGTAACCTCAAAGCACAGTCATGGTGGAACGAATCTGTTTTAAGAAAATTACATTACACAAACTTTGACAACTCTTTCTTCTACTCGGAACGGGGAGTTTGCACTCGAACTCGGGAGTTGGGAGTGCACTCAGACTTGGGAATCAGAAGACTCCACTCGGACTAGCCAAGAGACTACACTTGGACTCAAGAGTTAGGAGACTTTATTGAAACTCGGGAGTTAGGAGACTACACTCGGGTTTGAGAGTTGAGAGACAACACTCAGATTTGTACTCAGATTTGGCAATGAGGAGTCTATACTCAGAGTCAAGAATCAAGAGTTTGTAGATGAGAGTCAAAAGTTTACATTTGAAGTCTGGAATTTGCACTCGGAGCTAAGAGTTAACCATACAATACAACTCACTTTTCTAGCCAACTTAATTATTTCAAATAATTTCTGTCCTGTTTGATAGTTTGAAATTATCAATTCAAGTCACTTAATGAATAAGTCAATTTAAATTATAATTTTAATTCGGATTGCTTGCTTCTATGTTTACTAAAATTGTCCAAAAAAATATTTATATTCCAACTTAATCAAAATTACTCTAATTTGCTTAAAATCGCACTAACTTAATAAAAATATTCTAACACTGTAGCAATTACGGGTAAAATTTTTTAAATCAAAATTACTATAATTTATAATTGTTTGACAGTGAATTACTTTTGTGAAAACAATTTAATATATTTTTAAAATAAAATAGTATGAAACATATTTGTAATAATATTTAAAAACTTAAAAAATATATATGATATTTAAGTTTGATTTAAAATTTAAAAATACAAATAAATTTGGCTGGATTCGAATTCGTGGACATACTATTCAAATCTCAATTTGAATATATTTAAATTAAAATTATATATAAATAAATAAAATTTTATTCGAGTTTGACATACGAATGGTTCGTAAATCGTAAATAATTAAATAAAATATTATAAATTCGAATTTGATTAGTAAAAATTATCAATTATGTTTGACTCCGATTCGATTTCAATAATTTTAAATACCTATTAAGTAGGTTTTAAACGGGCTCAAAGACAGTTGGCAAACAGGTTCAATTTAGGAAGAATAAAATAGAAAAAAATGATTAATGACATTACATAGTGTCGAATTTAAAATAATTAATTGAATGTCGAATTTAAAATAGTTAATCTGATTTCATAACAATTTTTTATCAAAGAGAATTAGAAAGCGTTCGAAATTGACGATCTAAAATTTTAATATTTTACTATCGTGCATTTCATTCGTCTAAAATTTATTATAAAATTTATTATAATCGAAGCAAATCTTAAATATTTAGAAGATAATTAATCTATACGATAGCTCCGGAGCAGATGATAAATGAATCTGGGATGACCGATCTGACCTCACAGAAGTTTTCCATCGGTTATCAGGATAAATCGGGAAGCCCCCGCGATGAGCGATCTAGAAACCCAGCGTCCCAGGTAGGGATGGAAACATGTCAGGCCAGGCAAGATTTTTACCTTAACATGTTAGGCCTGTGTAATAGCAAACTGCCCCGAGCATGACCTGTGACTTGTTATATACTTTGTTCTTGGCCTGAGTCTGGCATGCTCAATAGTCTGGCATGGCCTGCGACCTGTTTACAAAATCTATAATTTAATTCGATTATCCAAAATACTTCTAATATATAAAATATAATAATTTAATTTGAATATTCGATTATCCAAAATAACAATAAAAATATACATACATAAAATATGTATGATATATTGAAATCGATTTTTGGTTTGTTGGCTAGTAGGGTGTAGATAAGAGTTTGCTCAGCCGACGTCTTAGGTTCAAAACTCTTTTTTGACATTTTATATATTGTAATTTTAACAAGCCCAAGCCGGCCTGTCAGGCTTCACAGGCTTTATATTGAGTCTGGGCCTGGCCTGATAAGAAAAATATGCTTTCAAAAGGGCGTGATTATTATTTTATTTTTAAACAGACCAGGTCAGGCCAAATACAGGCCAGGCCACAGGCCCCTGACAGGCCGCCTGACCTATTTCCATCCCTAGTCCCAAGGTTCGTGCCCCATTTGGAGAATTTTTTTTTACAAAATACGTCAGGCCCCTGACAAGCCGCCTGACCTATTTCCATCCCTAGTCCCAAGGTTCGTGCCCCATTTGGAGAATTTTTTTTTACAAAATACGTCGTAGCTAGGGATCGAACTGCGGATGTCTAGGATAATGACTAATTGTCCTACCGTTGCACCATAACCCTAGAGGCTTAAAAATTATCCGAATAAACTTTTTTAAGTGATTGGTCCCACTGCTGAAACGACCTCATATTCAAAAACCTCCTAAGGGATTTTTATAGGCACAATTCCACTGTATTGAGAAAAAGTCATACTATCAAGAGTCAAGATAGCATCTCAGTGAACAAACTCCCCAGAGAGAGAATTTATTTGTTGCTAAGAGGATTCGAACTCAGAACCTCAGGTAACACATGTCTCTATGCTTATCACTTGGGATAAGTCATTTTGACTAAAATTATACGGGTAAACTTTTTGACCAACTCCACCGTTGAAAAGGAATTGGTTCACTGTCAAGATAACACATTAGTCAGCAAATCCCCCAGACGAGAAATTTATTTGTTGCTAAGAGGACTCAAATTCGAAACTTCAGATAACACATGTCTCCATGCTTATTACTTGGAATAAATCACTTTGACTAAAATTGTCTGGATAAATTTTTTATAATAACCGACCCTTTCGCTGAAAAAGAATTTTTAGAGACACAAAATCACTATATTAATAAGAGATTTTATTGTTAAGATAGTATCTCAGTCATCAGATTTCTCATAAAGAGGAATTTATTTATTCCTAAAAGATTCGAATCGGAACTTCTAGTAAGACACTAAAGGAGTGTTTGGGAGAACTTCTGCTAGCTACTTTTTAGATTCTAGCTACATAGAAGCACTTTTGAGTGTTTGTAAATACCAGATTCTGCTTTAACTTCTATAACTTTTAGTCAAAAACTGGAAGCAAGAATTTGATGCTTTGTCTGCTTTTGCTTTTTTGCTTATGGTCTAGAATTAAAAGTAGACATTTATACCCTTAATAAATTTATCATTTTATATAATTGTCACCATACTTTTAAATAAAATTTTATATTTTTATATAATTTATATATTCAGAATTTTTTATAATATTTTTATAAATTTATATAAATTTAGTCATTTTTTTATATTTATATTTTTATTAATTATATATTTTTTAAACTATATATTATTAAAAAATTAATTTTGATATAATATTTAAAATATAGTAATAAATATATAAAAGATGATGTATCAAAATTATATTTAGATAATTAAAAAAATTAATTTATATAGTTTAAGGATATTATTATCATTTAATTAAAAATTAAGCTTGAAAATAATTATTCATCAAATACTCAAACTTTATCTTGTATCAACTTTTAATTTATATTTTTAAATATTCTAAAATTTAATTTTTCACTAACTTCAAAATAATTTTTATAAGAATTATTTTTAAAGAAGTAAACGTTCTCTCAGATACTCTCGTAACTAGGGATAAGTGACTTCGGCGAGGGCCCGGGTAAACTGTCCGGAGCAGGTTTATACAAGAAAAACATGTGAAAAAGACAAAAGTCACATATTTGATTGATTTTTTATTATTTCTATTTTGTGCTTGTCTGTCCCATTTGACTTGGCTCTCACGGAACCGGTTTAATAATAAGCAGCTCTACCTCATCCGGTCAGCCAACTCACTCCCCAAGCGAAGGGCGTCGCGTCTCTCTCGTCCGCGGACTCGCCGCTTGCTCTGCGTCATGGATCAAACTCGGGCATTCGTCAAGGATGTCAAGAGGCTCATCATCAAGGTTCTTCACCTTGCCCTCAAATTTTTTTCCTCAACCCCCCCTCACGGCTGCGCTTCGTTTGGTGATTGGGGTTTAGAGTAACACTGTAGGATGACATTGTTTGGAGAATTAGGTTTTTGTCGTGCGATCGGAGGTTTTTCCCTATCGGTTAAGTGTAGGAGGGAAGGATCGTATATTTAGTAAATCCTTTCTCGGTGTGGAATGTGATCGCCTATTCTCTCGATGCATCAAAAGGCCGGTGTGTAAAAAAATTTCTCAGTTGATCTGGTGCGGATCAAAAGGCCGGTGTGTAAAAAAATTTCTCAGTTGATCTGGTGCGGGTGTTTGATGGGAAGAGCACGCTGGTTTCTTCTCCAACAAGAATAGATTACGAGTCCCATTTACCTAAATATGAGCATTGAGATCCATAGAATAAAATAGAAACTCATAACTTCAACCTTTGATCTAAAAATTCAGCTTTTGGCAATTTTGTTTCATAATTTGAATTTTATTTTCTAAAATTAAGATTTTAGTTATTCAGATACAACTGTAATTATAATAATGTTTTTTATTTTATTCTGGAAACTGTTCTAGGCTGCTTGATTCGGCCATAGGGTTTTATCTTTTCTCTTATTTTAGGTGGGAACTGCAGTTGTAACGAGAGCAGATGGAAGATTGGCTCTTGGAAGACTAGGGGCTCTTTGTGAGCAGGTACGAAGGCTATGAACCAATTTTCTATTATTTACCTGTGTTCTTCATGATGTTTCATACTAAAGGAATTAGTAATTCTGAATCCATAGCCTACTTAAGATAACAATTAGTTATCCACAGGTTAAAGAGCTCAATTTACTTGGATTTGAAGTAATCCTTGTCACGTCGGGTGCAGTTGGTGTTGGCCGTCAAAGGCTCAGATACAGGAAACTAGTCAATAGCAGGTGCTAATATACCTGTTTTTTCCCCCCATTTATTTGACCATATTTAATCTAACACGAATTGCTGATTGGTGATCATATTATTTTTACTATTTCTTTTGAAGCTTTGCTGATCTCCAGAAACCACAGTTAGAATTAGATGGCAAAGCCTGTGCTGCTGTTGGTCAAAGTGGCTTAATGGCCTTGTATGATGTGTTATTTAGTCAGGCATGATTTTAGCTCGTTTATTGTTTCATATTTGTCTTGTCAATTTATCAGACATTGAATGGAATTAATTGATCATATACTGACACAGTTTTTCTTGCAGCTGGATGTGACATCATCTCAGCTTCTTGTTACGGATAATGATTTTAAGGATTCAGATTTCAGGATGCAACTCTGTCAGACAGTAAACACTTTGTTATCTTTGAAAGTTATTCCTGTTTTCAATGAAAATGACGCAATGAGTACAAGGAGAGCTCCATATGAGGTATACTAAATTCGATATAACAGCGAAAGATTATTTATTGTGGGATCTATGCATTTCTTTTTGGTGAATGTAATGCCATTAGGATATTTCATAATTCCAGTTTATGTACTTCCCTCAAAAATCTTGTTTATGCTCTTTCTTTTGTTTTTGAGGATTGGGACAAAAGATTAATGTAGCCAACCCAAATAGTTGGGGAAAACACAACTTTAATGAACAGAGAAGGAAGCTAATGGTTGGTGGAGGGAGCAAGACCAGGGAAGTGGACCTCAATTCCCAAGATAAAAAAAACACAATGCAGGACATGAAAACCTCCATATGTAGCATTCACACACAGACCGAAACACCATGAGTTAAAATTGATCCAAAATGTTGTGCATAACAGCACTGGAGAAGCTCAACTGTGATCGTTGGTCAATCAGGAGAGAACTCGATCAGTCAAAAAAGTTGCAGAGCCACCAATGCATGTTCATCTCACTACTTTTTTAGTTACACATGCCTGAGCTGAAATTCAATTTCAACAAAGAACTTTTTGTAGTCTTTTGCGAACATTGTGTTTCCTTTAAGCTACAAGTAAATTATAAAATTGTGGTATGTATTATACTTTGTGGTCAAAGTGTTGTGCAGTTTGAAATTATTATGCATTAAAATTAGAATAACATGTATGAGAATGCTAAGAGTGTGTGTGATATTACCAGTGTTCTAAAAATCGGCCAAGGTGGAGGCGGCCGCCTAGGCGCTAGGCGCCATCTAGCCGCATCGAAAATATGCTAATCGGCCAGCATAGGTGGCCTTGGTGGGATTATACGGTCCTAGGCGCCGACTAATCGATAGAATCGTCTAGGCGACGCAGAAATAGTGTAGGGTTTTTATGTTTTTTTTAGTTTGAACTTTTAAATTTAAAGCTTAATTAAAAAATTTGAAATGTAATCTTTTTTTTGTTGGGTTTAAGTTTTATAAACCCTAAACTTTGGTCTAATAAGAAAATTGATTTGTTGGCTTGCCTTAGCGGCTAGCTCCAAAATTCATCTTCATTGTACTAAGAAACGAGCTGGATAAATCAGAGCGAATGCAGAACAAGTTGTTGAAAGTTATGAAGTAGAATGACTTTATAATATTTTATTAGTTGTGTAATTTTGAACACATTTTAAATTTGATGTTATTGTATTGGAGTTATAAGATGTGATTTATTATGTAATTCATGTTGATACCATGGACCGCCTAGGCGACCTAGGTGCTAGGTGCGGGTCTGGCGCCTGACTAGCGCCTAGCGAATTTTAAAACCTTGGATATTACTAATATCATAAACTTGGAAATTCCACCATCCACAAGCAAGGAAGTATAGTCTAATAGAAAATGAGAGAAAATAGGTTAATATGATATTGACATGTTCAAAGACGCTGAATAGATTATATAGTTAAACAAGTTGAATTAACTAGGCTTGCTGGTAAACAAAGGTGACTTAGAAGACATGCTACTTTTGATATAGAAACTATTATATAACAGTTGAAGAGGAAATTTGAAGCACATGTGGCATAACTTTTGCTATAGCAGTTGAAATTTTTTGAAAATTTATTATACGAGTACTAAAAGCTTTTTCTAGTTATGATTTGGATACGAATGGTAGTATGTTTTATGTTTTCAAGTGATTCGTGATAAATTTGAACACAACCTTCTATCTTGTTTGATATATACTTTTAAGAGATAAGGGGAAGACATGCAGATATTTCTTCAAATTGGCATCCTATTTTGCTATCTTAATTGAAGTGAAGACATTTTTGTGGAACATGATATAGGATGTGCATTATCACTCTTTATCTTTGCAATCAATACGATATTTTTTCCTCGCTTGGCATATGCAAGAAGCCCATACATCAAATCTCATGTGTTTTGTATCATCTACATAATGATCAACAGCTAGGAAAGAAAGATGTTGAAAAACCCAAAATGATGAATGTACAAAATTATGATCTTGACGCGTGGATGAGATATGCATCTGGAATACTGGAACTAGATCCTTGAAGAAGGGGCAATGTCTTTTTTCCTGGCTTTTCATTGTATTTATGTGGACTTTAACTATATTGGAAAAGTTGTAAAGCAATGGAGATGTAGTTAAAACATGAGAGAAGATATTTAATCATTTAAACTTTTTTATGTTGAAAATAAATTGCTATTCCTGTTAAAGAAAAATTTAGAGAATTTTGTTATTTTGTGGATGCACAGAAGACCAATGGCCTGCCATATTGTTTTTCAGATCCTATGTCTCTCTCTTTAGATTCATAATGTATGTATTGTAAATATATCTTCTGATTCATCTACAGTCCTTTTGTATCTTGACCTTTTTCTTGGTCTAATAAATCAGGATTTTGTTTTTCTTTATCAAAATTTCTAACCGGAAGTAATTTTGGGATCCTAGCCTTGGTAAATTGGATGCATTTTGTTCAGTTAGTCCCTTTTAACCATGATATTCATTTAGTTGGCCTTTTATCTGAATAAATACTTGTATTTGCAGGATTCTTCTGGTATTTTTTGGGACAATGACAGTTTAGCAGCCCTTCTAGCTCTGGAATTGAAAGCTGATCTTCTTATTCTGCTAAGTGATGTTGAAGGCCTATATAGTGGGCCCCCCAGTGAACCCAATTCAAGGCTAATACACACTTATGTGAAAGAGAAGCATCATGCTGAGATAACTTTTGGAGACAAGTCCAGGGTAGGAAGAGGAGGCATGACCGCTAAAGTGAAGGCTGCTGTTTATGCTGCTTATGCAGGCACCCCTGTTGTGATTACTAGGTATGCTCCTCTTGTTTGGTTATTAATATTTTTTTTTCATATACATTTCATTAATGTCTCGGAGATCGATGTTTCTTTGCTCATTCTTCACTGAATCAAAATCTACAGCCAGTAGTGATTCCTAATTAGCAGCAAGTCTTCTAAAACTCTGAATAAGCCACTCTATTTTCACATGTTCCGTTCTTGTTTGTTGAAGATGATCTGTGTGCAATATTTTCCTACTTGATGAAACAACATGATGAGCACGCAATGATTATATCTGAATCCTATGCATATATTTTTCTTGGGTATTTAGCTTAGGCCCTATTAGAAGCGAATAGGATGCTTGAAGAATAGTTTTGTGTCAGTTGGCATGGGTTGATCGTTTTGTTCTGCCTTGGAACTCACATGTTGAATGACTGTGAGTTAGTGCAATCTGCACCGCTATCAATGGTAGTAGGGTTTACAATAATGGCAGAGCAATTTTGACAATGGTGTCTGCCTTCAGGAGAAGTCTAGACATGCCGCAAGGTATGTGACTCCTGAAGCTTGACATCCGTGACTCTTTGCAATGTGTAGATGAGGCATGTGACTCTTCTAGACGCTTGGATAAGATATGTGACTCTTCTTGATGCATAGGTGAGGTACATGACCCCTCGATGCCCAGCAAGATATGCTACTCCTTTTCAATCATTAGCGAGGTATGTATCTTCTATTTTTCTTTGTCACCTCATTTTCATCCTCTGCTTCCTTGGCCTCTGTGTAGTGTTGGTGCTCACAACCATCAGCGCCGACACTCATCTGGTTCATATGGCTTGTTTTGTTGGAGATTGAAACCCCGGATGAGAATGTGATTTCAACCTTTACCGATTGTACAGAAAATTTATTGGTATTAGAAAATGTCTCTTATGATGATAGGTGAAGGCAATCAGATATTTTATACCATTATATTGGTCTTAGGCTAGAAAGTAGGCTGGAAGTCTACTGTAATTAGCTTTAATGCTGAATACAACTTTGCATGCCATTGTTGAGTAAGAAGGGACTGATAGAACTATATTATTTCATCTAGGATCCACTTAAAAGGTTTTAAAATACAAATCCATTGACAGCATCAGTACCATGTGGTGGTACAAGTTAGTTCTTGTTGGATCCAAGCAGGCAGAAGAAGAAGAGATCAGTAGTAACTCATTAATTAATCTACTAGTTCTCTCATTTGTGCTAGTAAATATAAAGAGTTTTCATGTATTGTAGAAGAGATGAATACTTGCCAATATGCACAGAGGAATGGGCTATAATAGCACTCTTCTTGCTAATATGCAGAAAAATTAATGGGCTTTTGGTTTTCTGCTTGACTACATTTTCTGTGAAAATTAAATCAATTAAGTTTTTCCTCATTAGAAACAGCTATAGAATGACACATTTAGTTGTTGCACCACTGTCACTCAAAAACTAACTTAATGAAGTTGATTGTACGCTGACACCAATTTAAGCATTTTTTTTCTTGCAAAGAGAAATGAGCCTTGTCTATATGGTTGACTGCATTTTTTTTTGTATAAAATTTTGAATCAATAATCTTTTTCCACACTAGCACAGCTATTTAAGAAAATCATTTGGATGTTGCACCAACTTTATTCAAAAACTAACATAATAAAGTTGATTGCTATCTAACGTGAATTTTTTTGGCTGTTGAAGTGGTTTCACCACTGATAGCATTCTAAAAGTGCTTCAAGGTGAGAAAGTGGGTACCCTTTTCCATCAGGATGCAATTCATTGGGGGAGGCCGAGCGAAGATAGTGCTCGTGACATGGCAGTTTCAGCAAGGGAATGTTCTAGGCGGCTACAGGTACTGTATATCACCTCCAAGGCGAGAGAAATTTGGGAATTACTATTTAGTCATTGTAGTTCTGATTATATGATGGTATAATAGCTTTTGTTTTAATTTAATTTTGTCTCTCCACCAGAGTTTATCATCTGATGCCCGCAAGAAAATTCTAATGGATATTGCTGATGCTCTAGAGGCAAATGAGAAGTTAATTAGAGTAGAAAATGAGGCTGATGTTGTTGCTGCTCAACAAGCTGGTTTTGAGAAATCATTGATCTCTAGGTTGATGCTGAAGCCAGGCAAGGCAAGGGATTATCCATTTTTGTTGTTTGTTTATGGCATTAGTATATTTCTAACTGTCTTCTATGTTTTGATAGATATCTGGCCTTGCAAATTCAGTTCGGGCACTTGCAGATATGCAGGATCCAATATCCTGTGTTTTGAAGAGAACTGAGGTCAGATTCTCGCCTGTAGATTACTAAAAGTTTCTCCTGATTATTTGTTTAGTTGTTGATATCTTGCCTGTATAATTGTGATGATTCTGAGAACTTCAATCCAATTTGGTTTCTTCAAGTATATTATTTATCGTGTTGATTTGCTTTGAAATTCTGAGAATCTAAGGTATGATAATTGATTCAGGTTGCAGATGGTCTAATCTTGGAAAAGACATCTTGCCCCTTGGGTGTTCTTCTCATCGTTTTTGAGTCAAGGCCTGATGCTTTAGTTCAGGTAAAATATACAATTCAAATTTGACTCTCTTCTGGCGGACCTGCAAGGCTTGTGGGTGATATAACATTCCAATGTTTGCCTACTCCAAAAATTTTGCTAGTAATCTAGTTATTGGTAGTTTCAAGTGGCAAAATGCGTATTTACCTAAAATAACATCTTAATGCCTTTTTTTTTTTCCAAATACAAGTTTAGCGAATTGGCGAACAATTTCAAGCATTCCATTCCAATAAATAGCAAGAAATGATATATCCCTAAAAATCTTAGGAAACTTTGGCTTTAAAATTGACAATGATCTTCTTTCCATCATAAATCACATAGTACTTTGAAGGTGGAAAGGTCTTGTGTTATTCTTATTCTCAGAGCTTTCAGAGGAATAAAAGCTCGTTATTCTGCTTTTGTTTGATACTCTATGCCTTTTCCATTTATTCTCCGGTGATAAACAAACTCTAGTCCATGTTTCACAGTACTGCTTGGGTCATACTGACTAATGATCTGATTCTTGGTTTGGCTTCATGTGTTTCAAGTATTGTTCATGCCGAATAATGATTGGTTAATAATGTATTTTTTCCCCATTTTTTAAGGCTGACAGTTGTACTCGTATCACTTTTTGTTCCTCTTGCAGATTGCATCATTAGCTATCCGAAGTGGTAATGGTCTTCTTCTCAAAGGTGGCAAAGAAGCCATGAAGTCTAATGCAATCTTGCATAAGGTCTGTTTAGTGATCCAGATCTGCTAGAAATCTGTAAATAATTGTCATGCATTTATGTGGATTCTAAATTTAGCACTACTGTTTTTTTCCCTTTCATTTAATACCAAAGCACCTTTTAAAGTTCGTGTTTTCTGGTTAGGTCATTACGGAAGCAATCCCAGATGTTGTGGGTGAAAAGCTTATTGGTCTTATTACATCAAGAGAAGAGATCCCTGATCTGCTAAAGGTGAGTTAGTATTAGAAGAACATTTTGGCTTGTATGAGTTTTGAATAATTTATTTTGTTGTAAATCCAAAATTTTCCTTTTACGAAAAAAATTCCCAGCTTGATGATGTCATTGATCTTGTGATTCCAAGAGGGAGCAATAAATTGGTTACTCAAATCAAGGAATCCACCAAGATTCCCGTTCTGGGTCATTCAGGTTAGACAAACATAAAGTTGTATCTGGTATAGCTCCTCTTGGATCATATCTTGTGTGCAATGTCTCCTTATGTTTATTATGTTATATATCGATCAAGTCTTAACGTTTGCTATCCAGATGGTATTTGTCATGTTTATCTGGACAAGTCTGCTGACATGCAAATGGCTACTCGGATTGTGTTGGATGCCAAAATTGACTATCCAGCTGCTTGTAATGCTATGGTATTCTCTATACCACTGCAATAGAGACTAAAATTACTTTGTCTTTCTCGTCATTTCTGCATCTCAGAGTGGATTTATACCTTTTTTAATTTAAATATTTCTAGCCAGGTACTCAAATTTAGCTTTATGTCGTTAATCTTTTTGACGCCCCTTATGAACATTTTTAATTAATGTTATAGTTTTGCACCTTTGCATACTTCCTTGGCCTAAATGTATTGCATCCTTCTCTTACTCTAGAATGTAAATTTTATTATTAATTTCCTTGTTGCAAATCTCCTTGTTAGTATGCCTGTTCCTAGCTTATTGTCATCCTAGGTTCTTGTTATTGCTTTTGGGCTATCTTGTCTAAAGAAAGATTTGAACTATGCAAGCATTACATCTTTTCAAATTTTGATTGTTCTAAGGTTGGTGGTGGACAATGGGGTAGTTTGGTTTTTCTCATTATTTGACACCAAGACAGTGCCCTTTTCAATCTCCAACTTATGCTACTGAAGGAATCTTGATGTGTGGCTGCATATCATATCACTATTTTCTTTGTTTTTTTCTCTCCATGAATTAAAAGAATAATTAAGTTCGTGTTGCCTGTTTGCTTTTTTCCTAAGGAATACGCATTCCAAGCTCAATATTCTTTGTTTAATCAACTCCATAACTCCTTTTTAATTGTTTCTAGTCTGTTTATTCATGACGTACTTTTTTTAATAATTGGTCATTGTTACTTTCAGGAGACACTTCTTGTTCACGAAGATCTTTTGGATAATGAGGGGCTTAATAATTTACTGATAGAGCTCAAAAATGAAGGTCTGAGGATTATCATCAAATGTGCAATATTTTAATACACTAATGATTGACAGATCAAGTATGGGGTAGACTAGTTTATGATAGCAAGACTTATGCTGCAAAGTTTACTGAGGATATTATATTGTATCAGTCAAATTTCTCATAGAAATGTTAGATTTTAGAAATTTACTGCATGCACAATTTCAGGTGTTACTTTATTTGGTGGTCCTAGGGCAAGCAAACAGTTTGGTTTTCCAGAAGCACCATCATTTCATCACGAATACAACTCGACAGCTTGTACTGTTGAAATAATCGATAGTGTCCATGCTGCAATTGATCATATACACCGATATGGAAGGTATAATATTGCTCTACTCTATTTCATTTTTATTTGATGATTTCTTTATCATATTTTATATAAAACACCAAAAACCAACTTCAGTGGTAATTTCCTTGTGTTTCATTCTTTCAGTGCACATACTGATTGCATAATTGCTGAGGACAATGCAACGGCAGAGATTTTCCTTACTCGAGTCGACAGGTACCATGGTGGTGTCTTGTGCTAGATTATATTTAAGAAGAGAGGTTTCATTTGGTTTCATGTTTTGTATCATTATAATTATCATCAAGCTGTCTATGTCCAAACTATTTGGGGTTGGTTTCGCGAATCTTATCCCATCATTGAGTTAGATGTTTCGTGTGGATTATTTAATTCACATTCCTACTATTCACAATATTAATTTCTCTAAGTTTCTTGTCGTGTTACACTAAGATTAATTTTATCACTACTAGCATGTCTGCTCTAACCTATATCATCACGTCATCATGTATCCATGTTTGTCCCATGTTTTGTCAAACTTCTAGTTTCTAATATGTTCTCTAACCCGTGTACATATATTTTTTGGCAAGCTATCAAATTTTATCTTTTATCCAAAAGTTTTATACTAACTACTACATTAAATTTCGCTCATATAGTTAGGTTCCTTCATCCAAAAGTTTTGGCACTATTATCCATTTTTGATCATGTTGGTTGAAATTTCATTAATCATCATCTATCTAACACTGAAATAAACATGAGATCTAACAAAATCTCGTCCTCTGTCGGTAATGATTATACTTTTACCCCCCTGAGGTCGTTGAAGCAAGTGGATGCAGACACGTTAGCAGATGCTGATGATTGCAGTCCTTGGAAGTCCTTACAGTGAGTAGAGGCAGGGTGTAAGCATAGTCTGGCGATGATCCCTTCGCTTAGTTTGGACTTGCTTTCAGAACTTCAAAGGGGGAGCCACTGCTCTTTGATTTATGGAGTCGCCTGGATCTGCTTGGCGAGCAAATCAGGCTCATCCTTTTGAAGGGAGAGGAAGATACCGCCAAAGGTGCGAGAGTGGTGTGCAAGCTTTGTTGCTAGAAGGAGAAGGTTTTTTCAGGTGTCAAGTGTAGAGTGGTCTAACCCTGGGCACAGGAGGATGACCAGATATACAGTATCTCGAGATGGACAAGCTGCTTGACTCTAAGGTGGCAGTAGTCGACAACCCCACTGGCTCTTTGGTTGCTGGTGCCCTTATGTTGTTCTTGTTGATAGGTTGTAAGTAGTCAGGGACAAATCAAGAGGAAAACAAGTAACATTCCCTTAGTTTCTCTGAGGCTGGGGTCATAAGTTGCATCATGTGGAGAAGAGGACTCAAATGGAATCAGTGGATAATGTGTGGTACAACCATTGCATGTGTCACTGCTTGCATTGGCTTCCTTAGTGAGGTGGCTGGCAACTACAGAGAAAAAGATGACTAATGACACAGAGACAGAGCAAAGGACTGTGAATGGTGAAGGAAATTGACCAAGACAGATATGGTGTCATTAGTGTCTAGATGCCACATCGTTTGAGCAGATCGAGATCATGAGAAAAGAAGTTGAGACAAGTGAAAGAAGGATCCTTATTTTGGATCTTGTAGGAGATGTCATTGCCGGGAGGCGCGTTGAGTTCACAAGAATTTGAGGATGATGGGCAAAGGATGTCGTACAAGATGTGGAATGAATGTTGAACAATGAGGTCTGAGAAGGACAGGGAGGGATGAAGAGGAATGGCAACAAGTTGTAGAAGGTTGACCAGGCATGTCTTGTCGGGCATGCAGTTGGCGGGTGGAACAACACTGCATGGTGTGGATGTAGAACAAAGAGAGATGATATCAGGAGAAATTGTAAAGGGAGAGAGATTTTGTATGATTAGAGATGAGAATGAGGTTGCCACCTTGGATGTTTGGATATCACGTAGAATTTGAGAATAGGAAATATTATATTCCATTTATATAGAATCTTGAACTAAACCCAGAAGAATTAATGTAGGATTAAACCTACTACTAGTCAAACTAATAACCTTCTTGATCCACTATATGGAACAAGCACAATAGGCCTGTAGTCCCGTCAAAAATCTCATAGAGGCTAGTGGAATAAATGTGAGCATAGCATGAATAAAGACAACCTACTGTTCATATGGGATCCAAGGTTCAAAGTTTTGAAGAGAGGCAAAGGATTTTGCCTAGTTAGGAATTAAATTCTTGAAGGGAAAATAATGCCTAGTTTGAATAATGTGTTGGCCATAGATTAAAATTTGGAGCCGTTTCGCTCTACATGAGAGAAACATCTAGTTCCGCCCATGGACCGACACCGACACAATGACGGCAACTGAAGGAGGCATTGCCCGGGCCCGGCGATGCCTCCGGACGTGTCGCGTGGGTTGGCATGCTTGCGGTCGTCCAACAGGGAGGTTTAAACTTAGGCTTTAATAAAATTTAAGTTAATAATTTTAATCAACTCCTAGTTATGATTGAGATAATTTAAATAGGCTTAATTAAAACCTAATAAACTTACCCTATTAATTTCATATATATATATATTAAAAATATTTTATTTTTTATATCTTTTATTTTTAAATATTTAGATTTTTTTAGTTAATATATTTTATATTTAAAAAATATCAAAATTCAGAACCGAAACCTCGACATGGCTTGAGATTTTAAACCATGGTGTTGGCTCCTACTTCTATTTTAGTATGTACATATTTAGATAGTTACATGTCGCATTTATATGATAGAAGTCGAATATGTTTTCCCCAATTTCAGTGCTGCAGTATTTCACAACGCAAGCACACGCTTTTGTGATGGAGCTCGTTTTGGACTTGGAGCAGAGGTAAGCTTTCTTTCCTCTCAGCAGATGACTTGTCTGGTGTATATAAAGATTTGGAATATACTTTTTTTTAATGCTACGTTTTGTTTATATCTGGAGAAGGTTGGTATAAGTACAAGTAGGATTCATGCTCGTGGACCTGTTGGTGTTGAAGGATTGCTCACTACTAGATGGTAAGTTGCATATTAATAAACTCGACCTACTCGATTGATTATACTCTTCCTTCTTTTCTTTGCTTGTGTTAGATTATAACTAAAGTTATTGGCCACCTTAGCAAGATGATTTTTGCAAAACTAAACCTGATGCTCCTCATGAATAATATAAATATAGGAATATAGAAGGCTTTCACATTAACATAACAATCTCATATGTGGAATCTATATATTCTCTTACAGTTGTCTCATGCGTTTCACATTTACATAGTTTCCAATTGTAATTTTTATTATTATTCACAGATTACACGAGCAACACAATGTTCCCCTGATGTTTGTAAGTTCAACAAGAGCTTATGAACAAATATTTTGAACATAGCTAGCGCACTAATGAGATTGCATGAATACAAAGCTGCAGTAATTTAGGTAGTTAGAAATAATGAAATCTAATTATCCATTTGAAAAGAAACCCCAGTTATGATGAGTAATTCAATTTTTTTTTTCCTGTTTAAGTGAAATTATGAGAAAAGGCAATGATCAAGGTGTTGCATTTAGTAGTTGTTAAAGACAGTGGAGATAATTGTTGGAGGTAGCTTCCGTTTTAATAGAGATTATCTTTATTATCATTTTACAACTAAGTATTCAACACTCTTTATTATCATTTAAGCTGGTGACCGGTGGGAAATTTCCGTGGGGCCGGGCCAGTCACCCCAGGTTCAATTTGTCTACTGCCTGGTTCATCATTTTTTTTTAGTTCAATGATATTGTAAAACCCTATCTTATTATAAATATATTCAACTCTTGAACCTTTCAAACATGTAAAATAATTTGTTAACTGACCATTAGAAGTATAAAAAGTGATTATGTTCTTGGAAAAAAGAATCTGGCTAAATTTCCAAGACTGCTTCTTCGCTTAGAACATCTTCAATGGTTAGAGCTCTAAATGATTTTTTTTTTTTATCATTTTTAATATGCCACATCATAAACATAAAAATCTGCTACTCTTTCTATAATAAAAAAACCTCCCTACAAACCTCAAACCTCATTGTTAATTAATTACTAGCTCCACTCACATGGTTAATTTTGAGGGAAAAAGCAGCTTTGAAATTTCACTACTGCTGTTAAACTAAAAACCTCATACCCACAATGATTTAAGTTTTTTTTTTTCAGTTTTTTTGTTTCACAAATCTCTCCAAAAATCTTGCATTGGAGAGAGTCTCTTAGACTTGATAGAGCTCTTTTGTTAATGACGTCTGCTAACTTCAATAAATTGCATTTAATGAGCACCCTAGTTTTCTTAATGAAAATCCACCGGTTATGTGACTATAAAAAATGTCTTTTTGTAACTATAATCAAAGACACAAAATGAAGCTGTCAGATAATCTAGCCATCGATTAGAAATTCATCAATTTTGTTTGGTCCTCAATGTGCTATTACTGTTCGCTATAGAATATTGCCATCTATTGCCTTCATGAGTAACTTTGCATGTCTCGGTGAATAGACATCATAAGCCTTTAGTGAATTTATAAAATATAAAACGTTCTCGCTATTGTATGAACTTTTTCTTCTTGTTTCTAGGATTTTGAGAGGTAATGGACAAGTGGTCGATGGTGATAAGGGGTTAGTTTACACACACCGGCATCTTCCACTGGTAAGTTTCAAATTTCATTGCTTTTTTCTCTACTTATTTTTTTGTAAATTCAGTCTGTTGAGATTTTAACTGTGTTTATGATTGTATCAGAGTATGTTCACAGTTATACTTTCGAGATGGTTATGGTATGGATAAATTATAATAGAGCTTTGGGTAAAAGAAGTTTGATTTTGCCTTGTGGCCAATTAGTCGGTCTGCCAAATCCTGTTTGGTGCACCTTAATATTTTTTTATCAAGTAGCAAATCTATCACAACCCTGAGTTGAAGCTTGTCTGTTATGGAATCGATGCTCATGCTTGATCATTGGCAATGCTACATGAAACATTTGTTTCTAAAATCTAGCTGACGGTTGAACCATTCCATTCTTCTATTCTTTGATCCCCGGGTTAACCAGCTGAACTAGCCGATCTGTCTGGTTTTAACTTAAGTCTCATCCCGTAACTATAGCATTTAGGTACTGACATAATATTGTTTCCTCTAATCCTTCTGCTATACTACTTATCCATCTACGATTCCTTTTACAGGCAAACGAACAACGAAGTGGTTAATCTTTTGGCTTTGCTACTATTCCAAGAGTCGATCTCCAATATTTCCAAGAGTTTCGTTTCTTGCAGCTGTAGAACTCTCCTCGAGTAGTCTAGAGTTGTCATTCTTGCAGCCTTAGAACTCTCCTTGTGTAGTTTAGTTTACGATTTCATGAAATTGAGGTCACAGCCACACTGTTCTAATATTTTTTATATTTATTTATTTATTTTTGATAAATTGCAAGCTTGGCTAGAAGTTTCAAATGTTGATCTCTATTATTTTTTTCAAGCTTTACTTAGATTTGGTGGTTCTATGTAAGTGATGATACAATAAAACGAGAACATTTCATTTTGCCTCAGTTTTTAGCTTCGAAAATTATTTTACCCCTTTGTCCTTCCCAGAACCCTACCCCCACACAGTGGCAGCTTTAGAATAGATTTGGGGATTACAAAACCATGCTATCTTTGGATCCATAATTTGTCTAGTGACCTATGGATGCTGAGTCGTCTGACCATAGTTGAACTGTAAAAAAAGAATGCTTATTTCATTCTACCTTTTACTAGCACTGTTTGTGCACAAGTCACTCTTCCATGTTTCTTCTCTGTATCATCGCAAAGAAATAGAAGAATAACAAGGTGCAATGCACTGCACTCTGCATCTTCAATTCTCTACTTGTTGGTGCTGCAATAACTTGTCAGTGGTATGTCTCCATGAGTGGAGCAGAGTTTGAATTCCGAATGGGATGAATATGTAAGGGAATATTAAACTAAAATTGTTCTTTTCCCTTCTAATTAATAGGAGTTTTCCTTTTGAGCTGAAAGAGTAGGGTGGTAAAAAGTGATTCGCTCGTTCTCAATCCCCGTCAATTCGTTTTAGAATCAACATGGAAGAGGTAAATCACGGGGGCTATTAGTCCGATGCTGTGGTTAGTGTGTGGGGAGAATGAGTATATTGATTTTGTCAGATTTTGATTCCTAAATCTTAAAATGGTAACATTCATGTCTTAATCATCACTCCATCCCGTGGAGATGAAGAATCAGCCTTACAGATCTTTGCTGGTACCTCTTTTATCAGGCACAATTATCTCTTAAACATTTTAATCACTACTTAGATGTGGAGATGCAAGTGTAGCCTTTTGATTTGTTTCTAGAAAAATATTAAAGAAAAAAATAGCATTCAGCAATTTGCAATGTCTTTTTGGATCTTGCTTGCAGGACCTTGTTGGCTCAATGAGTCAGATCGTGTTTTGTTGGTCCATGATGTGTTTGATTCTGTTTCGAACATGATTTGGTCAGTATTTCAGGTTTTATGATCAAGGGCTGGGGTTAAGTTTATTGGTTTGTCCCAAACAAGGAATTCACCTCGGCCGGCTACGAATTCACAATTTCCTCATCATGCACTTTTACGGAACTAGTTCCGTCCACCCTTAATGAATTCACCTCGGTCGAGCTAGTTCAGTCTCAAATGAACTCTTTGTCTTTTTGTTGGCTTACAATTTATACATCCAAACATAGAACTAGCCATGGTGCTTCACAATGAGAACCTTTTTCATGGAGGAGGAGCTTGAGTTTATCTCAAAAGCTGTTAAAAATGGTCCAAGACCAAGAGCAATCTGTTTCGAAATGATTAGTCACTCGAGAAGAGGCATGGACCCTCACACTTGACCAAAGAACCTTTAACAGGCATATGGAGGTGCTGAAGGGAGGCACCCGTCTCTCGACTGTTGCATTGTTGCTGGTATATGCTTGAGAGAGGAGAAGAGAAGAATGCAGCAACACCTGCGGCTCAAGGAAGCATCCAAAGGGATCGCATTGATCCTTATTGATCGAGATCGAGATTGGATCATGCAATCCTTTTGGATCCCTCCTCCGGCCACAATTTATTCCTACCACTTCCTCCTTTTATGCTCAATCGAAAAGCCAAAATCTAGCTGAATTCTGCCGGTAAACTCCCTCAGCGCCTAGTTCTGATCCAAAAGCAGATTTTGGTGATCTTGTTTTTCTTCAAAACTTGAAGCTCTTTTTTTCCCCTTATTATTATTATTTTTTTGTGATTCCTTCGGAGAGCAGATTGAAGAAATTTGGAGTCTGAATAATGTGGTCTACAGCGTTTTCAAATCCGAACCTGAATCGATGGTTTAACCTCTTCTTTAGACCGCGAGTTTTCCCGTTAAATAGGCCAAAAATCAAGTTCATTTGAAAATGTTAAATTCAATAAAGAATAATACGGCTTACAAAATTCCTATTAATACGGTCTTGGAAAAGGATCTGGCAATATTGGATCTACTTGACACTATCTTGCTGATTACTTTCGCGATTTAAATCGCCATAAAATCATACAACAATAATTTTTTAGATTCAATATTTTACATAATTTTTTCTTTATATTAGACACTCATCAACCTAACCTAATCAAATTGCGTAGGTGTATCAACTTGGTGGGTCCGGTTGGATTTGAATCGGGTTGAAATTTTTTTTAAACTCTTAATCCGAACCCAACTTGAATTCGAATTCAATCCGAAACTCCTAAACCCGAACTCGAACCTCAACCTGACCAATCTGCATCGAACCTGAATAATTCAAAAAAATTGATTCAAAATGATTTTTTTATTATTTTCTCTGTAATTCTTTATTTTTATTTCAATACTCTATTATTATTATTATTATACTAATATTGATATTACTATACATAAAAATATTTTAATTTTCAAAATGAAATTTGATTTAATCCCTAAAAATTCTGCGAAATCTTAAATTCGGGTTAACCCGAATCTGACTCGAAAATTTTTAACCTAAACTCGATTTTTTTTGGATCAATTTGGTCGGATTGTTGGGTCATATTTTTTTTTTTTGGCACCTCTAAAATTGCGATCAAAATTTTAGTTTTAATGTTCACTACTTACTACCCCCAAGAATATACTTACATAGACGGATCAATGGGCGATTAAGAAGACTTACGAACTAAATCAATTGCCTTTGATGCACTTTAGAGAAAAATATTGATATACCATATTTGAAGTGTGAGAATGAACACTATAATTTACAATCATAAGGGTATGAGTTTGAGCAATCCTTGGATTTGAAATTTATTTATTTATTTTATAAGATTGTAAAATAAATAATTTGTACTATTAAATAATTAAAAATCTACTATATAATTGTGCTTTATAAAGGTGAATTTGTATTTGCTACTTTATTTTTGAAAATAAAAATAAATATGGTTTATATTTGATTCGTAAATTAATATTGTGTAATTATTTAAATGATTTTTTTTTATATTGACACCTTTCTGAATTAGACATTTATGTTTTATAACCCAAATTTGATATTGACAACTTCTTATTTTTAGGGACAAATTACACTCCACTATTTTACCAAGTAATTTGATTAAAAACAATCAAACTATCTAAAATTAATTAAGTAAATTACAGGAGATAATAATTTAAAAGGACAAAATAAAATTTTTAACTTTTGATAGTAATAAAATAATTTTAAAAAAAGTATATTAGTAAAAATTAGAAGTGTTATCGAGGACACTGCAATTTCAAAATATTAAAATAATACTTTATTAATATTGCAATAACTTTGACTAAACTTATCTCCTAGTCAAAATTGCTACTCATAAAATATTATTATATCAAAATATTTTTTAATAATTATTCAAATTTAGTGAAAATTAAATCAACTTAATCAAATTCATAATTCATTTCAATACTAATATAGCATTTTTTTCAATTTTTTATATTATAATAATTTTAAATAAAGTGGTTATATATTATAATAATCTTGAATAAAATTATTAGATGAGATTTTATTAGACGCACTAAAATGATAATCAGAGTTGCTGTGTTTTTTTTATTTTAGTCTTAAAATATTTTTAAATAGTAAGGCGGTTAAACAAACGCTTAAGGCAATTATGGAAAGTCCGAGGACTGGTTTGGTAATTCAAGTTTAATATTTCCTTATTCCAATACCAAAAAGGTGGAACCATCACTTTAGCGACCCTCTGATCCTGATCTCATATCACTGGTATAATGAGACGTCTGAAATCGAAAAAATTAATATCAGCAGACTGAAATTTTATTATTAATATTTCCTTATTGAGATGGTTTTAAGTGGCCCCCAACGCCACCAAGAGCCAATCAGCCGGCAAATTTTGCCCTTTTTTCTCCTCGTGCCTTTCAGTTTCCTATCTCAAAGAGCGCACTCGAAAAGGCAAAGGCCACCACCAATTCAATCAGTGGAAGCTACGCTTCGTCCATCCATGGCCATTTAGATCCACTCCTTTCTCACTCTTACTCCTCCAATCCATGCAAATCAAGCTCAGAGGAGAAGGCGGAGCTGGCTTCTTGCGACTTCTGGTGGCTGTCTCCTTTCTGTAGTCTCCAGGCCCGATTTCTTCGAAAATCTCACAGATCTTGATTGGGAGCGGTCAAAATTTGATGCTTTGGGGTACTTGGTGAGTGTGTGCTCGATCGGTTATTAAATCCCGTTTGATTCTTTCGGCCGCTCTTCTTCTCCCACTTCTCCTCTTCCTCCTTCAATCATCGCAAGTAAGGTCAGAGGAGAAGTCGAAGCTGGCTTCTTGCGACTTCTGGTGGCTGGCTGGTTTCTTCGAAATTTTCACAGATCTTGATTGGGAGCGATCAAAATTGATGCTTTGGGGCACTCGGTGAGTGTATCTTCTATCGGTGATAATATCCCGTGATTATTTCTGCGAATTTTGTGTTTAAGAGAAGAGTCTGGGAGATGATGGCGAGATTTCTTCCTCCCGCATCGATACAGTGCTTCCCCAGATCAAGTTGGTTCCTTGGCGAGAAAAGGAACTGGGGCGGGTTCGTGGCTGGAAACTGGACCCGGGAAGAGAACAAACTGTTTGAGAATGCTCTGGCTGAGTTCGACAGGGACAGCCCTGACCGCTGGGAGAAGGTGGCGGCTTACATCCCGGGCAAGACCGCGAGGGACGTCGAGAGCCATTACCGTAATTTGTTGGAGGATGTGAGCAAGATAGAAGCTGGACGGTTTGCATGCCCTGGCTATGATTCTTCTTCTTTTAGTATGGAGTGGGATAGCGATTACAGCTATGAAACTGTGAAGCAACCTTATTGCATCGGCAGGAAGAGGTCAGGGGCGTGTGCATCAGATCAAGAAAGAAAAAAAGGAGTCCCATGGACTGAAGAAGAGCACAAGTAAGTCACTTAGATACTATGTTCATAGAGTTTCATAAGATTTGATTCACTAGCATTTTTGAATAGCTATATCCATTCACGACTGTGTCATCTATGAAGTTGGTGTTTAGCTTACATAAATCTGTTTGATGTACCTTGTAACTTACGTAATTTATGGTTGCTAGTGCTTGAACTGAATCAGCTTGGTTCTGAAATGTTGCGATTTCTTGTGTTCTAAATGATAAATCTAAATGGGTCTGCTTTAGATTTAAGTAGCAATAGCAGAAGTTTTCATTCAGTTGAAGCTTTACTATGATATCATGGAATGACTTTGAGTCCTGCTCATCTACTATTATTCTTTCTTACAAGCCTTTTTGTTCAAACCATTTCATTACTGTCCATGGCTCAAGTTTAATCTAACTTGATTCTGAAATAGGATGAGGATGGTAAACCATAAATCTCTATTTGGTTTCTTCCTAATGGCTACTTAATCAATCTTTAACATGTTAACTAAATACTCAATTTATTGCTTTTACAGGCGATTCCTACTCGGACTTAAAAAGTATGGTAAAGGGGATTGGAGAAATATTTCTAGGAACTTTGTGATTACTAGGACCCCTACTCAAGTTGCTAGTCATGCCCAAAAATACTTCATCAGACTAAATTCGGGTGGCAAAGACAAGAGGAGATCCAGCATACATGACATTACTACTGCCAATTTGCCAGATAATAGGCCTCCTTCCCCATCTCAATCATCTGTTCTCACCACTAAGTTAGTCTCATTGCCAGGTTCCTACTCATCTAACCATTCAGATTGGCCTGATGAAGCAACTGGTGTTCTAAGTTCATTAATTAAAGGAAGTCAGTTCATGCAAACCCATCATGGAGCAGCAACCTTATGAGATGAAGATAGAAGCTCATGCATCTAGGTGTCCCATTCTTCATGGTGTTGTGGTTCACAGCATCTAGAAGTCATCACCACCTTCATGGTTGAGATTATCCATATGTGAGGATGGAACCTGCGGCGAATGAATGATTTGATTTCCCCACGATCTAGGGAGAATTCATGGTTTTCTTCTTCCCTGTATTCTTCTTCTTCCTCATGATTTATATTATACCACTATACAGTACATAAATAAAGTTGTAACTCAGCAAGGCACTAGCCTGTGTTCTTTCTCTTATGTACTTCGATACTATAAGATACGTGTGCAAGAAGCACACCTTTTTCTAATTTGATGTCCAAAAGTAATCTGATCACCGTAGCCGTTTGCTAAGGCCAAAAGCACTTATGAGTTAATGCACTAAAGTGACTTCTGGTGCAGGCCAAGAGCAGAATTGGTTCAAAACTGGCGTTTTATTGGGACTACAAATTCACGTTTCCATTTTACCTCTACTTTCAGCTTCCCTTTACCAAATTAGTTGTGTGCTTGTATGATACGTATCCACAGTTTTAAACTTGATTGTGTTTTTGTTCACTCTAGTTCCACGTCTGAGATTAGTATGATTCTGTTGTTTGTGGTGACTGCAGGGCTTCAGGAAACATTTTTTCCTATGATTAAAATAGGATGAAAGTGAACAGATGGATGACAAGCAGAGAACCATAAAAGGTAAGCTCACTTATATTGTTGCTAATTCGTTATTGCAACCAACGATAAGGGTTATGGGGATGAGTCACTGGGCATTTTCTTACATGGCGACTTTGTTTATGGGCCAGTTTCACCACTTAAACTAGACTGATTTTTTCCAAACTGATATCTTGCCTGTCCCATTGCCACTCTGGCCACTTTCACTATAGTTGGATCCGAGTCTCCATTCCACTAGCTCAGCATCTTGTTCCTCTCTTATTTTTTCACCGGTTTTATTCTTCGATTGTTACAGGTAATCTCGTATAAAGCTAAATTCTGACCAACAGAACAAACTGTTTCCACAGTATCATATAGTTAGAGTTGCCTTCTGTGAACTATCATATCCTGAATCTTCTTTTCATTTACATTGGTAACACATTTTCGATGAATGTGAAAATTCTGGTGAATGAATTTTTGGGCCTTAAACATTGCTATTGAGAGAATAGATTCTGTTCATAAATTGTCTTCTGGAACAAGGATTGAATGAGCATCTATAGCGTTTGTGTTAATTAGCTTGATTCAGTATGACATTCTCCTATTCTTTTAATTTTCTCATGTGGTTCATCTGCCACTGTTGCTATTGCTGAAACAGCATTTATGCCATGGCTGCAACTATGAGCAAGTGCCACAGCACTTGCCTCAGAATTTGCTAAACTAAAGGAAAAAATAAGAATCAAGCCAATAGAAAACAGCAAATGCTCACACTTTTGTCAGGCATGTGACATCAAACTCCATTTTCTTTTGGCAAGATGCTGAAACCTTTTGTGCAAGCTGTATCAAGTTTTTAGCTTTGAATAAGACCCGATGCATGACATCTTGCCCCTTTTTTTTTTTTTTTTTTTTTTTTGCACATTTGTTATGCTTCCCAACTGTTCAAGGGCTTTATCTGCATCAACTAGGTGGGCTGTAAAGAGTGCTTCCTTGCATTATTCCATGGGTAAGTACTGTTTAAGTGTCAATTATATATATACCTGAAGAAAGTGTCATGGTTTGGTCTAAGAGGGAATTTGATTTATTAAGTTGGTGATGCAGCACCAATTTGAACTTTGAACCATCCAGAAACTTGAAATGAAATTTATGAAAGAAGGAAAAATTCTCTAATACAAAGAAGTAAAATTGGAAATTGTTTTAATTTAAAGATAATTAAAATATTTGACTCTAGACTTTTCTTAGATTTAATTGAACAACAAATATAGGAATAGTTATTCTAAATAAAAAACTCCATTTCCTTTTGGCAAGATGCTGAAACCTTTTGAGCAAGCTGTATCAAGTTTTTAGCTTTTGATTAAGACCTGATTTTTTTTTTTTTTGGCTCAAACCTTCTGTGATGCTATACTATCATATCCTGATTGTTCTTTTCATTTACATCGTTAACTCATTTTTGATGAAGGATAAATACTTAACAGGGTGCATAAGCTTAATGTGAAATTCTGGTGAATGAATTTTTGAGCCTTAACATTGCTATAGCCTGAATGTTCTTATCATTTACATTGTTAACTCATTATCGATGAAGTACTTAACAGGGTGCATAAGTTTTATGTGAAAATTCTGGAGAATGAATTTTTGGACCTTAACATTGCTATAGAGAGAATAGATCATGTTCATAACTTGTCATATGGAAGAAGGATTGAATGAGCATCTATAACTTATGTGTTAATTAGCTTGACTCAGTATGATATTTCTTTTCCTCCAAAATATTCTCATTCTTTTAATCTTCTCATGTGCTTTGTTCATCTGCTACTGTTGCTATTGCTGAAACAGCATTGATGCCATGGCTGAAACTATGAGCAAGTGCCACTGCATTGGCCCCACAATTTGCTAAACAAAAGCCAAAAATAAGAATCAAGCCAATTTAAACAGCAAATGCTCACACTTTTGTGAGGTATGTGACATCAAACTCCATTTTCTTTTGGCAAGATGCTGAAACCTTTTGTGCAAGCTGTATCAAGTTTTCAGCTTTGAACATGACCTGATGCATGACATCTTACCCTTTTTTTCCCCCTTATTTTTTTACACATTTGTTCTGTTTGCCAACTGTTCAGGGCTTTTTCTGCATCAACTAGGTGGGCTGTAAAGCGTGCTTCCTTGCGTTATTCCATGGGTAAGTACTGTTTGACTGGGATGCATAAGATTAGTGGCAATAACATATATATCTGAAGCAAGTGCTAGGGTTTGGTCTAATAGAGAATTTGATTTGTTCAGTAGTTGATGCAGCACCATTTCGAATTTTGAACCACCCAGAAACATGAAATGAAATTAATGAAACAAATAAGGGAATAACCTCACCCAGAAAAAAAAACTCCTACATAAAGAAGTGAATATTGCAATTATATTAATTCAAAGATAATTAAAATATTTGACTTCTCACTTTATTGAACAATAAATATTCTGAATCAAAAATATTCTACTAATCTTAATATGGATTTTAATTATTTCCTGTTAATTGCCGAAATAAAAAATTATTAAATAATAAAAACTAAATATTTGAATTATTTTTTAAATATTTTTTTCCTTGTGGATGCGACCATTTGAAATTTATTTTCAGTTTACTTTCTTTAAAATTATTTCCTTTTCTGCTTTATTTGTTTCATCGTTTGCAGTATTTTCCTCCACAGTGGAAAACTCGACTCTTGATAAAATATTGGTTTCTCGTCTTAAATCTTTATTTATTTTTAAGTATAAGGATCAATTACTTCAATAACGTTAGTTAGCAATGTTGCTTTATTATTTTTATTCTTTGGACGACTCTTACCGGGAGAAAGAAATTAATATATCTTATTTTTCTTTTTTACGAACGCATAAGGACGAAAAGATATTTGATTTTATCAAATTTTAGATTTCATTATGATAATATTTAATGTGTTAGTTATCAACTCATCTCAGTTTAACTTTGAGATATTCTTTTTTGTGATTGCCCTGTCAGACGGGTAAATTAGAAACATTTAAGTCCGTTGTACGATGAAAATTATATTATATTTATGTATTCGTTGAAATTATACTACAATAATGCTGAAAATTATTTGGTAAAACTTGTAATAAAATCAACATGCGGATACTCGAACTTCTCCAAGTAAACTTGTGCTCAAATAAATTAGAAAGTTAAACAAGTAAATATTTTAATTAATTTTTTTTCACACCAAATATTATTTGGTCCCAAACTGAGAGAGCACATGCACTTTCAATTCCGCACGAGATATTTTACAATAGCTGGACATTGTGATTATAGTAAAAAAAATGATTATATTCCTCTTCATCCTTTATAGTCCATTCTCAAATTAAAAAAATAAATTACGGAATCCATTTATATATGACCTCAAATGATTAGGGGCAGAAGGAATTTTTTTTTTGATCTTTGCTCTATTATAGTAAATCTATCGTCCTCTAATCAATTGAATATCTCGTGGAGATAATTAGACATTGTCATTGATGCATACTTGAGTTTGATATTCAAAATGTTACATTTAGATTGTTTTTTTTTGTATGCTAAAGTACATTGTTTTGATAATAATCTACTATTCGATAATCTAATGATTGGTTTACTTCACAGGAGGGAAACTGATTCCATAGAGTGAGACAATCAATAATTTTGACATTGGGAATCCAATTTTTCAGTGTTTTTCTTCCCCACAAAGTGGGGAAATACAATATTATTCTAATGATGCAAGAGCATTCTATAGTTTTTTTTATTAACTTTAGTAAATTAGTCTTTTTTATAATTTTTAAATTTTTTTTGATATTTTAGATATTTTTGATAATTTTTATCTTTTGTATTTTTGAGATTTTTAATTCGTTTAAAATGTTTAGGATTAGTTTTCTTTCCTAAAATTTATTTAGACTTTATCTCTTTTTAGGATGAATTTTCTTTTTCTTTTTTCTCTTACAACTTTTCTGTTATGATTTTTTCTTATTTCTTAAGTTATTTAAACACAAGTTAGGATTAACGTAAAAGAAGAGAAGTTCTTGATTAATAATATTTTTTGGCAGAGCCATTTTTTTTCTTCTATTTTCTGATATTCTTCTTAGAATTAATAGTTTCTAGAAGATTATTTTCGATATTTATGCATGGATCAACGAATTTAATAATTCGCAGGATAATTATTATCTTATCCAACGTCATCTAACCTTCGTCTCCCCATGGTCCCCGCCACGACTCTGTTTCTTTGATCTATACACCTCTAGCTATTTGCGTCTCACTACCTTCTTCTCCAACCTCAACTTATTTCCCTCCACATGGCCTTAGTTATCGCGCTCGATCCCTTTGCTTTGCTCCGTAGTCTCCCTTGTAAGTAAATATTCTCCTCCTCTTATTTCTTACTTCTCTTCCCTTATTTATTAAATATTAATTGATTTTTTATTTTACTTTTATGATATAATTTGTTGCATTATTTTTTATATTTAAATATTAAATATAGTTAAAATGGCATCCTAAAATTATATCTATATTATTTTGATAATCTATATTAGTATTTAATGTTAATATTCTTTCAATATTTAATTTTTATATTGATTTTTTGAAGTATCTAAATATTGTTCAAACAGCCTTAATTAAAAATTTACAAAACATTTTAATTATTAACTTTTAGAAACATGTTCAGGGAGAAATCACTTTGAGAAAATATTCCCAAACAACGTGTGTGGTAGGAGGGAATGAACTCCCTTGGTCTAACCAAAATCTTTGTTAAGTGATTTCACTACATGGATTTTTTTTAATTTAATTTACATAATGGTTGTATTTTCCTCGTGTAAAAAGAAAAGGCTCCGGTCATTGTTGTTCGTCTTTAAAAAAATCTTGTTGTCAACCAGATATTTGTCGTAACTAAATGAACATTTACGAGCCTTGAGAAGAAGAAAATAATGTAAACAAAGCTAAAGAACTTTTAGCATTGATAATATTGACGCAAATTAACTAAGTTAAGACCAGCATTCGATCTCTTTATGAATGATTCGATATAAGTGTATCTTTTTGTTCAATCACAAATTTGAAGAGTAATTTGGTAGCACTTCGAATATAATTGAATAGAATGTACTATTTAATTTAATAGTACATGCGCACAATACAATAATACAATTTGATAATTACATGAGTAATTGTTTGAATATATCTTGAAATTAATTTTTAATTAGTATAAAATATTTCGTTGTATCTGATCTTCCTCATGTAAAAGATCGTTATATTAGGATAAAATATTTTTCATAATTTATCGATCTATATCTATTAGAGAAGATTGACCTCGTAACATTATCAATTTTACTCCAATAATACAATTTGATAAGTCTTAGAAAAATACAATCTAATAGCACTTATAATAATAATTAATTTAAGAGTGTAAATAACAAATAATAAATTTTAATATTTTATTTTATTTTTGTTTCATTATGTAATTATATTCTTTGTAAATATATAAACAATACAATTTATTGAAATTTTTAATATTATAAAATTTAAAAAACTTTATTTTGTAAATTATTAAAATTTATTATTACTTAATTTTAATAAGCATTTTTTTAATAAAACTTTATTGTAAATTAAAGAGGAAAAATTAAAAGATACCCTTATTTTTATTATCAATAAAATGGTATTTTAACAGAACTCTTAGAAATTTGTGGCTTGTCGCGTTCGCAACTTAGCTTTAACTAATTAAACAATCTTATATATCGGAGACCCAACTCATTTTAATAGTCGATTTAATATCCATAAAAAAGAAGGCTTCTTTGATTTTTTTCCTTCTCCAAAGCTATTGTTAGCCAGATCCACACCAAACAACTTCTGCATCCTTAGCTTCATCCGTAGCTAGCTATGGAAACAGCTTTGGTAGCTACATGTCGCTTCATGGTCGATAAGGTGGTAATTCTCGTCGAAATCGACGAGAAACTCAAGGCAATGATTGGTACCAAAAGGAAGATCATGCAGAAGCTCACGGAGTTGTCGACGATTATTGACATGGTGATCGAAGATGTAGAGTCCCACCCTTTAAATAAAGATGCTGTGAAGGACTTGCTGAAGAAGCTCAAATACTTGGCCTACGATCTCGAGGATGTTGTGGAGTACTATGACACCAAAGTCTTGCAGAAGAAGCAGAGATCAAAAATTTCTTTGAGGCCGGTGCGTGATTTCTTCTCTGCTGAAAATCAAGTTGTGTTTAATTAAGAGCAGGGTAGGTGGCATGATAAAAGCTATAACAGAAAGTCTGGATTCTATTTTGCTGCAAAGTCCATTCTTCTTAATTTGCCACAAAGTAGAACCAATTAGTCTCTACAGAGAGACCCACTCCCGCAATAGCTAGCTTTGTTGTTGTAGGGAGAGAACCAGAGAAGAATAAGATTGTCGACATGTTAATAAAGGATGATGATGATGATGATGATGATGAAAGCAACCATGGCACAGGGAAGGTCATCGCCATCGTTGGGATGGGTGGTCTAGGGAAGACTACACTTGCTCAGCTTGTTTTCAATGATGAGAAGGTGACAAATCATTTTGCAAATTTGAGAATGTGGAAAGTTGTTGGGGCTGAATTTGATCCTGCAAAGATAATGAAGTAGGTTTTGGAACTGGCTATTCGTAAAACAGACAACATCTCAGAAATAGATTTAGTGATGCAGGAGCTAGAAACAACATTATCTGAGAAGAAGTTTCTGCTCGTGCTGGATGATGTATGGAATGAAGATCCATTAAAGTGGGGTATGCTAAATGCAGTCTTAACATGAGAGGAAGCACAATTTTGGTGACAACCCTCTTCGATTATGGGCTCATCCTGTCACACCCCATAGGCCCGTACATGCTCGCTCGAAAATCGGACAACATTTTTTCTATACGGTGGACAATCTGAATCTTTTGTACATATATATCCCACACATATAAAGCTCAGCCACACTCGGTTGACATTCATACTATCACAACCACACAGTTAAATAATATAACTGACAAATAATAAATATAATAAGTAAATCTTTATATCTAAGCGCAATAAATCAAAATCCAGCGAAAATAAATAAATACACATCTAAAAAAAATCATATATATATCATCCGAGACGATAATAAAATAAAAAACGACACTAATACTATAAAACTACTACAATTGTACGAAACCAATAAAAATAATACTCACACTGGGAGGCTGGCAGCTGAATCCTCTCCTGGCGGCACGAGACACAGCTATCGACTACCTAAAACAAAAAGAAGAACGAGAGGTGGTGAGTTCCGGATGGAACTCTGTGGGTATAAGAACAGATAAATACATGGTATATAAAAAGAGCAAAACAAGCATAAAGACAGCAAAGGGTATACAGTCTCCAGAATAAAGAATATAAACAAAATACATCTATACAAAATAAAACATACCTGAAAATTATGTAACAAGTAGGGGCAAAATCAGAAATCCCCCCTAACACCTCCATAAACAGCTAATACTGTCGAACATATCCAGATCATATAATAAAATACAAATCATAACCGTATATACATGTCAATCAAATGCAACAAACATAGCTCAAACAAGTGCAGCAAACACAAGCATATGAACAATGCATAATATGCGCATGATGTCATGACCTGTACTGTACACACACCAATTACCACTATATTGGGTAGATTGAGTGGACAAGATACAAGCGCCAAATACCTGGGGCTATACAAATACACCACAATAACTGTGACCCTGATATGATAAATCCCAAAACATCTGTGGGGACTCCAAACACCTGGGGAGCATCAACTGTTTGCACACAACTCCAACTGAGCGTGGCACAGCAGGAAACATATACCGACGACCCGTCTCAACCACAAGGGAACCCGTGGTCGTCGGCCTGCAAACGATGCATGATCCATGTTACTAATATACACCACCTCAATCAAATCCAAAACCATGCAATTCATACGATACAAAACGTAATCAATATATACGAAACAAAACATAACCAACACCAAAGGAAATAAACATGTACTAATCTACCAGGTAGGGTTTATCTAATGCCGACCAAACCCTAGATAGGTCAAATGATAGTTCTACAGCACACACAATACCTTTTATATCAGAAATCAAGAGATGAGATTGTATAACTGAATAATTTGAAATACTACTCAAAAGTCAAGCAAGAAAAAATATCAAGCAGGAAAACAAAACAAATAGATTTAAGATAAAGCAACCTACTCAGATGTTAAAACAACCATGCATTTAAGGTAAACGATTATACAGGAATCAAGAAAGAAGTATCCACCTCCATAGTATAGTCCATGTCAAACAAAGAACTCGTCCAGATCTCCGAGTCCAATTAAAATCCCGTATCAAAAGTATAACTTAACTACTTAATGAATGCTAAATAGCTATGTATAATACAACCCGATATGTACCATGACAACCGTATAACAATATCCACATGTACAGAGATAGCTCAAATCTAACAAGCTAGAATATGCTCAGCTAAAGTAGGTGGGCTGAACCCCATATTGAACTGCATATCCATCACAACTTACACTTCGATCGTAATACAAACTTACTCTATAGTCCTGAACCATATCAATCACTAACTCTATCTAAAAATTTGAATTCGAGACAAGGTCAAACGAAATGTGAATGGTGTGACACTTTTCATGTACATGTTGCCGCCTGGACATCGGCGATGGCTTCTGTCGCCGCTCTGAACTAAACTATACCCTGGGAGTACGGTGAATCCGTCGAGGATCACTGCAATTAAAGTGTCACGTCATTCATGTTCAGTTTCACGCTGTGAATTTACGTTGTATATCATTTTTGTTTATCTTGTTACTGACAATCGGATTTGACTAATTAATTGAGGAGGAGCGGCGATGAGAATACTCACTGGTCCAGGTTACTAATGACATCCTTGGATGTGAGGAGGGAGTCGGAGGTGGAAGACACGCTGATCTCCTCTTCCTCCGACACCATCTCCTCCTTTTGATCGTTGGAATGTAGCGTCGCGACGAGTGCAACCTCCGCCAAGGAACCGTCGGACTCAAATCCTAGCAGCGAGCATCCCCTATCTTGCGAGGAGAGGTTCAGCGGAGAGGGGTTCGGCAAAGATGTTCGACGAAGAGGGAGTCGACGGAGAGGAGAAGAGGGGTTCAGCGCAGGGTGCACGATCACGAGATATGCGATATATGAGATTTAAAAATCCCTAAAACTATTAATAGCGCACGCGGGTGCACCGTTAATAAGAGTTTGATGAAGATTTAAAAATCCAATGCACTAGCTAGCATGAAGTCGGGGGTTAAAATTTGACAAAGTTAATATGTCCGTTCTCCCCATGTACTAGTCACAGTATCCAGGTTAGTGACCCCTATGATTTATCTCCTTCGTATTGGCCTTTGGATGAATTAGCGGGAGCGCTAAGGACGAACGAATCGCCTTTTGTGAGCACGATGAAGATTTAAAAATCTCTAAAACTATTATAACAGCATGTCCATGCGCAGTTAATATTTAGTTAATAAGAGTTCGGTGAAGATTTAAAAAATTTAAAATTGTTAACAGCGTACTATTAATATTATTTTAATAATAGTCAGTATTTATTTTTATATTGCAGAAAAAAATTATTGATAATGTATTATACATTGGAGAGGCCTTTTAATTAGTTGAGGCGGTGGCGCAAAATATCGATCCAATTAACCTCATATCCTTATCTTACCAACCGACAACACTACAATAATAGAAAATTCAATTTACATTAAAAAAAAATTAAGACAAATTATTATGAAAATAATAAAAGAAATATATGAAAGATCAACGTATTCCAATTCATTTCTACTAAGAAAGTCTGTCATCAATTTCCTCTCTTCATCCAATTTCCTCTCTTCATCAACTATTTTATGTCCACAAAAATCGGATCTACTTTGAATTCATCCATGGAAACATTACCTTTCTTCTCAACATCTACAAATTTCTATCCCAAAATGGTGATATATTTAGTAATGTAAAAGAAAATCCAAACATCAGTAATGATGATATAACTAAGTATGTTCCATTTACCTGTTTTGTCACCTTCCTATTACATCTTGGAATTGAACTAGGTAGTGTCACAAACATAAACTATTTTTTTTTTTCAACACGAACAGTCCTAATCCTCACATTATCCAAAATTAAAGATTGAAAAATAGTATTCTTCTCTACTTTTAAAGTAGCAAGAACACTACCATCACTATCACTGCTTTCGTTAGCGGATCTATTTCCAAAGTCTCCTCCTAGCACGTAATTTTTTTCTTCTTTAAAACCATCAAGACTATTATACACCAAATGCATTACATTCTGTATCAATTTCCATCCCATCAATTGAAACATTCCAAGAATGAGATCCCTATTGATCCTGTCGCCGAGCGTAGTGGAGCCGCAACCGGATGATGGTGTAGAGAAGAGTGACGTGGATGCCGACTGGATGTCCTCGCTCAGAATGGCAGCTGGTGGGGGGTGTCTTTCGACCGGATGGAAGTAGACCTGCCGAGGAAGATGACCGTTAGCAACCTAGCCGGGAGACGTCCCGGCAAGGCCCTCCGACGGTCAAGTCAGTACTCCGATGAACAGGAAAAATAATGGAGTACTGGAGATGCGGGGCTTCGCGCGTACCTGATAATGAGGAGGGGAGGGGCTTATATAGCCGGGGAAAAGGACCAAGTCTGACCTGTGTCAGGATTCTCTGACGGAGTCAGGGGATATTGTATGATTCTGTCGATTTGTAGCCAACATTCCTTGTCGTATACTACTTGTCTTATGTGAGGACATAGACAGGTTTCTGTAAGTCTCTGACCAGCGCCGCCTGGCACCAACGGCGTGACAGGGCGGCGTGCCAGGGAGTGTCAGTTCACACGAGTGGTGACAGCCTGTTATCTGTAGCTGGTGCAGGTATATTTTGTCGTTACCCCTGGGGGATTTTGGGGGAGAGAGTGCCCGGGTGGGCGTCGGGCGTGCAAGCCTGGGGGACTATGTATGTGAAGGGTTGCCGGACGGAAGCACCCGAACAATTAGGCGTGTAGCCCTTCTATGGCCGGGCGGATGCACCCGACTAAACGAGGTATAATAACCTTATGATGGCCGGCCGGGATTGACCGGCCGGATGAACCGCTACATTTATTCTGACCGGCCGCCTTGAGTCCGACCGGCCGGCATAGACCCTGGGACCGGCTAGGGGGTGTCAAGCTGGCTACCCGTACAATGACATGGACCCTGAAGTTGGCCAGGCCATGTCGCCACGTGGGCTGTTCATACGGTGACAAAGATAGGGCGGGATCAATAGCCTTCCCCTCAAGTCTAGTCGAAGGAGGCGATCAGTCCGACTGACTGGACTACAAGTGGGTACAACCATTCTGCGGCCGAGCGATTTTGCCCTTTTAATATCCGGCTGGCTTAACACGATGCTCAACAGCTGGCGCTGTGTATGCTTGCCCTGTCTGGGCGGAAGGAGATTGTTAGTCGAGAGGGGCGTGGGCCGCCACGCACCTGACTCTTTTTTAACGAGGCCGTCCGGCTGGACGAAGTATGATGGAGGAGCGTGGGCCACCGCGCATCCCCGACTAGCAATTGACATGATGAAGAAGTCCGGGCGGATGAAGATTTTGACTGGAGGAACGTGGGTCGCCACGTCCTTGTGCACTGTCCTGCGTAAGCAGAATAACTATTCCCGACTGAAGGGAGCGTGGGTCGCCACGCGTCCGTACATTGTGAATGCGTCCGACCGGACGAATATTGTTAGTCGATGAGAGGTATGCTGAATATGTTTGGGCGGGAGAGCGTTTGCCTTGAGTCGCAAGAAATGTGGAGTGCCACGCGCCCCAAGGCGATTTTCTCGTGATTGTCCAAGTCAGTCAATTAATGGAGACGCGACATTCTAAGTCGAATGAGGTGATGTGACACGCCCGAGGCGACCGGCGCCTTAACGGCATCACCTCCGCTTTAATGATCCGGGCCACGTGGCGCACGTTGGTCGACCGACCGGGATGCGATTTATCCCCATGATTACGAGCTTTTAATGGCCATTAACGCGCGTAATTCTTTCCGCCACGCGGCAGCTTCCGGCTGGACGACACGACGACGCGCCCTGTCGCCGCTGCAGGCGACGTCAGCGCCTGCGGCGCGTCTTTTCGAGGCTGATCGTGGGACGCCTCAACGGCCTGGATGAGGCGATCTCCGTACACGTGGATCGCCATCGGACGGTCTCCCTTCTTTCGGCCTATCTATAAATAGGCCTCCATATTCACCGAAACCCTCATTTGCTCTTCACTGTTCTCTCTCTAACTCGGCGCTTCTCGCTCCTTGCCGCCGTCTTCGTGTGTCGCCGCCGTTCTCATGCTTCTCCGCCTGCTTCCTAATCCTTTTCGTCACCACCTACGGTCAGATTCTCCCCTTTTCTTCCCTTTCTTTCTGCTCCATGGCTGCCCCTACGTGGTACACTTCCGTCGAGTCTACCCTTTACGACGAGACCGTCTCCGATCTCCGACTGGCCTACGATGTCCCTGAAAACTATCGCATCGCCGTTCCTACAAAGGCTGACCGACCACACAAGCCCCCGGCCGGTTTCTTTGTGTTTTTCCGGGACCAACATACGTCTGGCCTGCGCTACCCTCTTCACCCCTTTATTGTAGACTTCTGTAACTTTTTCCATGTCCCTATCTTCCAGCTTTCTCCCAATGCCATTCGCATATTATGTAACCTAATAGTTCTCTTTACCCTTTATCGATTCCCCCTCCGACCGGAGGTTCTTTATTTCTATTATTACCCGAAGAAACAGGAGGCCGGGAATTTCTTTCTCCAAGCCCGGGCCAAATTATCCATAGTGGAGAATATTCCTTCCTCGAATAAGGGGTGGAAAACCCATTTTTTCTTTATAAGCCCTCCGACCAGCCCTGGGTTCCCGATCGGATGGGTTGAAGACATGCCCCCTATAACTCCCTTAAGAAATTTTAAGTCCGACCCCTTATTTATAACGGCTGTTTCTCTACTCGGGGGCCTCCGCTTCGACGGCATGAAACTTCTCAACGACGCCGTCTTGTATATATTTGGGCTAAGCTGAGTGCCTGCCGCCCTGCCCGGCACCTTCTGTAAGTCATTTTTTGTTTCGTACTCCTTTCTCCCTAACTCAATATCTTATGATTTTGCAGCCGAGATGATGTGGGAAGCGGCCCTCGATGAGGCCCTGGGCCTGGAAGACAAAGAGTTAAACACCCGGGCGGCCGAACAACTGCGTCTACGTCAGGCCGGTCGGCCCGACCAACCTCCGATTCCTGAGAGCGCGGAGCCCGCCCCTCAGGCTCCTTCTGCCCAACTAGCGGCGACTGGTTCTAGGGAGCCGGTCGGCTCATCAAAATCTTCTGCCCCTGCAAGATCCTCCGGCAAGCAGAAGGTTCAGCCTTCCATGCAGAAGTCCCTGCCTTCCAAGCGGAAGGCCAGCGCTTCTATCCGTATTGAGGAACCGGCGGAGGTAGGCCCGTCCTCTTCTGATTCTCCCGACCCGCAACCTTTGAAGAGGCGCCCGAGGACTTCTGCGTCGGGCTCTCACTCTCAACCTGCAGAGGCAACTGCCAGCCCGGCTAGAGCGAGCCGGTCAGCTGACGCACCGGGTTCGTCTCGCTCGGGGGGACAGCGTTCGCAGCCGTGTGGCTATGGCGTATATCTCCCCTCGGTCGACCCAGCGGCCCCCTTCGAAGTCCAGCAGCGGCTTACCCTTTACGGGGAATTGGCGGACTGTGGGAGCAGGGTATGAGGGAGGGGACTTCCAGACCCCCGATCCGACTGGCCGACCAATTCCTTCAGGACGCTACGCATGTAAGTCCGATGCTTCGATGCTTAATTAACTTGCTTCTTTCTAACATTTTTATTGTAGTTTTGGGCCTCCTGCTCGAGCGTCGCCTATGCCTTGGTTATCAATACCAGGGGACGCCGAGCGGCCGAGCGGCGGATCGAGGAATGGGAGCTCCGCCAGGCGCATGCGAACTTACCGGCCGGCGAGGAGGGCACTGCTATTCTCCGTTCGGAGATACTGGATCTTAAGGAGAAACTCCGTTCCGCCGAGGCGCGACTGACGGAGGAAGTCACCCGAGCGGAGGCAGCCGAGCGGGCGTATGCCCGGTCTTCCTCCCTGCACGCGACCCTTAGTCAGGAGAGGAAGAAAGCTCTGGATATGCAGCGCCGTGCCCGATCGGACCTCGACAAGAAGGCTGTCGAGGCCCAAGCCTTGAAGGCGGAACTAGACAAGATGATGAAGTCTTCGGAGGAGCTCCGGACGACCCTGAACGAAAAAGAGCAGGAGCTGGCGACTCGGGAGTCGGACTTGAATGCCAAAGAGAAGGCTTTAGACATACGAGGAGACGAGCTCCATTTGTCTGAAGGACTGCTGGCCTCTCAAGCCGTTGCCTTGGAGGAGAAGGACAAGGAGCTAGCTAACCTCCGGGCGGAAATTGACAGCCTGAAGCTGCATCAAGCAGGCGAGCCCGCCCGGATGGACGCACATCGCCTGGCTTACATCAACTCTAAAGAGTTCGGCAAGCAGCTGGGCAAGCGGACATCTGGTATGTTCAAGATGGGCTTAGACAGCGCTGTTCTGCAGCTCCAAGAGAGCGGCCATCTGCCTGCCGACCTTCCTATCAATGCCGTCCAAGTTAGCCGGGTCAAGGAGCTACTCCCTAAAGACTTCTTCCAGCCCTTTACCTAAATTTTAATCATGTAATCCTGAGCCGCCGGTTGGGCTCTCCTTTTTGTAATGCTTCCGAGTCAGTCAGCAATGAAAAAGCTTTTTCCTTCAACGTGTTATTTTAGATAATGACTAAGCAAATGTTGCTGATCGACTAGCCGGGTGGGGGATATGGATCACCCTAAACCCGACCAGAGAGCCGAATTAAGCGCAGGAAAAATGGTTGTGCAAGGTAGACGACTGGTTGATCTGACTAAGGTGTGAGTCACCACACGCCCGGTCAGAGGGCTAACATGCCGATCAGGGAACCAAGTTACTTTAGAGAAATGGCTAAGGGTAAGCTAGCCGACTGATTGGTGGTCCTGCCCGCGGGATGTGGATCGCCACACGCCCGATCAGGGAACCAAGTTACTTTAGAGAAATGGCTAAGTGTAAGCTAGCCGACTGATTGGTGGTCCTGCCCACGGGATGTGGACCGCCACACGCCCGACCGGCTTCTAATACGGGCTTCTGGGTGGGCTGATGTTTTAATCAGTCGCCGACTCAGGCTTCCGAGTGGGCTGATTCTTTCAGTCAGTCGCCGACTCAGGCTTCCAAAGGGAACCAATCTTCTGCGTGGGACGCCACGCATCCGACCGGACACCGCTTCAGGCTTCCGGATGGGCCAATCTTCCACGTGGGCCGCCACGCTTCCGACCGGGAACCAATCCAGGCTTCCGAGTGGGCTGACGCTTCCAGTCAGTCACCAACTCAGGCTTCCAAAGGGAACCAATCTTCTGCGTGGGACGCCACGCATCTGACCGGACACCGCTTCAGGCTTCCGGATGGGCCAATCTTCCACGTGGGCCGCCACGCTTCCGACCGGGAACCGATCCAGGCTTCCGAGTGGGCTGACGCTTCCAGTCAGTCACCAACTCAGGCTTCCGAAGGGAACCAATCTTCTGCGTGGAACGCCACGCATCCGACCGGCACCGCTTCAGGCTTCCGGATGGGCCAATCTTCACGTGGGCCGCCACGCTTCCGACCGGGAACCAATCCAGGCTTCCGAGTGGGCTGACGCTTCCAGTCATCGCCACTCAGGCTTCCAAAGGGAACCAATCTTCTGCGTGGGACGCCACGCATCCGACCGGACACCGCTTCAGGCTTCCGGATGGGCCAATCTTCCACGTGGGCCGCCACGCTTCCGACCGGGAACCATCCAGGCTTCCGAGTGGGCTGACGCTTCCAGTCAATCGCCGACTCAGGCTTCCAAAGGGAACCAATCTTCTGCGTGGAACGCCACGCATCCGACCGGCACCGCTTCAGGCTTCCGGATGGGCCAATCTTCCACGTGGGCCGCCACGCTTCCGACCGGGAACCATCCAGGCTTCCGAGTGGGCTGACGCTTCCAGTCATCGCCGACTCAGGCTTCCAAAGGGAACCAATCTTCTGCGTGGGACGCCACGCATCCGACCGGACACCGCTTCAGGCTTCCGGATGGGCCAATCTTCCACGTGGGCCGCCACGCTTCCGACCGGGAACCATCCAGGCTTCCGAGTGGGCTGACGCTTCCAGTCAGTCGCCGACTCAGGCTTCCAAAGGGAACCAATCTTCTGCGTGGGACGCCACGCATCCGACCGGACACCGCTTCAGGCTTCCGGATGGGCCAATCTTCCACGTGGGCCGCCACGCTTCCGACCGGGAACCAGTCCAGGCTTCCGAGTGGGCTGACGCTTCCAGTCAGTCGCCGACTCAGGCTTCCAAAGGGAACCAATCTTCTGCGTGGGACGCCACGCATCCGACCGGACACCGCTTCAGGCTTCCGGATGGGCCAATCTTCCACGTGGGCCGCCACGCTTCCGACCGGGAACCAATCCAGGCTTCCGAGTGGGCTGACGCTTCCAGTCAGTCACCAACTCAGGCTTCTGGAGGGTACGACGCGTCAGCCTGCGTCCCGTCCAGGTATGACTTGCCTTGTGTGGCCGACCGATAACTTCGGTCGGGAGAGCCTTTCGTTATAGATAGAATGCTGCGTTTTACAAGATTACATCACTCTAGGGCTCTCTGTACATTTGCAAGTGTAGGGAACTCCACGGTCGGTCAAGCCTTTTTCCATGTTCATCCTCCAAGTAGTAAGCGCCTGAATGCAATTTCTCTACTACCTTGAAAGGTCCGCCCCACTGTGGTTGTAATTTGTTAACATCACCGACCGGCTTTATACGTTTCCAGACTAGGTCCCCGGCTCGAAACGAGCGCGGCAACACCTTCTGGTCGTACCTTTGTTTCATACGCTGACGGTACACGAACATCCGGGCGGCTGCTTTTTCCCGGACTTCCTCTATGAGGTCAAGCTCTAAGCGCCTTCTTTCGTCATTCCCTTCGTCATAGCTTATCCGCCGGTCAGATTCACAACCGACCTCGACCGGCACCACCGCCTCGCTGCCGTAGACTAGGTGGAAAGGCGTCTGCCCGGTCGCTTCTCTGGGTGTGGTTCTGTTTGCCCAAAGGACCCCGGGCAGCTGCTCTACCCAGTTGGTTCCTGCATGGTCCAGCTTTGTTTTGAGCCCTCTCAAGATTTCCCGATTGGCGACTTCTGCCTGGCCGTTGCTATGTGGATACGCCACAGATGTAAAGGCCTGCTGGATGCCGTATGTCGAGCACCACTCTTTAATTTTCTTCCCTTGAAACTGCCGACCGTTGTCAGAAACCAACTTGTGGGGGATCCCGTATCTGCATAAAATGTTTTGCCACAAGAACTTAATCACCGCCTGCTCGGTGATCCGGGCCAGCGCCTCTGCTTCCACCCATTTAGAGAAGTAATCCACCGCGACCAACAAGAACTTCTTCTGGGCGGGAGCGAGCGGAAAGAGACCTACGATATCCATGCCCCATTGGTCAAACGGGCAAGAGACAGTAGATGTCTTCATTACTTCGGTCGGCCGGTGTGGCAGGCATTGGTGTTTTTGACATGAGATGCATGTTGCGGCCAGCCGGTCGGCATCCTTCTGTAAAGTTGGCCAATAATACCCGGCCAATAGAGCCTTCCGGGCGGTGGCTCTGCCACCCGAATGAGTACTGCATACCCCCATATGGACCTCACGGAGCACATAATCTGCGTCTTCACCGCCAAGGCATTTGAGTAATGGCCGGGCGTGAGCCCGTTTATAGAGGACATCTCCGACCATGGTATATTGCACGGCTCTCTTTCTGAGCATCCGAGCCTCCTCCCGGTCGGATGGTACTTCTCCCCTGGTCAAGAATGCAATTAATGGAGTTCTCCAATCGGTCTCCAATTCGATCTCTGCTTGTTGCTCGATTTGCATGACGAATAAGGCATGGCTGGCCGGCCGGGGGACCACCCAAGCTCCGACTGCGCTAGCTAATTTGGCTAGCTCATCCGCTTTCAAGTTGCTTTCCCGAGGGATCTTCTGTAAGAGTACCTCACGGAAACCCGCCTTCAGCTGTGCATAGGCATCGATGTACTCTTGCAGCCGGCTGCTATTGACTTCGAAATTACCGGCTAGTTGCTGTATGGCAAGTTGCGAATCTGAGTATAGCCACACCCGGGTGGCGCCGACATGCCGGGCGGCTTGCAGACCGGCTATAAGTGCTTCATATTCAGCTTCATTATTAGTCGCCTTGTGTTCTAGCCGCACGGACAAGTGTAGCCGTTCTTCTTCGGGTGAAACCATGAGAACGCCGATTCCGCTCCCTTGCCGAGAGGATGCCCCATCAACGTACACCTTCCATACGCCCTCGGCTTCATCGGTATGCCATTCCGTGAGAAAATCGGCTAAGGCTTGTGCCTTGATAGCCGGTCGGGGTTGATATTGTATGTCATACTCACTCAGCTCAGTTGTCCATTTGACTAGCCGCCCTGAGGCGTCTGGGTTAGTGAGCACCCGACCCAAGTTACTGTTAGTCAATACAGTAATTGGGTGAGATAAGAAGTATGGTCTGAGTCGCCGGGCGGCTAAGAATAGTATGTAGCCTAATTTTTCGAGTGTCGTGTACCGACACTCGGCTCCTTTAAATAAGTGGGCAAAGAAGTACACCGGCCTTTGCTCCGTTTTTTCTTGCCGAGCCAACACCATGCTACCCGAGTCGGAGGAAGCTGCTAGGTATACATATAAACTCTCATTCGGCTCCGGCCGGGCGAGTGTTGGTAGCTCTGACAAATAAGCTTTCAGCTCTTCGAAGGCCCTGTCACATTCTGCGTCCCACTGAAATTTGGTGGCCCGGTGCAATGTCTTGAAGAATGGCAGATCCCGTTCGGCTGACCGGGAAATGAATCTTGACAAGACCGTTATCCGTCCGATCAGCCGTTGAGCTTCTCTGAGATTCCTTGGAGCCGGCATCTCCATGATGGCCTTTACTTTGCCCGGATTTGCTTCGATTCCCCGCTCGGTGACTATATAGCCGAGGAACTTCCCGCTTCGAGCCCCGAATAGACATTTGGCCGGATTAAGCTTCAGGCCAAACCGCCGCAGAGTTTGGCAAGTTTCTTCAATGTCGGGGATTAGTTCTTCCGGCCGGGCAGTCTTGATCAGAATATTGTCGACGTATACTTCGACGTTACGCCCCATTTGCGACCGGAACACCTTGTTCATCATTCTTTGTAAGTGGCGCCCGCATTCTTGAGGCCAAACGGCATGACGGTGTAGCAGTAGGTGCCGTCAGCCGTGACGAAGCTAACCTTCTCCTGATCGGCAGCAGCCAGTGGGACTTGGTGGTATCCCTGGTACGCATCCAACATTGATATGAACTCGCTGCCGGCCGTCGAGTCTACCATTTGATCAATCCGTGGAAGTGGGTAGCAATCTTTCGGGCATGCACGATTGAGGTCTCGGAAATCAATGCATACCCGCCACTTGTTGTTGGGTTTGGACACCAGCACCACATTGGCCAGCCAGGCCGGGAACTGGACCTCCCGGATGTGTCCTGCCTCCAACAGTCTTTCTACTTTCGCTCGGATGATTTGATTCTGGGCGGCGCTGTGGTCCCTTTTTCGCTGCTTCACTGGCCGCGCACCCGGGTACACGTGCAATTGATGTTCCGCTACTTCCGGTCGGACTCCCTTCAAGTCTTTCGCTGACCAGGCAAATACGTCTTGATTCCGAGCGAGGGAGTCGACTAGGGATTGCTTCAGCTCCTCGGAGAGTCCTGCAGCAATTTGTATTTTGGTATCTTCCCGACCGAGCAAAAGTTGTACCTCTTCTTTGTCCTCCCGCAATTCTGCCCAAGGGGAGGCTTGCACCATGTTACAGCTGCTACCTGCCCGCCTTGCCTTCTGACCTCTCGAGCGGACATCATCAGCATAGCAGCGCCGAGCCACGATCTGATTGCCCTTCACCTCGCCGACCCTGTCACCGACCGGAAACTTCACCTTGAGGTAGTAGGTGGAGACTACCGCTTTGAATTCGTTGAGAGCCGGTCGACCGAGAATGGCGTTGTAGGCAGCCGGCGCATCCACAATCAGAAACGTGGTCCATCGGGTTCTCTTGAGTGGCTCCTCTCCAAGTGAGACGGCCAGCCGTATCTGTCCGATCGGCTGTACTTCGTTCCCCGTAAATCCGAACAGGGGCGTAACCACCAACTCCAGCTGTGACATTTCAATTTGCAATTGGTCGAAAGCTCGTTTATATAAGATGTTTACCGAGCTGCCGGTGTCCACAATGGTGCGGTGGACTTCATAGTTGGCGATGACAGCCGTGATGACCAGGGGGTCGTCGTGCGGCACCTCCAATCCTTGTAAATCCTGCGGCCCCCAGCTGATTTGGGGCCCTTGAGCTTGTGAGGTGCTAACTCCGACTTGGTGAATCTCCAGCCGGCGTACCTGAGTCTTTCTGGCTCGGTTGGAGTCGCCTCCGGTCGGACCGCCTGAAATCACATTGACGCCTCCTCGGACGGCGTTATGGTGATTCGCTTGATCTTCGTCAAATTCCTCCGCCTCTTCCTGCTCGGGCGGATGAAACAATTGCCGGGCGGCGGGGGTATCCCGCCTTTGTCCTTGTTGGGCCGTGGCTCCATGACCACGCCCACGCCCCTGCGGGGTTTGTCGTCCTTGACCCCTACCGAGTGGGGTCCGAGCTCTGCCGCCCGCTCGGCAGTCTTCAGTATTGTGCGTATTACACTGGTGAAACGCACAATACGGTGCCCATCTGTTGGGCCAATTCCCCTGCGCCACCTGCACTTGCTGGGGTCTCATTCTCGGCCGATCGGCCGGTCGGGGACTGCGAATCGGCCCTCCTGGTGATCCGTTGTGTTGAGGTACGGGCTGTGGGCTAACTATCACTTCCTTCCTCCGAGCGGCTTGCGCTTCCTCTACATTGATATACTTAACAGCCTTCCTGAGCAGGCTGTCGAAATCCTTTGGTGGCTTCCTGATCAGGGATCGGAAGAAGTCACCTTCTTGGAGCCCTTGCGAGAAAGCTGTGACCAGTACTTCTGGCGTGGTATTGGGCACCTCTATAGCTACTCCATTGAACCTCTGGATGTAAGCCCGGAGTGATTCTTTCGGATCTTGCTTCAGAGCGAACAAATTGAGGCTGGTCTTATGATGCCTCCGACTGCTTGCAAAATGTTGCAGAAACAGCCGCTTCACTTCTGCGAAACTCCCGACCGATCCACCCGGGAGTCCGTCGAACCATCGTTGAGCCTGCCCGGAGAGGGTTGTCAGGAAAGCGCGGCATTTGACGCCCTCCGGGTATTGGTGCAACAGGGCGGCACTTTCAAATTTCATGACGTGTTCCTCAGGGTCACTGACTCCCGAGTACTCAGGCATGGTGAAGAATCGCAGATGCTTGGGAACGGGATCCCCCAGAATTTGTGGAGAGAAAGGGCTGTGAGTCGGATAGGCCACCGCGGGATCGGCTAAACCTTTCCCTTTATCTGGGCGCGCCTGATGCGCCAGGCTGGACGCTGAAGCTTCGGTCGGGGCCGAGTGGGCCTCGTTCCGAAAAAGTGCTCGGGGAAAATTAGGAATGAAGGGGTCGGGCTGAGGAGCCATACCTTCTGAATTTCCCCGTATAGAGGGCCCAGGGGGCCGGGCCCCTTGACTACCGGTTGGCGGATGCGATTGTTGTGCCTTCTGTGTCCGGACAGCCATCAGCATTTCGTATTCTTCTGGAGAAAGAGTAACCGTCAGTGGATTGGGGTTTTCCATTCTTCGCTCTCGATCAGCCAGAAAGCCCTCCTTCTAGCGCCAAATTTGATCCTGTCGCCGAGCGTAGTGGAGCCGCAACCGGATGACGGTGTAGAGAAGAGTGACGTGGATGCCGACTGGATGTCCTCGCTCAGAATGGCAACTGGTGGGGGGTGTCCTTCGACCGGATGGAAGTAGACCTGCCGAGGAAGATGACCGTTAGCAACCTAGCCGGGAGACGTCCCGGCAAGGCCCTCCGACGGTCAAGTCAGTACTCCGATGAACAGGAAAAATAATGGAGTACTGGAGATGCGGGGCTTCGCGCGTACCTGATAATGAGGAGGGGAGGGGCTTATATAGCCGGGGAAAAGGACCAAGTCTGACCTGTGTCAGGATTCTCTGACGGAGTCAGGGGATATTGTATGATTCTGTCGATTTGTAGCCAACATTCCTTGTCGTATACTACTTGTCTTATGTGAGGACACAGACAGGTTTCTGTAAGTCTCTGACCAGCGCCGCCTGGCACCAACGGTGTGACAGGGCGGCGTGCCAGGGAGTGTCAGTTCACACGAGTGGTGACAGCCTGTTATCTGCAGCTGGTGCAGGTGTATTTTGTCGTTACCCCTGGGGGATTTTGGGGGAGAGAGTGCCCGGGTGGGCGCCGGGCGTGCAAGCCTAGGGGACTATGTATGTGAAGGGTTGCCGGGCGGAAGCACCCGAACAATTAGGCGTGTAGCCCTTCTATGGCCGGGCGGATGCACCCGACTAAACGAGGTATAATAACCTTATGATGGCCGGCCGGATGAACCGCTACATTTATTCTGACCGGCCGCCTTGAGTCCGACCGGCCGGCATAGACCCTGGGACCGGCTAGGGGGTGTCAAGCTGGCTACCCGTACAATGACATGGACCCTGAAGTTGGCCAGGCCATGTCGCCACGTGGGCTGTTCATACGGTGACAAAGATAGGACGGGATCACCTATAATTCTAATTTGTTTTCTTTCGCCAAATCAGAAACAACTTCTTGTACTCTAATTCTGCGTATCATGTGCTAACTCTAAAGTAACTTTTCCCTTGGTTTTATCAAACTTCTCCACAGATTCAACAATTTTGTCACATTTATATACCACAAACTCTTTTCCCTTCATTCTATGCCTCTTTTTTTTTCAACATCTTTTATCTCATTGTCTTTTTACCAAAAGACGTACCCAAAAATTAATATTTACCAAAAGACGTCCCATGATTTCATTTTCATCAAAGGGCGCACTCATTTTAGTGAACTTCCTTTTATACCCCTCCTGCTATGTACTGTTTTTCTCTTTCTCTCTCAGTAACAAATTCCGAGACGTCTGCACGTGCTTTTTTAGACTTTTAATTTAAAATAATATATTATGGAATCGGCGCTAAACTAAAAAACATAAGGTAAAAATAAAAAAAAAATATTTCAGTTAAAAAATGCCTCATCCAACGTGATTTAAAAATATAAATAAATAATTTTTATATTTGATTAATAGAAATTACTATATTAAATAATATTTAATAAATATATTAATATAAAAAAAATTTGAAAAAAAAATGCGTGCGTGAGCCTGAAATATTTTTATTTTAGGCCCACGCTGGGCCTGAAATATTTTTATTTCAGGCCCACATTGGGTCTGAAATCTTTTGATTCAGGCCCGACGTGGACTCAATATTTTTTTCTATTTTAAAAATATATTAATATATAAAAAAACCTATCAAAATACTTAATTTCAAAACACTTAATCCCCTGCAATTTCACTTAACCTCCATGCAGAATTTTTTTTGCCATAATTTCCTCAAGTTAAAAAATTAATGGAGATATTTTCTTCCAGATAAATGGTGTTAGTAATTAACAGACGGACTAAGGACATGACCCATTCATCTTGTTTTATCCTAACTTATACTAGGAGTAGAAACTCACTAGAATTGGAGTGCCTTTTATATAGGGTGACTTATCTTAAGGAACTTAACAGAATTCAATTGCTTTCAACAGGACATCATGATCCTTGACCAAGTAAAGGCGGCAATTTAAGTGACAAGTTATCTTATAGCAGTTCTATACGTTTTTTCAATGACGTCGTGGTCTTCTTGAATGGATCTATCAATCATTTTATTGTCTTGGTACAGACCATATTTCTCTACAAGGCAGTGGCAGAAAGGGGATTTCAGGCCCACGTTTGGCCTGAAATCTTTTGATTCAGGTCCGACGTGGACTCAAATTTTTTTCTATTTTAAAAATATATTAATATATAAAAAACCTATCAAAACACTTAATTTCAGATTCAAACGCAGGGCCTGAAGTCATCCCTGGAGGGTCTGAAGTCAAATAACTTCAGATTCTATAAATATTTACTTTAATAAATAATATTTAAATATAAAAAAATATTTTTAAAATTAAAAAATTTTCAGTGCCCTTGGGCCTGAAGTGGCCTGAAGTCTGATAACTTCAGGCCCTCCATCATTAAATATAAAAAAATATAATTTTTTTTATAAAAAGTATAATATATAATTACATATTATTTATAATTTTTATAAAAAAAGTATAATATATAATTACATAATAATAAAATGTTATTATAAAGAAATCCAGATATGGGAGGTCCATCAGTGGGTTTTGGTCAAAATCCACTGATATTTCTAAATTACTCATATTTCATTGGTGATATCTAATATATAGATGTTTGGACACCTAAAACATCATCTCCTATCTCTACCCTCTCTATTCATATGGAGTTTTCAGAAATCCAGATATGGGAGGTCCATCAGTGGATTTTGGTTAAAACCCACTGAAATTTCTAAACTACTCCTATTTGATTGGTGATATTAAATATATAGATGTTTGGACACCTAAAACATCTTCTCCTAGATCAACCCTGTCTATTGATATAGGGTTTTCAGAAATCCAGATATGAGAGGTCCATCAGTGGGTTTTGGTCAAAACCCACTGATATTTCTAAACTACTCCTATTTCATTGGTGATATCTAATATATAGATATTTGAACACCTAAAACATCATCTCCTACCTCTACCTTCTCTATTCATATGGAGTTTTCAGAAATCCAGATATGATAGGTCCATCAGTGAGTTTCGGTCAAAACCCAATGAAATAGGAGTAGTTTAGAAATATCAGTGGGTTTTGACCAAAATCCACTAATGGACCTCTCATATCTGGATTTCTGAAAATCCTATATCAATAGACAGGGTTGACCTAGGAGAAGATGTTTTAGGTGTCCAAACATCTATATATTAGATATCACCAATCAAATAGGAGTAGTTTAGAAATATCAGTGGGTTTTGACCAAAACCCACTGATGGACCTCCCATATCTGGATTTCTGAAAACTCCATATGAATAGAGAGGGTAGAGGTAGGAGATGATGTTTTAGGTGTCCAAACATCTATATATTAGATATCACCAATGAAATAGGAGTAGTTTAGAAATATCAGTGGGTTTTGACCAAAACTCACTGATGGACCTATCATATCTGGATTTCTGAAAACTCCATATGAATAGAGAGGGTAGAGGTAGGAGATGATGTTTTAGGTGTCCAAACATCTATATATTAGATATCACCAATGAAATAGGAGTAGTTTAGAAATATCAGTGGGTTTTGACCAAAACCCACTGATAGACCTCCCATATCTGGATTTCTGAAAACCCTATATCAATAGACAGGGTTGACCTAGGAGAAGATGTTTTAGGTGTCCAAACATCTATATATTAGATATCACAAATGCAATAGGAGTAGTTTAGAAATATCAGTGGATTTTGACCAAAACTCACTTATGGACCTATCATATCTGGATTTCTGAAAACTCCATATGAATAGAGAGGGTAGAGGTAGGAAATGATGTTTTAGGTGTCCAAACATCTATATATTAGATATCTCCAATGAAATAGGAATAGTTTAGAAATATCAGTGGGGTTTGACCAAAACCCACTGATGGACCTCCCATATCTGGATTTCTTTATAATAATATTTTATTATTATGTAATTATATATTATACCTTTTTTATAAAAATTATAAATAATATGTAATTATGTATTATACCTTTTTATAAAATTTTTTTTAATATTTTTTTATATTTAATGATGGAGGGCCTGAAGTCATCAGACTTCAGGCCCTCCTTGGACCTGAATTCGGATGACTTCAGGCCCAAGGACACTGAAAATTTTTAAATTTTAAAAATATTTTTTATATTTAATTATTATTTATTAAATTAATTATTTATAGAATCTGAAGTTATTTGACTTCAGACCCTCCAGGGATGACTTCAGGCCCTGCGTTTGAATCTGAAATTAAGTATTTTAATAGGTTTTTTTATATATTAATATATTTTTAAAATAGAAAAAAAAATTGTTCACGTCGGACCTGAATCAAAAGATTTCAAGCCCAGCGTGAGCCTGAAATCCCCTTTCTGCCACTGCCTTGTAGAGAAGTATGGCCTGCACCAAGACAATAAAATGATTGATAGATCCTTTCAAGAAGACCACGACATCATTGAAAAAACGTACAGAACTGCTATAAGATAACTTGTCACTTAAATTACCGCCTTTACTTGGTCAAGGATCATGATGTCCAGTTGAAAGCAATTGAATTCTGTTAAGTTCCTTAAGATAAGTCACCCTATATAAAAGACACTCCAATTCTAGTGAGTTTCTACTCCTAGTATAAGTTAGGATAAAACAAGATGAATGGGTCATGTCCTTAGTCCGTCTGTTAATTACTAACACCATTTATCTGGAAGAAAATATCTCCATTAATTTTTTAACTTGGGGAAATTATGGCAAAAGAAATTCTGCATGGAGGTTAAGTGAAATTGTAGGAGACGAAAATAATTAAGTGTTTTGAAATTAAGTATTTTGATAGGTTTTTTTATATATTAATATATTTTTAAAATAGAAAAAAAATTGAGTCCACGTCGGGCCTGAATCAAAAGATTTCAGGCCCAACGTGGGTCTGAAATAAAAAATTTCAGGCCTACACTGAGCCTGAAATAAAAAATTTCAGGCCCACCTTGGGCTGAAATATTTTTGTTTCAGGCCGAGTATGGGCCTGAAATAAAAATATTTCAGGCCCAACGTGGGCTTGAAATCTATTGATTTCAGGCACACGCACACTCTGTTTTTTTTTCAATTTTTTTATATATTAATATATATATATTAAATATTATTTAATATAGTAATTTCTATTAATCAAATATAAAAATCATTTATTTATATTTTTAAATCACGTTGGATGAGATATTTTTTAACTGAAATATTTTTTTCGATTTTTACATTACGTTTTTTAGTTTAGCGTCGATTCTATAATATATTATTTTAAATTGAAAGTTTGAAAAAGCACATGCAGACGCCTCGGAATTTGTTACTGAGAGAGAAAGAGAAAGACAATATATAGCAGGAGGGGTATAAGAGGAAGTTTACTAAAATGAGTGTGCCCTTTGGTGAAAATGAAACCATGAGACGCCTTTTGATAAATACCAATTCTTGGATACGCTTTTTGATAAAAAGCCGTTATCTCATCCATTTGTTTTATGACAATTTTCTCCAATTGTTTTACTTCTAATCTGCTTTCTTCTTGCTTTAAAACATACGTTTGATATCCAATAACAACTTCTCCTCCTCACAAAATGGATGTATCGACGGAACCAACTCAATTTAAAAATGGAAATAAATAAAATATCAAACCAACCAACCATGAATGCATTTTACACGAACTACATTAATAAACTAAAATAATACAAAGCACCTGAGTTGAATTTATGAGTTTTAATAATGATTCAGTTTCAATAGCATTCAATAGATCTTGCTTTAACATTTAAACCTGTCGTACTCCTGGACAGTCTCATATAACCAAGCCTAAAACAAAAAAAAAAAAGAAAATAAATGTTATTGAAATGTACTAAGATCATATTTATTAAAGTTGCATGCTAGCCATCAATCCAACCATGCATTCATCAACATAAAGCTTAATTTCTTTCGATTTGACATATTTCTCGGTATAAAAATTGAAAGGCAACATCTCCCAAGCATGTTTAAAAAATGAATAATGATTGGGAGAGTGAAAATTATAGTGAATGATGTGGCACCTTGCATGCACGATCTTTGACGGGTTCACCGTGCCCCTCAGGGTATAGTTTGATTCAGGGCGGCGGCCGAAGGCCGTCGATGGTGTCCAAGCGATAATCGGGCGTGTGCATGTAAAGTGCCATGTCATGCCATGTCATGTCACATCATTTACAATAATTTTCACTCTCTCATTTTCACTCTCCCTATCATTGCTCTTAAAAAATATAGTAACATCATCGAGATAAGGAAATATAAAACCAGGAGTGATATAATTACCAGTGCGGAACACATAGATGACTTTTACTCTACGATCACTGATCCCAGAAATGGTACCAAATATAATTGAAGATTTCGTTCTTTGCATACGTTTTCCCATGATAATCAAGGGGAATAACAAATTAATGTTCAAACGTATTTTTTGAATGCAATTATGATGGAACAACAAATTTCTAATGATCACTGCAGCAGATTCCCCCTTTCCAATAGCCACACTGAGAATTCATTTTCAAATCTATAAAAAAAATTATGGATTCAGTTAAATGGTTGATCAGTTCTCTTGTAGACAAGTGCCACATTCAAAATCTATCTTAGGTTATCTTCAAAATCATTGATCCATTGGCGAAATGCAAATTGAGAATTCTACTATTCTGTGTTAATTCTGCTGACTTCGTCAAAATGATGAGCAGATAGTGGATCACAATATGACTGCCCTATGCATGCAAAAAAACAAAAAAAGCAAAGAGATATACCGTCCTCGTCTTTGAGATATCTAGCGAGGAAAAGATTAATCACAACGGTTGTTTTTGAGAAATAAATCGTTAATCACAACGGTTGTTTTTGAGAAATTGTCTCTTGGAGACAAGTGCCCAGAAATGGATCACAATATGGTTGTTTTTGGGAAATGTTTGAACATGGTAGTGGGAAAAGATTCGACCTAAAAATTTAAAAAGGTAGATTAGGGAAAAAAGGAAAACAGAGAATGAATATTGGTTCTTATTAGGGAGGGAGTTGAAACGCACATCTTGTCAGAGAGTAGAAATAAATATTTTGTCAGTTAGGGACTAGATGAAAAGTTTTGGGGTATTTAATTTGCTATATTTTTTATTTTTATTTTTTAGAAAATTATATTTTTTTATTTTCCGAAAAATAATTTTATTTCATTTTCTAATTTTATAGAAAATATTATATCTTTTTCTAAAAAATAAAGTTGAAAAATATAAATTAAACACGTTTTCCAGAAAATCACATTTTCTACCAAAAAATAAAAATAAAAATGAAAAACAAGCCTACCAAATACCCCCTTAGATTGGTTATGGAGATTTTGGGTAAAAGTTAGGAACTGAATGTAAAGTTTAGATTAGTTACGGAGAGTTTTTGGGTAATTTACCGTTATAATAATAATTATATATTTATATATTTTAAAAACAAGCGTGATTCTTTCTATATGCGTGTCCGTGAGATCAGGATCCTCTCTCTCACTTTTTATCTTGTCCTACCTATCGGCTATCTCATTCGTCGACGACGTCCTATGAATCGTTAGATTGTCAATCGGACATCATCGGTTATCGTTCCGAATAAAACCATATCCTGGAGGATACAGTGAAATCGTCGGGATCGTCGCAATTGCGATCTCATCGGATTCATCGTCGAATTCGATGAGATTATAATTTTAAAGATTCTGATTGATTTATTATTTTTTATAATATCATTTGATTCGGGAGGGTAAAATCATCGATGAGTGAAACTGACTGGAGAAGAAAAATGGGACAGAATCCGTCTGCGTTTTCGCCCTGCCACCTGATGTGTCAAAATCCATCAATCAAAAAAGATTCCCTACCTGCAACTCGCACGTGTTCGTCACTGTATTTCCCTCCGTCACTCGAATCGCGTGGTCCATATATTAATGTTTCCTTTGTCGTGCCCATTGTCATGCCCTTATTCGTATCGTCGACACACTGTATATATACACCATGCGGTTCCATGTGCTAGATCATCTTCTCCCAGCTCACAGCGATCATGTCGCTCTACCTTCACGCTGCTCCACTTCTGCACTCGCCTTTCGGCCTGAAGCTCCCTTCTCTCCGGCGCTCTACCACCACCCTCACGCGCCGCACGGCGGCCGGGCCCTCGCCGGAGTCGAGGAGATCGGCCAACTACCTGCCCAGCTTATGGACTGACGACCACATACAAGCACTCACCGCCAACTCTCCGGCGGTCAGTAGACAATGTAATGAATCCTCCTAGCTCCTTCGACTACCATCACGTTCAATGCGCTGTGAAACTAATTGCAGGTAGAGGAGGAGCAGCAGCCGCAGCGAAGCAGAATTAGGTTACTGAAGGAGAGAATTAGGAAAGTGATGTGGGAGGAGAAGGAGGTGGAGGAGCAGCTTCGGCTGATCGACCAGCTGCAGCAGCTCGGAGTGGCTTACCATTTCAGGAAGGAAATTGCAGACTCTTTGACGACTCTTCATGCATCTCTTGAAGACTTGAGTTGGAAGTTTAGGGATAGCCTTCATGCCTCTGCACTTCTCTTCAGGCTTCTCAGGCAAAATAACTTGTCTATTTCTCAATGTGAGAAATAACTTAATGTCTATTATCAAAACAACGTTCTGCTTTTAATTTTATACCCAAACTCTACTCCACCTTGAAGCATGCATCTTAATTTGACCATCTTAAATATGCTCCAAAGTGAAGCAACTTTGGTCAAAATTGCTTACCAGAGTCGTTTAATTCACCTTTTATATATATATTGAGCAGCTTTGATTAAGCTGCTCCAAGGTGGAGCACAAAAGAAGATTTTGGGTATCATAATTATGATTGAAGCATTGTAGTACACTCATATGTGCAATAGACTGATCATTTGTTTGTTTGTTTGTCGAATGTTGAAGATATTTTTGACAAATTTAGAGATGGGCGAGGCCACTTCAAAGAGTGTCTCAAGAGCGATGTCGAAGGAATGCTTGGCTTGTATGAGGCTTCTTACTTTGCCAAAGAAGAAGAGGTGGTGCTGCATGAGGCCATGGAGTTCACAACTGAGCACCTCAAGGGTCTCTTGGAGTGTAGTAGGCTTGATGATGGAATGGTCAGGGAGAAGGTGGGCCATGCCTTGGAGCTTCCATTGAATTGGAGGATGGAGAGATTGCACACCAAGTGGTTCATTGGAGTGTGCCAAAGAGAGGCCATGAGCATCAACCCTAATCTACTTGAATTTGCCATTGTAGACTTCAATGCACTTCAAGGCATCTACAAGGAAGAACTTGGAGCAGTCTCTAGGTAATAATATATACTTGTATATTGAGTTGCAAAAATAACTGACTTGTTAGTCTTATTTATTTTCATGAAATAATAATTATTCTAAATTTATAAGAAATATAATAGATTAGATATGCTTGATTGGATTGAGTGGGTGGTCGATTTGACTATCGAGCAATTCATAAGTCGGCTAGGTGATTTGGATAGGATGGACAAGTCGAGTAGGATGGTCAAGCTGTACATGTAGTTAAACCAACTAATTGGGTCAAGCGGGTTACATAAGTCGAGCAAGTTAGAAAGACAAAATTGGGTCAATCGGACTAGTTGGACTATTTGAGCTACTTAGGGTATCAAGCCAGTTGGCAAGTCATGGGTGTTGTTTTATTTGTGGTTTATTTCATTCTACGAGTCAAACACACCCAAAGAAGAAGCTCCTTGCATATTTGAGTTTATTTCATTCTATTTGATTTGCTCATTTTATTCATCATCTATTTCGATGTAAGAGTCCGATACACTCCTAAAGAAGAAAAGAAGCTCCTAACATATAGTTAGTTGATATTTAGCATGATACATATATAGTTCGATGGAAATTAACTAATGTTAAATTTGTGCATGATAACGATACAGATGGTGGACAGAGCTTGGACTCGCTGAGAAGCTTCCATTTTCCAGAGACAGATTGGCTGAGAGCTACCTGTGGGCCGTGGGCTGGGCATTTGAGCCTCAGTACTGGAGCTTCAGAGAGGCACAGACAAAAGGAGTGTGTTTTGTCACAATGATTGATGATGTTTATGATGTCTATGGCACTTTGGATGAGCTTCAACTCTTCACTCATCTCATTGATAGGTAAACATAAATTAAGGGTGTCTTTCTAATTTTTTTCTTAGATATATGAGCTTTACATCACGGATTGAGCTGATTAACTTCAGATGGGATGTTAATGCAATTGACGAGCTTCCAGACTACATGAAGATCTTATTTCTTGCCATCTTTAACTTAGTGAATGATGCAGCTTATGAGATCATGAAACACAAGGGCTTGAATGTGTTGCCTTACCTCAGGAGAGCAGTGAGCAAAGTGATACACAAAGATTAATTGATTATGACCGATCACTGACCTAATGCTTCTGTTTTTTTGTTTGTTTGTTTGTTTTCAGTGGGTGGATTTGTGCAAAGCATATTTAGTCGAAGCAAAATGGTACCACTCCGGCTACACACCAACACTCGATGAATACTTAGACAATGCGTGGATGTCGATATCGGCCCATGTGACTCTCACTAATGCTTACTGCATGGCCGAAGAGTTAACCGAACGAGAATTGAGAGGTTTTTCATATTACCCTGCCATTGCCAAGCCCTCGTGCATGCTTGCTCGGCTGTATGATGATCTAGCTACATCGACGGTATGCTCTTGTCGCGAGTAGTTTGTTTACTGCCTATGTTAAGTTTACAGGTGCTGCTCTTTGTGGTTTATAGGCTGAAATTGAGAGAGGCGATGTGCCAAAATCTATTCAGTGCTGCATGCACGAGCGAGGTGTTTCGGAAGCTGTGGCTCGTCGACGAATCAAGGAACTAATCAAGGCCAATTGGAGGTGTATCAATAGAGATTATGATGCTACTACGACTTCACTTGAGGGGTATCTAAAAAGAATTGCGATCAACGTAGCTCGCACATTTCAATTCTTCTATCAGCACGGGGATGGGTTCGGCGAGTATCATGGAGAAACCAAGAATCAAATCATGTCGCTGTTGATGAACCCTATTGTAGTGTAGGGATGAACCGAAGGATGTCGTTCAAACATATGTTTGACAACATGGTCTTTTAATACAGGAGGATGTGTCGAGCTCATTCTCTAGAAGAAGCTCCCGAGAGTCTGATGATGTGTCTTCTGATCGAACGATAAACATTTGGATGAATGAAAACACAGTTGAAAATTTTCCTGTTGTTGGGTTTCAGGTGCTAAAGCAAACCAACAAAACTCTGGAAAGGTGCATTAAATCGCAATACAACTGGAGTCTATATCAATCAATGCATTTGAATCAATCGGCAATTTAGTCCTCCGTGAACATTTCACGTATTATACAAGACCATCACAAACCTGGCTATTTCCTGTAAGAGTTCTGATGAGCTACTTTGGTATTCCAACTAGTACGACTTTCAATTTCAAAGACAATTTAAATGGTAAGTAACACTAGGAACAAAAGAATACAGTTATGATGGTTTCGACTTGGACTTGATCAGTCTGAGCTCGCCAGTTACTAGAACCCGGGCTGCTCTCACCAGCTCCTCCTTAACCATAAACAGAACTGCTGCAGCAAATACACTCTGGACGATCTTTGTGCCCATTCCCTTGTAAAGACCCGAAACACCTTCATATCGCAACATTTTGCTTATAGCATCTAATGTACCTGAGAGGGGGGAAAAATGGATAGGAGTCAAACGGGTAGAGGTAGCAATCGAGCTAAACTGATTGATTCAGTCATCAGGGTCACTCTCAAATTTAAATGTATGATTGATGCCGCCAAACAATTAATCTCGATAAAGAGCAGAAATCGATGAAAGAAATTGTCATTGTTTCAAAAGACCTGTATATTGATGCCTTTTATCAGAGATAAGTCCTTGTTTTACTTGCAGCCTCGCCTGGTACCCAAAAAAAAAACAATATAGCACAGTAAAGTGCATTCAATTTTGAATCTTCATGGACAAGTGGAAGATTAAAGTATCAGTTGATCGATAAATATATATAAATGAAAAAATAAATACTGAAATTAGAGAGAACCATCATCACCTTGACTACCAATAGGGGATATGTGACGACAGTAGCTCCAAGTTTGGCAACAGCTCCAAGAATAAAAATCTGCATATAGTCAAATGGAATGTCAGTGCATTCATGCTTAGTTCAAAAAAGTCAAATGGCAAATGCTGTCAATACTGCCCGAAGGTTCATGTGCAATTGATTTTGCAAAGATATAATACGCAAAGCCACCCAGTAACCAAAGCACATGACTCAATCCATATGAAGCATGGAGCCATGGACACAAACAGAGACGTTAATATCGACAATTCACCATCATAATATTTCTTAAGTAGGGGCAAACATCAGACTAATTGATTTGTGGAGTTATAATCTTCCAAATTTGCGCTGATCTTTGTGAACTGTAACATTTCTGAACGCTATCTTATATGTCAGTGATTGAAATGGACATTAAGAGAGAGAGAAATTTGAAGTTTCTGGTAGGCACAACTCGCATAGATTTCAGGCACCCATCCAGCTGTTACTGAATGTAAAAAATCATTCATAGCAAATCCAGGTAACATCACTAAATGAAGTGAGGAGACAAAATTCACCAAAATTATTAAAAGGAAACAAAGAAACAAAAATTAGAAACTTGTTCCAAAAAGTTAGAGACGTGTATAAAAAATAAATTTACAACTAGCTATGAAAAGTATCGCCGAATGAATAATGTCTACCTCAAGAGCAGTCAATCCTTCAGCACCTTTTGCTTTTAAATCTCGTCTTCTCTTGATTTTCTTTACCAAAGTTTCATATAACATGAACTGGATGGAAGGATTGCTAACCTAAAAAAAGAGCAGTCCATAATTAAGACCTATCCCCGGTACCTACAAACTATGTTTATATCCTACTGACCATTATAAGTGTAGGTATTACACCCTTCCAGAAGCCCCACATTCCAGCCTCATCATAGAGTTCCCGAATCTGAATTAGCAAGTCCATTCAGTAAATGAAACAAACAACTGAAATGACAAAAAAAACTTGTGAAAGAATAGAACCTTAATAGGTAATACAGGATTTGTAAACCATAGGTGGTCTTCTTTTTTTTTAAAATAAAAAATAACTATGCACCTTACTCATATGTCAAACTGACCAGCATACACTAGTGTAACAAATTGAATTACTAGTCAAATGTGTAATCCATAGCAGTTGTTAGTCTAACCTATCTTATTGGTTTTTCCTATTCTAGCTTAAGTATTAGTTATTCTATTGTCTTTTCTTACTTCCTAAAATATTTAATAATCTAGGGGTGCCATTGTAATGCACAACATTACTAGTTTCGAGTGCAATTATTGATGGAACGATGGCATTTCAACCACTAAAATTACCAAAAGGCAGGATCAAAATCTTTTCAGTTAAATATTTCGGTTCCTGCATATAGGCACCCTACTTTGTTAGCTTTTATTTGCAATTACAAGGTTTAATATGCAAGTATCCCACAAACAAATATTAAAATGAAAGTAGCTAATCTTTTACTAAACGTAAATCTTGTGTTTAAACTAGGCCATTCCACCAAAGTAATGCTTATAAACTAGTGCTTTAAGGAACAAGTTCATGTATAATCTGAGCAATCCCTCTCGAGGATATACAAGCTCTAGTATAGAACTATAAATCACTTTCGTGCTGTTTATATCTAATGCCTTCTTATTTGATGGATGCATGCACAACAAATGCAACTCCAAAGTATAATGAGAAAGGAAATTTATATAATTAATAGTCCACATACCACATGACTAGTTCTGTATGGCAGATGTTCAACAACCGGAAAATCAATTGCCTCATTGGAAAGTGATTGTAAACCACGATTAGGTGATTCAAAGTTTGTCTTCTTGTGAGTCTGCAAGGTGTCAAATGTTAGCATCTGAAATTAGATTCATAAGTAGAGTGAGTAATCTTAGCAATTATTTTGCCATTAAGAATCAGGAACCAAAAAGAATAATACTAGAGCATCTAGAATAATAAAACAGGATAATAGCAAGTAGAGTCAGAACTAGTCTCTTACTTGCATGCGTGCGACTACTACCCAGATGGGATTTGTCAATAAAACATTTACACATCTGCAACCATGAAGACAGGAAAACATGGAGAGTGTCTTGCAATTATAGCAAAGGTATAGAAGGCAAGAGAGACAAGATGCAGGGTGGCAGTATCCTAGACTAGATTATAAGCAGAAACTAACAGCTTAGTTAATCACCCTGCAAGTGCAGCAACAACAAGTGACTGAAACATGCCTACTGATCCATCACCAGAGCCTTTTCTCCAGCGCTCTTGAGCTGCTGTTTCTGCTTTGTTCCTAAAGATTTGATAGAAATAATAATAAACACCCTGTCAAAAAAATAAATAAATTTCAATAAAGATGCCTTGTGCAAATAAAGATGAAACAAAATCATATAATATACTAACAAACTCAAGCACATTTCATTTCAGGCATTTAGTAAGAAATTGGCGTTTCACATCTGCCCCAAAACATAAGCAAGAACAATAGTAAGACAGTTCTATGACCTAACTATATGTTTTGTGATTAAATCAAATAAATTCAAAATAATCAATAGATGTTGGAGATAATCAGTGGAACCAAGATTAACAATAACTAAGCTGATAGCTTCCTTTTTTAATGCTTAAGAGGACAGATTACCACTAAAATTATCATAATCCCTTCATGAAGGAATGCTTGAACTAGTGTAATTATTTGCACATCTAGAGGTTCAATATTAGGTACATAGGGCAAAGGTTAAACTACTGCTGGATTCAACAGAGACAAAAGTAGATAGTTAAATGGAAATTCCAGTGAGATATAAAGAATAGCAGGCACTAAGTGAAATATGAGACGGTTATCATTTCAACCATCTACTTCTTAAAGAAGTTTATTTATTTCCGACATTTATGGTAGCATGGATCGGAAGCCACTTATCATGTTGGATATTATACCGGAATAATTAAGTTACAGCTCAATCATCATGGAGGTGATCCAGAGCTTGCAAACCATAAGAAAACCATCTAGCATTTCCACCAAAAAGCACTTTGTATATCAAGGAGTTTATGTTAACTGAAAAGGGTTCCAATGGTCCTCTTCCTTCATATTTTTTAGTCAATTCAAGTGTCCAGACCCTTACAAACCCAATTAGTCCTGGAGGTGGGCAGCCCTCCCCTAGTAAACCCACCGGGTAAATTCGGCGCTTGCAGTAGCACGTTGGCAGCCGACTTCCACAGGCCATCCATCACTATAGGGTTGTGCATGCCCCGAACCGAGTACTCAAACTGTGGATCCCTCAACACAAGTCTTTTCCTCCAAATTAAGTGCCCACGCATGTCCCAGCTAAGGATTGATCTGTGGTGCTCTTCCTTCATGCCAAGATAGCCGAGTGAAGTTGGAAAGAATAATTCCTTCTACTTTGTTGTTTAAAATATCATGCAAGGGTTATCTCAATCTCAGCAAATTGACAACCTGGATCTCAGGCTTTGTTAGTAGGATATTACAACAGAATAATTTTAATAAATCCCCTGAAATTAAGTTAAAGTTATTTAGTAGGATAAACTCAGAAGTCATGAAATGAACAAGCACAAGAACAATGATAGATGAGAGAAGACTCAAGCCAAACCACAACGAAATCAAGCAAACGGACAGACGATACAGTCACGGAAGAGGACGCAATGAGCCCCCATCACGAAGAAAGAAGCAATCAAATGTGGTCGACAATGACAGGCGCAGGTGGGCATAGCCAGGTAAGAAAAATGCAAGCGACGCAAGCGCCGGCCAACAAACCTGAGATGCAGCCGTGCCGACCAGCGACGGAGCGAGACCACCGTATAGCCGCCCCCAGCCCTCGTGCTTCACCACCTGAGATCCACAATATCACAAACCACCCACTCAGTCTCCTACATAACGCCGTACTCGAGAACGGAGACGATCGCACCCACCTCCAGCATCTGACGCACGGCGCCGTCTCTCGAGGCGGACTTGGACGGATCGCGCTCCGTCTGCTGCCGAGTGTTCACCTGAAATATCCCATCTATCGTCAGAGATCACGAAGAGGAAGCGAGGAGGAGGAGATCGCGAAGGAAGAAAGAAGACAAAGAGGATCACGGTCTGCAAGGGGTAGGTGATGAGCTGTGCTATGATTCCGCCGCCGGCGCCGGCCAGCCCGTTGATGAGCGCGTCCGACATCGCCTTCCCTTCGAGCACAACTGCTCCGCAGGAGAGTAAGAGAAGAAGGAGAGAAGAAAAGGGGAGGTCGGTGAAGATCAGGGTTAGATCGTTGTCGACGCCATTAAAGTGGGAGAGAAGGGAAGGGAGACCACCGGAGGAGGCAGTGGTGGCGCCCTATACGCAAAGAGACCGGCAATACATCGGCCATTTTCTTGATTAATTATTTGACCCATTGACAAGTCAAATTAAATATTAGACACTTATTTTCATTAAAAATAATCAATTACATTTTTTTTAGAAAAAAATTGAAATTGAAGACTCCGACTATATTTTCATTAAAAAGTTTAATAACTACCTTAATTAATTTTAATTCATTATAGATTTGATAATTTTTTAAATATATATATAATTCATTTTATATACTTATATTCATCACCATACCAAAATTAGAAAACTTTTATCTGCTATGCCAAAAAAAACAAAAAAAAGATGGATTGCCATGAAATTAGATGAGAAATGATTTTTTATAGTGAAAGTGAATGTCTTAGTAAAAATTTGATCATTAATTGAAGATACGTTCGATGTTTGATTGTCAATCGGACACTATCGATAGTCTCCGATCATCGTCCTGAATTAAACTATACCTTGGAAAAACGATAAATCCATCAGAATCGTTGGCAATGGTGAACCCATCGGAATAGACAGTGAATAATACAAGATCGTAATTGCGATGATTCCTGACGAATTCACCGTGCCTTCCAATATATAGTTTAGTTTGGGTGGTGGTCGGAGGCCGCCAATAATATCCAATCAACGATCGGATATCAAATGTACCGTCAATTGACGATCAAAATTTTAACTGAGATATTCACATTCACTAAGCGTATCATTACTCGAAATTAGATACTTTTCCTTTTTTTTTAAGCTGATTTTTGTTTTCAAGTGGACGAATCAGACCAAAGTCAATCTTGATGGCTTTAGAACAAGTACTTCTATTTATTTTCAGTAGTTACACACGAAAATATTTGAGCAAAAAAAAAATTTTCAAATTTTTTTTTGAAATCGTCTAGGATATTTTCGAAATTATAAATCATAACTGCTCTAATACAAAAATATTATCAAAAAAGTGTTTTGAAAAATAAAAATAAATTAAAACGGGATGAAATTAAAAAATGCCCTTTTAATTTTAATCCGAAATATTTCAACTATCATGCAATTCATTCTTACCCTCATCCGCTCCTTCGAGTAAATAATGCATGAAAGTCTCCACAAAATGATCCAATAAATCATCCAGCTAAGGAGCATGAGTAAGTCACTATTCGAAATCTTAACTTCCCACCCTCACACAAGTCGTTCATAAGGTCTTGGATTAGGAACAAATGTTCGATAAAGTCACTATTATCTACCACATGCAACATATGTTATATGCAATTCTCGAGGAACACTTTCCTTGAATAATTGTTTTACCTTCATGATCTGGTGCAGAAACCTCTGCAGTGGCTGACCATTAAACCTCTGTTTTTAGCAACAACAACAAGAACAACACAAGAAATAGGATTTCAAAGTTTTCATCGACAAGAGGGAATGGAAGCTAAATTTTGACAGTGAAGGCTCAATGAGAGAAACTTTCTATTTCTACATCAAGTTCGTCAGATATAAGATTCGAGAATACAATGATTAATTCCGAACTGAATCGTGCATGTGACCTCCAGCCACTTCACAAGTATTATCAAGCAAAGCAAAGCTCCAAAGACAAAAGACTTTAGAAAACTCGATGAATCATGCTTGTACACAACACTTTCACCAGATGGTTAGAAAGGTGGTGACTACCAGACTTGTGATCATGAAAAGTCGAATGCATATGTGGAGCCATGAGAATTTATAATCTTAAGAACTAGTTCAACAGGGTTGCAATTGCCAGAATCCACAAGAGAGAAGAGTGACGGGAAGAATTTACATTCAAAAGAGTTGTTGCATCGAATGGACTAGTTGAAAACGTTGCTCAAGCATCATCAGCATCCCTGCCGCCCATGTGGGTATCATGTGCCACCCAGTACCGGTTAGCATCGGGACCTGTCAATTTAAATCTGCTCCAAGAGGATGAGTATGCTTTTTTTCAATGCTTGCACAAAAATCAATCTAACTCTTTCTTAAAAAAATAGCATGTTTGCCATATATATATATATATATATCTTTCATCTTCAAGAAACCCATAACATTTAGTTAAAGTCGAATACCAAAAGTATCCTTGTATTTTATTTTTTAAAAAATATTATATCCAAAAAAAGAAGAAAAAACTATTGATTACTTTAAAGGCACTTTAATATCTGAAATTTAAAGGATATTGTCAATATAGTCATTATCTAACTATTTTAATAGAGATGAACTCTTCAATGACATATATGCAAGATTTAGAGGTTTAAAATGGTATGTTGGTAAATTTGAAGTTATGCAAAATATAATAGTATGTACACAGGGTAAATATATAGTTTTGCCTTGTTTCCAAAAGATTTACTCATGAAGTGAATTATATTAGCAGTACCTTTCAAGAACAAACTTTCCTTCCTTGTACTTCTGGTTCTTTTCATGAGCAGATATCTGAAATGAAGAATTGGGTTGAGAGTAGACCCAGTAATAGTAAAACTAAATCAAGGAGAAAAAGAAATTGAACTAGACTTTACATATTTCCATCCAAGATTAGAGCCGCAGCCAATGCAGAAAATATCAGAGACGGTGTGCAGCCCAGTCAGCATCATTCGCTCCTCCTTAGTTCCAGACGTCACATTCACACTGTTAAGAAATAAAGTGAATGGTTGATTAAATATCCCAAAGAGTTGAAAAGTATCGACGAAGATAACTTCCATAAAATGAAAAAGATTTTGGGGAGATGATAAAGGTCAACCTTTATTGTTTAAATTTTCTAACTAAAGGGGACTCTTTAGAAAGTATATTGACACAAGTAAATCCAGGACTAGAATTCAATCTGCTTAGGCTCCTACATGCTTAAAACCTGCAAAGCCAGTAAAATAAGTGATGTCCTACGAATGAAAATAACATTGAACAAATAGCACAAATCAGCTCCTACATGCTTAAAACCTGCGAAGCCATTAAATAAGTGATGTCCTACGAACGAAAATAACATTGAACAAATAGCACAAATCACAAGGAATTCGTGAAACCAATAAGCAATAATGGAAAGGAAATCTTACGGTCACAAACCAGCTAAAAAGGCATTGATCCTCTCTAATTGTGTGATTCTCCCTATCAATGTTCAGTTCGAGCAGCAATGTGAAGGTAAATTTTCATGACCGTACTCTAAAAACCCACTACAGCAGTAGTTTGCATCAACAAAACTGTTTTGTCCATTTTCTTATCTATTTAACTAATCTGAATATCTAAACTGGATTGTATAATATTTTTATGCAAAATGTTCACTGAAGTCACAAATCTTGGTAAACTAGTACATTGAATAAAACTAACCACATACGGATTAAAAGACCTGAGGAGAAGTACCAATTTAATTTCTCAGTCGGGTCGTACATGATCTGGACAAACATGTACAAGGCCACCTGGCTACTGGACACCTTAGTTAAGGCAAATCATTTTCCCAGGGACCAAACCATTACTGGGAGGACCTAGGATACCTCACAAACAGCTTAAGGAAAAAGACATGAATGTGGTATTTATAGCAATAAGGTAAAAGTCAGTGTAGCTTGGAAGTTAAGACATTGGGTACTGGCAAAACATGTTGAGCAACAACTGCCGCAAGGAGGTTGCGGATTGTTGCCATTGTGGAGCTATGTCATCAGGGGATAACCAGACGGGCAGCTGAACAACTTCGTGAAGGCACCTGTGAAATCTTCTCCTCCTTCATTATAAAGAATGATGGGGGATAGTTGATGGAGTTTTCATGAGGGTGGTAGTGCCATGTTTGTCAAAGTAGTGTGGTGGTTTTGGGCATGACAATGACACCAGACTAGTTGAAGAGGTAGGATGGGCATGGAACAGTCAACCCACCAAGTACAAGAATAAAGGGGGTGGATGCAACCACCCTACATCAAACCACCATGATGAAAGAGGGGGAGAATGTGGGAATCTATGCCTTTGCTCACCCTTTTCTTTGTTATGTTTCTGTTAAGAATGAAGAGGAACTACTTGTGATTGCATTGGTTTGGAATGTTGTGTGTTCTCTCTTTGTGAGGAAGATACAGAAAATTTTCACATTCAGAAATACCTGCAAAAGGGTCAAGTTGAGTCACTTGTTTACATATTCGTGAGGTATTGTCTACTTTTGAGTATTGTGTTGTATTCATGTAGTGGGTCATGGTGTTAATGATCAACTCAAATATTGCCAAACCCTAGAAAGCAGCATTCACACTACAATGAACGCATGACAAGAACACATGCCTCGATCTGTATTATCATTGCCTACATTTTAACAGGTCAACCATAGTATGAAATCAAATCATAACGACTGTATCAGACCCCAAACAGTTCACAAGTCCTTGAATTGACCAGGAGAAAAGGAAGTGGAAGCTTAGACAGAGGTAAAATGATAAGGCAACTTACACCTTCTGGAAGAGATAAGCCTTCCCATATCTGCAATGGAAGGACTGTACACACAGAAATTGAATAGACATCAATATAGTATTTAACTAATTCATGGAGTGAAAAATTAAACTTAACTATGTACAATTTTACTTGTTCTTTACACCTCTATTCATCAATTTCAAGTTAAATGTCCAAGAAACTAGTTGAACATGTAGCAACACTATGGGACTTGATAATGGGACAACAATAACAGACATTGTCACTGTTTTAATAAGACAAATTGAATACTGAACAGATCACTCAAACTTTCTTCAGCAAATGACCTATCCTATTAAACGCTTCTGGAAAGAGAAACTAATTGTCATTCCTTAAAAGAAATCTCTCTTAAGCAACTGCACATGAATATCTTTACTACTTAATCACAGTAAATGTCTGTTCATGGATCTCAGACAAAATCAGAACTAGTAGGCAGGTATGAAGCTATTCAATAAATATACACATACAAAGCATATTTGCAGAAACAGCAATTTGCATCAAAATTGTCACAATAAGAAGAAACAATTTTTTCCGTTAGCTTAGATTTGATTAGCATATTCCTAAATATCAAACAATTTCAGAAGTACAGAACGATGGTCTTTTCAAATACCTCAATACCTTACACAGCTAGCAGATTACCCAAGAACAGATTTTATATTAGCTTACTCTGACTGCATTTATACAAGGGATAGTATAGACTTAAAATGGCTATCAAAAAGGATGCTTACCATAAAACCCATTTACTAAATCTGGGAATGCAGTGATATTAATTATTAAGCATCACCCTAGAAATTACAAAACCTGATCTCGAGGAAGTCCACTTTCACCAAAATGGAATCTAGAATCTAGGAACAATCTTTGATAGGGACTATGCACCCCAATTTCAATAAGATACTGCAGAGAAGGACGAAAAATTCTGAAATGAGTGGATATATAATGTAAGAGAATCTCCTGGAGAGATCAAGTTCAACTCAAGAATGATTAGCAACCTACCAGATTGAATGATGCTCAATGTATGATATGATTAATCAATTAAAGTTGATAAGTGATCAATAAATAATGAAATCCAAATGTAAATGGAGTTAAAAGTAGGTAACTTGTGGGGCCGGGCCGGTCACCCCAGGTTCGTCTGCTACTTGGTAAACATTTTTTTTTAAAGTAGGTAACATGTGAGTCGTGAATGAGTTCTCACTCCACTGAGATGATTTACACTGCAACATTCTCTATTCTAAGGCCATAGGATGATTGACGTGCTATAACATCTACAATTACACAATCAGTTAAACATACTAATAAAGAGGAGAATGGGAAAAGTTCTCCCTTAAGAAAAATCATGATAAAATGACATCAGTATAAAGTCAGAAGTCAGGTAATAGTAGGTAAAAAGTGGCAAACAACCACTGGATATAATTTCTCTTTTAGCAGTACCACACTGCTTAGTTGATTTAGAATCACGTTCTTAATTTCGTAAATTCTTGATTGACTAATCATCCATCTCAAAAAATTAAGATGTTAGGAAATACCAACTTATACATTACATTAGACCTCCTGCCCTATAACATGTCAAGTTTGATTGGATGATCAGTTGTCCAAAAGCTTGAGTAACAAAATTATAATCTTAGCATCAGGACACAGCTATGTAGCTTATACAGATGTCAATTTACACCAGAAAGAATTTTTAAAATGCTATTGAACTATATGAGAAATGACAAAACTACTATATATTTATCATTTTGAGTTTTTCACCAATCCATAATGGAGTGGCTGACCACAGCTGAAGTTGCAACGTATTAACTTTCCATATTGATAAAAATAGGGAACCATGCTTAATTTACAGAAAAGGGAACATAAATTTAACACCAGCAATAGTGCTGATTTTTGTTGTACCAATTCTTCTACCACCACTTATCATCTCCATTTCCCGATCTCTTTCATCCTATTTCCATTTTCCAGGCTTCCTTTTTTACTCTATCTTCCTCAATCATTTGAGTGCATAGACTATCCCTGCTAGCTAAGAGCATCCCTCCAATAATTGTTTTTGTATGGCATCCACAGACCATTGCTCCAACAACCCAATATTTTTCATGATTGATTGCAAGCAATCATCATCATATTGTTGTGTCCTGATGTGATGCAAAGCTAGAAGCATTATCCCCTAGCATCCATAGCATCATAACATTCAATCAAGTTCCGTTAGTAGGTTCTTTTTACAAATTTGACTTAATCAAAAGAATAGGTAAGATAGATTCCAAGAAGTAGATTTAGATATTTTGGACTAATTATTCAACAAGAAATTGGTATCACTGAATAAATCATTTGTCTTCATCATCACATTGTGTTTGTCATAAATAGTTGGGGTTGGCCACACAGAATTGTATGCCTTCATTAAGCTCTTAAAGGCTATATCAATCATTATTTAATGCTTTTTTATTATATCAATCAATGTTTTCTTCAGTCTCCCTCTACTCTCACACCTTCCACTTTAAAGCTAAGTTTACTCTATGGAAAGGATTAGGGGAGTAGACAAAAGTGCAACCATCAACATGTTTACCTTAGTAAAGGAGATGGAAAGGATAAAAAGGTAATGACAAGATTACCCTTGCTTTCCCATACTCGCCCTTCCCTGGCTACCACACACCTCCCTCGCCTCACCTACAAATATTGCCCTCCCTTTGTCTATAGATGTCACCCACCACCCTCACATTGACCTCACTAGTTGTCCACGCTCGCCACCCCACATCACATCAACCTCACGGCACCCTACCAAACCACTTGCCCACATTGCACCAAAAGGGAATGGACAAAGAGGACATTCTCCCTTACCTTTCACCAAGAGTGCTCACACCCACCTAGTATTGGGCAAATGCTATTTTACTACAAAGTCCTTCAGTGGAATCCTACCTGAGCCCTTTCTGTTCGAATGTTGTTCAACATAAATTCAGAGAGGACCTCAAAATTTGTACTTTCCTCAATTCTCCCTTCCAAATATGTAAATGAATCCTAATGCTTGATGAATTATCAAAAATAATGGATAAAAATGGTTGTTTAAATAGAAATAAGCTTTTGAAGTCCATGTAATTGTTGGGTGTCCCTTGTGATAAAGGAAAATTTCATAAGACTCTGGTATGAGTTGCCATACATTAAGGATTCTAGTCTATCGAGCTATTAGGAAACAACACAAAAATAATGTAGGAGAAACAAGGATATGTGAGGTTACCAAAAGGATAAAACAAAAACAAATTATCTGAGATCAGCAAAGTTTAAAACCAATAAAAGATAAAAGGCTAATAGATTGAAATACTATGAACAAGTTCAAATATGATCAATTACAATCATTAAAGTACAAGGGGTAGAGGGATACATAAAAATTTAGGTAAGTTAGTATTTAAAAAATCCTAAGTAAATTAAATGCATGCGTTTTCCTGTTAGACACTGTAATTGTAAAAATTTTAGTGATCGTCTCCTGAAATATAATTATTCTTTGTAATATATAGAAATGATTTTTTTTAAAAAAAAATCTTTTACGATATATCACTCTTCTCAATTACGAAAATTTAGCTCGGGAACTGCATAACAAATGATGATCTATGGATATACTCTACTCCTTACAGAAAGATCAACTCAAAACTGTCAAATAGAATCGTAGTCGTAATGAAGATCAAAAGAGGGCGCTTTGGAACATGAAGAATGAGCTAGTCCCCGACAGAATCGTAGGTTTTCTAAAACCAAAAAAAAAAAAACTTTGATAAATAACATTCTTCTCGATTAAAAATTGTTAGCTCGGAAGCTGCTTAACATTGATGATCAATGCTGCAATCATGGCCCATTTCAGAAAAGCTTAACTACAGAACGTAGCCACGGAGATAAAGAGAAGACGCTTTAGAACACGAAGAATGGGGCAGTCCCCAAAGGTTAATCAGAAAAAGACACAAACCTTGGAGACGAGGTCGAGAGAGAGGGCAAGGTGGGTCTGGCAATGCTTGCAGCTGTAGAACTTGTCCTCGAGGCTAATCAGAAAAAGCCGCCCCATCCTACCTCTCTTCTTCCCTGCTTCCCAAATGCCGCACTCCGATATCTAGCTCACCGCAGCCCTTCCGCTGCCAAAACCTCCTCCGCCTCCTCGACTCAACAAATGCCGAACGAATAGGAGACCGACGGCCGCGCGCTCCGCCCTATGAGCGACGATGGATCGTCGGGGACTGGATCGGAGGAGCTGGAGTATAAAAGAAGCGAGAGTTTTCCGAGGTGCAGGGATTGAACAAGAGGGCGAACGACAAAAAAGACGAAATCGCTCGCCCCAGCGCCCCCGCCGCACCCGAACGAGCCGATAAGAGTGGAAGCGGAGGCGAGATAAGGCGTGCGGGAGAACTGAGAAGAGAAGAAGGGCGGAGACGGTTCACAAATGGGCTGCAATGGTGTCATGCCACGATAGCTGTTTTCTGATTTAATAAGATGGCGGCTGAAATCAGTAGGCGAGAAGGGACGAGTTCTACTGTGTTTCTTGTTTCGTGTTGACACCTAACTAGTTTTTCGTACACCGTTACATTATTTTTCTATCTATCGAAAGAGCAGCACGTCCGATTATATATTTTTTTAATTTTATCCCTATTAACAAAAATTAATACTTTCTTTCTCTTTCCTTTATCATTTTTTATTCTTCTCTCTCGTTTTTTTTATACGTGCATGTATAATATAAACTCCATAACATTTAAGATTATCTAAATATCAATCATATATAAATCATCAGATCCACATTAAACCTGATATCAATGTATATCAGACTCATCATGAGTTTTAAAATGGATCAAATTGAACATGTATAAGTTTCAATCAAAATCCATTGATCGATTTAGAAATTTCAGATTACAATCATTTCAGATCCTATGTATACGGGATCGGATGACCGTCTAGAGGGGTGAATAGATGTTGACCCTTAATTCACTCGATTTTGTCCTATACTTGTTAGTTTGCACAACAACAATATAATTAAAATAAACTAAACAAGGAGACAAACTTTTTAACGTGATTCAGAAAATAAAACTGCTACTCCACAACTAATTAACCATAAGGTAGATGATCTCGATCCGTAGGTGAATGAGTCCTCGAAAAACCTCCAGCTAACTTGTGTAGCTCCTTGTGGGTGGAAAAATCTAGCCACAACACCGCACACACACACAAGAGCTTGATAGACTACTAATAGGAGTTAACCACCACTAATTTTATCAACCTTACTCAAGCAAACCGAGTTCTCTTAAATAGAACTCGTTTGTTGATCCAGTTGTTACCAGTCGACTGGTGTCAACGCCAGTCGATTAACAACTGTCGAATTCGAACATTACAACCCAATATTCGAATTCAGTCGAAATCAGTTGACAGATCTTTCTGTGGTCACAACTAGTCGATTGATCACATACCAATCACTGGTAAATCCCTAAACCTAGGATTTCCCTTCTCAAGTACATTTCACTCGCATTTAGCGCTCACGACGCACTTAACTCCTCTTTGCAACCTTGACTATTGCCTTCAAGCCTTTTTCATTTTGGCTCTCGTTCCTCGGATGCATACAAGCCCACGGCTCGTCTTCATGTCATTCTTCATATATGCCACGAAGTGGGCTTCTCTCGGCTTATCATTGTTGCATTGTCCACGGTCCCTCGGATGCTCCATCCTTCATCGGACCCGAAGCCATCAAGCAGAGTCATATGTGTATCCTGCAAACCTGCATACTCAAATACACATATCAAATACAAGGGTGAACCTAACTTAAACTCTTTGCCCAAACATCAAAACACATGGTGACACGGATCATAGATTGCCTCAATAATCTCCCTCTTTTTGATGTTTGGCAATACGTTTAAGTTAGGGAAAACAAATAGCAAATCACAATGCTAAAAACATTTGGACTTACTTTGCCAAATACACCTTGGACTTACACCGTCAATTCATATGCAAATGCAATACAAACAATGCATGAAATCTTATCACAAGGTTTCCTCTACACCTACACCCATTGAGCTAGGATTTTTATCAAGGACTTTTTAAGAACCTATCCCTAGGCTCCCCCTACACTTGGACTTATCAAGGGCTTTTTAAGACCTATCACAAAGCTCCCCTTTGCCAATTAATGAGCAACAATGCTCCCCTTTTATCTAAGCTCCCGAGCCCCTTGAGCTAGGATTTCTTGCAAAGGTACATAAGATTTTCCAAATGAAACCTTAATTCTCCCCTTTTGCTATACATCAAAAAGAACTTCAACAATATCTCAATTATTGGATTCATTAACTCCTAATGATCATAAATAGTGTGTATTAACTCCCTACAAGATTTTACACTTGTTTACAATTATTTGAACACTTTTTGACTTGCTAAAAATAGTCTCAGCATGTATCAGTCGACTGATCCCATCGAAAAAACTTTACAATAGCTTTCTCATTCTAGAAAGCATTGTTACCAGTCGAATACTCCTCTATACCAGTCAACTGACACCCTGAAATTGGCATTTTAGTATTTCTGAACTCAATTTCGGAAATGCACCAATAATTCCATAATTATCCAAAAATTTCTAAATTTTGTGGAGAGATTTATAGTACTCATGCCTACTTGGAAAAAAATATATATTTAAAAATGTATATATCTCGGATCCCAAAATTGACACAAAACTCAAATTTATCTAAATGGTTCAATTGAACTTTGACCTAAAATCCTAGTTTTGACTTCCTCTTGATGTATCTGCAACCACAATGCTTGTCTAGCATTGGTTTATATGATATCTATACATCAAAAACTAATTTTCATGCAATATGATCCAATGTCATATTTCTTACATGAAACTTAAACCACCTGTGTCAAAACCCAAAGATTGAGATTCAAATTCATCTTCAAACCCTTTGGCACACTCCGTATTCCATCTAGACTCCCAAGTGATAACCACCTACGATCCATTGATCATGGGTCCCAATTAGCTCTTTGAGCTTCCCCTAGAGTTCCTAGTCTTAGCCACCTCCCTAAATTACTCATTCACAATTGCTAGGTCACACCAGTGTACCTCCGGTGACCCTTGGCTTACAAAAGTGACATTCTTAACCTTAAACGCCTTGTTCTTAGTTATAGTTTTCTTTTTGCCCTTAAATGACTTTCCCTTGCCATTTTTGGACTTCCCACCCTTGTCATAGTTATATGTTACCCTAACATATATCTTTTCATTGACCTTGGATGACTCTCCCTTGCCATTATCGTTTGTCATTCTAGTATATGATTTTTCTTTGGCATTGGAGGACCTAGATCGGTATCTCAAACCCGATCTATCATTGTTGGGTTTTTACTACCCAACACCATACCCAACCCTTTAGATCCAATAATAAATCTATCTAGGGTTTTCTCCAATTTATGAAGCTTTGGTTTCAATGCTTGATTTTGTCTCTCTAAGATTTTAACCCTAGAGTCAACATATCCACCTTGGGCATTTCTAGACCTACCTATGTGTTTAGGCATATGTCTCCCCTTCTTAGGATTTATACCTTGGTCCTTAGGTTTGTCATATCTATGACTCTTATATCACTTGTTGGGATCGATAGATGGCTAGAGGAGGTGAATAGCCACTCACCACCAATTTCTTCGGTCTTCTTCCTACAGTATTAGTAGCGCAAGCGGAAATATAATTAAACTAAAACTAACAAGAAGACAAACCGATTTAACGTGATTCGGAGATGACGGTCCTACTTCATGGATGTCCGTAAGGTGGATTATCCCTATCTGTCCATGGATTAGTCACCGGAGAATCTCCGGTTAGCTCATGTAGCTCCTTGTGGGTGGAGAAACATCATCACAACCTCAACCAAGACCCTCTTGCCACCACAAAAACACTTAAGCACAAGATGACTACTAATTAGGGTTAACCACCATTAATTTCGTCAACCTTGCTTAAACAAACCGAGTTCTTTTAAATAGAACTCGTTTGCTGATCCAGCCGTTACCAGTCGACTGGTGCCAACAACAATCGATTGACAACTGTCAAATTCGATCGTTACAGCCCAACCTTCGAATTCAACCGACACCAGTCGACTGTATAGAAAGATCGGTCGACTGATCTTTTTGTGCCCTCAACCAGTCGACTGATCCCATACCAGTCGACTGGTAAAACTCTAAACCTAAGGTTTCCCTTCTCGAGTATATTTCACTTGCACTTGGACCCTCATGACTCATTTGACTCTTCTTTATAGCCTTGATTATTGCCTTCAAGCCTTCTTCGCTTTGGCTCTCATCCGTCGGATGCATACAAACCCGCAACTCGTCTCTATACCAACTTTCGCGTATGCCTCGAAGTGCCCTTCCACAACTCATCGTTGATGCCTTGTCCATGGTTCCTCGGATGCTCCATCCTTCATTGGACCCGAAGTCATCAAGCTGAGTCATATGTGTACCCTGCAAACTTGCATACTTAAATACATATATCAAATACAAAGGCGAATCTAACTTAAACTCTTTACCTAAACATCAAAACACACGGTCACACTGACCATAGATTGCCTCAACAAGACCTTAATAAGTAACTATTCAAACTACACAACAAAAAAAAAAACTAATTTAGCGACGAAAAAATTCATAGCAAATTAACGACGACATGTAAAAAAATAGTTGTCACTAATTAGCAATGAACTTTATAACAAAAAAAATGTTCCTAAATTAGTAACAAAAATATTTCATCACTAAATTCGTTGTAAATATTATATTTGTTATAAAATTTGTCATTAAATTTAAAGATTTTTATGAAATTTAAAAATAGGTTGGGATCTCAAATTTGGTGACGAATTTTGGATTCATCATTAAATTGGCAAAGAATGCAAAAATCATTGCTCAATTTAAAGATCTTCGCCAAATTTAAAAATAGACCAAGATCTCAAATTTAAAGATGAATTCTGGATTCATTACCAAATTGGCAACGAATCAAGAAATCATCGCCAATTTGGCGATGAATACAAAATTTATCGCAATTGGTAACGAATCCCGAATCCGTCACCAATTTGGCGATGAATCTGTAATTCATCAACAAATGGGCAACGAACTTGGTGACAAATTAAAATTCGACGTCAAAAATCCTAGCTTAACATGTTTGCGTTCACCCTCACCCCTAAATTGCCCGATCCCCCAACTCTACCGATCCCCTAAAATACCTCCAAAGTCGACGGTGACAACGACGGTGATGACAAACTTGGTGAAGTGCGGTGGTAAGCTTCCTCCCCTCTCCTCTCATTTGGCCTTCCCTCATCGACCGGATCTGTCCATGGTGAGGTGCGACAGCGGTCAGTCATGACCGCGAGGTGCAATGGCCACCAACCGTGACCTTGAAGGCTAGCTCAGGCTGGGCGCAAGGAGGTTGGCACCTGCAACATCTGATGCTGACCACGAGGAGATTGGATTTTTCTAAAGTGTTTCTTTTTTTGTTTTAAGGTACTTTTCTTACATTAGATAACTTGCTTGCTATAGTAATATTTTATTGGCGACTGAATCTTGCAGAAGTTTGTTCATATTCTATGTTTCACTAGTCATGAGTACTTTTTTGGTATTAAACACCAATTTAGCAAACAATCCATAAATCATTGCCAAATTGTTGGCGAACTTGGCGACGAATTAAAATTCATCATAAAAAATCCTAACTTAACATGTTTACTTTCGGCGTCCCACCCCTAAATCGCCTGATCCCCCAACTCCTCTGATCTCCTAAGATATATACCTCCTGAGGCAACAGCGACAACAAGCATGGTGAGGTACCACGGTAAGCGTTCACCCTTCTCATCTCCCCTTTCCTCACCGATCGAATTTGACCGCTGCGAGATGCGTCAACTGTCAGTCATGATCGCAAGGTGCGGCAGTTGCCAACCTTAACCTCAAGGGTTGCCTCAGGCTGGGCGTCAGGAGGTAAACACCCGCAACATCTGATGTTGGCCATGAGGACATTGGATTTTTTTTTTTGAAATTTTTCTTTTTTGCTTTTAAGATACTTTTTCTTACATTAGGTAACTTGTTTGCTATTGTATTCTTTTATTGGCAGCCAAATCTTGAAGAAGTTAGTTCATATTCCTTGTTTCACTAGTTATGGGTAGTTTTTTTTTTTTGGTAAATGGTGTGTACTGACTTTTAGTTTTTCCTCCTCTATAATGTAGGCGAGTTAAGGGTGATTGGACACCACAAGAGGTAACGGGCTTTTGATTAATCTTAACTCATTTTTTTAAAGATTAGTACATAGTCTAATCCGATCGAATGTCTAGCCCTCATTGACCACCCTTTTATCAGGCTGACCAAGCTTTGCAGGGCCGAGCAAAGGGCCATGAAGGTAGTCAGAGGCGGCCTCGTCCACAGGGGGTTTGATGGTCGCAGGGCCGAATGGTGGAGGGGGTTGGCCGGCGCCTCTTCCGGGCCCAAGGTTGACTAGACGCAGCAACCACTTCGATGTCGATCGGCTTAGGCTGTGTCTTGCCAACCAAGGGCTAAAGAGCTTTTGGGATGACCGCCTCGTCGGGCACCTGTTGACTCAAGCTCCCGCTGATCAGATGGGTCTCGTCGCCAGACACCGTCACTTGGTCGTGTGGGGGTACAACTCACTTTGCCAACTCGACTGTTGCTCGAGCTTCCAGCTCAACCTCCTCCAGACCAAGCATCTCCTCAAGAGTTGAGTCCTACATTGTCTGAGCTGCAAGACAGGAAGAATTTTAGTTAGCACAAAAAATGTTCGATAGAAAAATAAAAACTTGTTAAACGAAGCAGGCAGAGTGATCGGGGTCTGGCTCAAGCCAACGATGTATAGCATGGCGTCGCCGAGCAGGCGGACACCATGAAAGCGGAGACCCCCGATCCTTGAGAAGGCTAGCTGGCACACTGGATCTGAGCGATAATTCTTTCCGACGATTGACTGGGCGGGTAAATCTTCGATGCAGTCGGTCGGCCAACTGGGGACAAGAGTGGTGTTAATGAAGAAGTAGTGGGGTTTTCAACCCTTATTGGAGCTCGAGATTTTGTCAAGATAGGCTGACTTGGTCCGAGCTTAGAAGAAGAAGTTCCCGGACTCTTATTTTTTGGGTAGTAGAAGAAGGGAAAATTTTAGGCCGAAGAGGCACTCGGTAAAGGGTGAAAAGAATAATGGTCCCGTAGAGGATGCGGATGGCATTGGGGGGCAACTAGGAAAGGGGTATCTAGAAGTATATACAAGCTTCAGCGACAAAAGGATAGAGGGGAAACCTAAGCCCGACTAGAAATTGGTCTCGGAAGACAGTAAAGAGGCCAAGTGGCAGAAGATGGGGTTGGCCATGGTTGTTAGGGATTATTAGGCGATAATCGCTGAGCACATGATACTCCTTTCAGAGGTGTCAAAGTCATGGTTGCCTATAGTGAACACGGATGTAGTATACCACCGGCTAGGAATGGAAACCGGGGCAACCATTGACTCGACATAGGGTGTCTAGTCGGGTGGGGTGATAGGATGGCCTAAACCGAATCTGGTCGGACAAGCTGATCGGACAGACACCTAAAAACTAAGCTAAATAGAAAATGAGAAGTTTGACCGGGAATGCCGGTCGGAGGACTAACCCGGGGGAAAAGGCAAGGTTGTTGAGGTTGCTGGAAACATCGTTCACCGAAGGATAAAAATCACCGTAAGTTGCAAAGCACTAGAAGAAAGGAAGGAGGAGGGCGAAGCAAATGAGAACGCCTCGTTGCTAGGGGCTATTTATAGGGGAGCCCCTAGCATCATAATCATCTGATACTCCTCGGGGATATGGAGGGATTTGATATCAACCGTGAATTTCCCCCAAGAAGACCTCGGGAAATCACGTCTAACAGCACGCGTGGGTTCTGACAGGAGAACGCCTCGTTGCTCGGCTCGCCCCGTTACGGGACAATGCGTGGCACTGCAGTTAATGTGGGATGGGCTCGAGGCGACGTGCGCCATCATGAAGACATAGGCAGGAAAGCGGTTAGGGCGAGGCTACCATATCAAGAAGTCTTGTGGAGAGAGAAAGGTGATGTCAGCCACAACAAAAGATTCCCGACCGAATAGTCCAATCAATTGGACTTGTTGCCTTCTTCGACTAGACTCAAGAGGAAGGCTTATGATCCAGTCAGATGTCTGACCCCTATTGACCGGTCCCTTTTGTGGGGTTGACCAAGCTTCACGGGGTCGAGTAAAGGGCCACGAAGGCAGTCGAAGGAGGCCCCGGATGGTCTGCAAGGGATTGGTCGGTCATCCAGTCGGCTAGCTGGCCAACCGGGGCATCTAACTCATGTGAACAAGTAGAAGTTTAGTCATTTCGCCACCGACCGAGTCCCCCAACCCGCCAGTCGACTACACCTCCTCTCGACTGGAAGGCCTCTCCGTTCATTCGACCATGCATCACGCTTTGCTTGTAAGAGCTTCTAAGGGGGCCCTGCCCCTCCTCTCGAAGAACCTATTCCATCGGTTGGTCGGTCATGGCCAAAAGGGAAGCGTCTGGGTGACCTGCGAGCCGTTGAGAATATCATATGGAAGATACGGTTTAAAGGCAGCAGGCGTACGAATAGATTCTTCAGATTCGCCAAGCCCTGCATGAGAACAATAAGTCGACGCACGCCGACTAATGTCTCAGACCATTAAAAAATGTGGGTGATTATACAACTAGGCCTGACTACTAGTCAGTAGGGTGACAGATTCGTCCCCTTCTTAGCCAGCAAATCCTGCCCTCAAATTTGAGCATTTAAGTCTGACAGGATCCGTTGGTAGGTTTTGGTCTGCCACCCTCGCCCATATAAGGCTCCTCATTCCTTCACGCACAGGTATGCTCTATAGTTCTTCTACTATTCCTTTCCTATTTTTTCTTCGCCGGAGTTATGACTTGATCATCGGAGTACTTACGTCGGGGACCCCCTGGCAAGCCTCTAATAGTCATTTTTCTTACAGTTTATGAGCATCCCTCACTTCTCCAAGACATTCGACCGGTTTTCTCGAACTTCCGACCGGTGAGTCAATGGTCAATCTTCGGTCAACTTCTTAGTCACGTCATCAGTAGGTCACCCTCCTTACTTGCCGACAAGATCATAGTCCATCTTATTTGTTATTAGATATCTCTAAGTTGAGATAAATAACTTATATTTGTTTAAGATCGGTATATAGATCATCTTATTTGTTTTTAGATATCTCTAATTTAAGATAAATAACTTATAATTTTCATCTGATTTGCTCTAACGGTGATACATGAGTAGTAAATATTTGTTCAATTATTGAAGACAACTAGAACTTGCACCACTCATTTCAAAAATGAAATTCTACCCTGTTGCATCAAATATTATCCTCTGATTGGATTTCATTGATCATAATAACTATGATCCCCACTAATTAAGATTATATGTTTCATCCATAATCCTCATCAAATATGAATAGTTCATCATAACATGTCTAATTATAATAATTTAGGATAAAACTAAATCTACAAAGATATTCTCAAACTTTATCACACTCTAAATTTATTGTTGTGACACTTTCTGCATGGACACCTTATCTTATCTACATCCATAAAATCATTACTATAAGTAAATTCCAAAAATTATTCCAACCTAATAATAAATTCATCAGTTAAACCATTAGAGGTAATTTTAGACTTTTAATTTATTAATATATTAATCAAAACAACTACAAATAAAAACTAATAACTCATCAACAACAAATAAAAATTAGCAATTCATCAACAACAGTAACATAATTAGCTTGGTGTTAAATTTATATAATAATAAGTAATATTATAATAATGAAGCGGTTGGATTAAATCCAAACCCTTGGATTCAATTGAGGGGCATGGATGGTTAAACAACTTTTTATTTATTTATTTATTTATTTATTTTTTATTCACGGTTAAGCTAATAAGATATTTGTTTTTAAAGTTTAGGGGTTAGATTATGATATTCAAGCTAAGAAAAAATTAAAACGAAAAAATTTTAGATGCTCATGAGATATAATATATAGTATTTTGGGTACATAATTTTTTTTTTAAGGTTTAGGTTTAGAATTTAGGATTTGGGGTCTAGGATTTAGTTTAGAATATAGTGTTTAGGATGCATAATTTTTTAAATTTCTTTTAGGGCTTATGATTTAGAATTTGGGATATGATATTTAATGTGATAGGATTTAAGGAATTAATGATTTATAAAGGTCCCTGGATCATTTCTCGATGCCTTGAGCCCCTGTCGCGCACAAGCGCCCCACGCAAGATATCATTATCCATAAATAGGTGGTTTTTTTTATAACTCTTAGTAACCACCCATAAATAAGTTTTAATAACCACTTTCTGATAACTTTTAATAACACTTACTTTTATAAACGAGAAAAAATATTTTCGATATCAAACTTAGTTTTTTTTTTTGACATTTGGAATATTAAACTTTAAAAAAAGCTTTTTAGTCACAAATTAACATTTTATTTTTATTTTATATATGGTTGACATTCCTGATTGAGTTGTAGTGTTTAAGCTAAAAAAATTAAGAATCGAAAATTCTTACGATTCACCTTCCCAATTGGGTTATAATATTCAAGCTAAAAAAAATTAAAAATTAAAAATCCCTGGGTTCACCTTCCAAACTAGGTAATAATGTTCAATCACAATTTTTTTTTAAAAAAAAACTTGAAATGTCTTCCATTGCATGATATTAAAATTATTACTTTTAAAATTTGGGATTAAAAAAAGGTAACGTCCAACTTTAAGACTATAAAAGTCTTTTAAAAAATTTGGTATCAGAATCATCAATTTAATATCAAATTTAAGACTTGAAGAGTACGCGCCCCTTTTATAAACAGGAGATAAGAGGAATTTTATTTAAAATAGAACCCTTGATTTTAATTATCTTTCAATCCAACAATCATCATATTGCCATCTTTTATATTAAAGTCTTTCTCTAAATGGGGCGCGCAACCGTGGGATTCTTTCTCTAAATGGGGCGCACAACCGTGGGATGTTAGACTTCTAGACCGCCCACCGTGAATATTTCCCGATTTGTCCTAATGGTCAATGGGAAACTTTCATGGGGTCAGGCCGGGCCAATCACCCAGGTTGAACGTTACCCAACTTGATTAATTATTTTCTTTTATATTATAGTAAAATAATATTTTATCTTAAAGTCATTTTTCAAGAATTTTTTCTTCATGGAGTACAATCATAGGATATTAGACTTCTAGATCGCCAATCGCAAGTACTTTCTGATTTACTTTGATAGTCGATGGAAAACTTTCGTAGAACCGAATGATCACCCTAGGTTTAATAATTATCGGATTCATTATCTTTTATATTAAAGTCAATTATATAACTTACAGATTATTAATAAATAATCTAACACATAATGTCTATACCAAAGAATCCTTGTAGTGAGGCTTTTGGCTTTGGGCGTGCCTTGCAAATTTCTTGATATACCTCAATAAGGGGAGAAGGCAACATTGTTGAACCCTAAACACTAAAGAAATGACTTCGTATAGGACTTCTGAGGTCATCCATTCATCATGTACTTATATTCTCGATTATAAGTAATGAATATGGAATGAATATGCTAGAAGTGACTTGGCGACCTAAGCACCTCAAGGTCAAAGATAGCGAATGAACATGTTGCCAACTTAACAATGATTTCAACTTTAAAGTTTAGCTCTCTTAGTATATATATGGACAACGACACTATCAACTTTAAAGCAACTTGATTTTGAATTGCATAACGTACTACAAACTATTCCAATCCAATACTTTCTATGAACATCTTCTGCAATCATAGTGTTGCATTTTCAAGGAATCTTACTAGTTGTGAAATTTTAATGTAGTTTGTTAGACTCTTGACTCTCCAAATTGATGTTAAGTCAATTTGAGCCGAGTAGATAGCTAAACAAGTTTAAGCACATACTTGGTCATTAGAAGACGTGTAGGCATGGTCTCAAGGCTCCCTTCGATAACTAACATATTGTGAATGTTTTTCCAAAAATTGTGGGGTGTGTTAGAGTGGCCGCCAAGATGACGATTTTATCTCTGCCACAGAAAACATTTATTGATCCTCATTGACATATCCATTGTCACTACAACTCTCTTACACCCCGTTTGAAAATTTTAAGTAATGAAATTGAATTTAATTGAATTTCATTGTGAATTGAATTGAATTTTTATGTTTGGAATGAGTTAGTAAATAATAGAATTCAATTAAATTTCTTGATTCAGAATCTATCATAATTGAATTGAATTCTTATATTTTTTATCATTTTGTTCTTCATTTGATGATGCGACGGTGGAGGTGCGCTTGAGCTCCGGTGGCCGACGGCAACAATGGATGGACGATGGCAGTGGACGGACAACGACAATGGAGGTGCGGGCCTCAAGTGCAGCAGGGAGTGGTCTTGGTTCTCCGCATGGGAGAAGGATGTGCACGGGAGAAGAGCTGCGCACAAACGAGAGAAGCCGAAAAACACATATTTAAATGGAGGATTATTTAATAATTTTAACTTCTCAAATGAATTTCCTTCACAATGATTTATTTTGAAGAGTTTAAATGGAATTGAATTTCAATTCCTTATCAATTTTTTGTTAAAAATTTGTGAAGAAAGGTGGAATTGAATTCAAATTCCGAAACAAATTCAATTTTATCCCTTTCCAACTGAGCGGGTTAAAGATGAGAATTCAATGGGCGTATTTTGGTATAATAATATATTTCCAAACAAAACCGAGAGCTATTATTATTTGCTCAAGTTGGCAAGACTTGAAGAAGAGAGATCAACTACAAAACAACTCTCTCACACTGAGCATTCTCTCTTTTGCTTTGAGTATGTTACAGGGAATTGAACTGAACTGTGTGATTCGACAAGGCAGTGTCGTCAGCGGTGGTGCGGCGGCGGCGCGGTGCTCTGCGGTGGTTGCGGCTTGGGGCACTGGTAGCACTTAGCGAAGAGCCCGAAGGTGTCCACCTGCCTGATGAAGTTGGTCATGCTCGCCCATCCGCCCAGCCCAAACCCCACCACCAGCACCCACACCACCACGAACGAGTTCACCATGAACATCGCCGTCCAGCTCGGCAGGAAGAAGGGCGGCTTCTCTGCGGCATTCTGTCGTACAGAATCCCGTGAATTGGTTTACGATTAGATCGAGGAACTGTTCATGGAGGAAATGGAGATTCGGAATGGCTGGGTACCTGTCTCGCGGACGATGTGCGGTAGGTGAGCATGTGGGCTGCGGCGGGGATGATGTAGACGGTGAAGCTGACGAGGAGTGCGCCGACGGCGGAGTTGATGGGTCCGAAGAAGGGGAAGATGATGGCGAGGAACCAGATGGGGACGACGACAGGGAGGCGGGCGAGAGCGCGGAGGCAGATGCTGGTGGTGGCGTGCACCCCGATGACCTTCTCCCACACGAAGTAGAGCGGCGTGCAGGCGAAGCCGAAGGTGATGAACTGGTGGATCAGCATCAGGATCACCGCCGCGTCCCGCCACCCGGACTGCGGCAGCAGGGAGAAGGCGTTGGCGTGCGTCAGCAGCTGGTCGCCGAACGCCCAGTACGCCGCCGCCGCCGACGGCAGCGTCAGCGTGAACACGTACAGCGTCGCCAGCAGGTAGATGTGCTTGAACTTCTGGGGCTTCCACATCGCGTGCATGATCTCCCTGCGCCGATCAACGTCAGCCGCTTCGAGATGGAAAAAAGAAAAATCGGATCTTGGAGCGACACTCACACGGTGACGGCGTGGCCGCCGAAGGTGTAGAGGATGTTGGTGGCGCCGGTGAAGTAGAGCACGAGCTTGGTGGGACCCGAGTGCGCGACGCCCTCCGCCTGGCCGTTGACGACGGCGGCGATGGTTAGGTACCAGGCGGTGTAGGTGGTCATGCCGAGGCCGAGGAAGGACCAAATCCGATAATTGTGGAAGGAGGGGATGAAGACGGTGGTGGCGCAGCACGCCCCGAATATATACGTCCATGTCCTCTTGTCCAAACGATCGTTGATGTAGTAGATGTTGCTGCAAGAATTAATAATCCAAATTCAGCCATGGGCGAATCGAAGAAAGATGGAGCATGAAATCGGTACCTTGCGCAGGCGATGAGCTGAATCACGGAACCGAAGAGGAGGAAGGTGCAGTTGAAGGCGAGGCCGGCGGCCTTCCAGTACGGCCCCAGAAGTCCGTCGAGCACCTCAAACCACTGCAAGAAATCAAAAGAAGAAAAGGATTTTTCATGGAAGAAAAGAAGAAATTAAAAGATCGGATCTTTGAACGGAGGAAAGGGAAGTCGACTCGCCTGGATAACGTGGTTCTTGAAGCTGACGCTTTCCTTCTCCTTTCTCGACCGGTACTCGACGTAGAGGACGCTGATGAGGTACGCCGTCCAGCTTCCGAGGAAGCCGTAGAAGATCTGAAGGACCACTCCCGACGCCATGCCCAGCTGCGAGAACGAGTACGGAAGCGTCAGCAGCACCTGCGCCACCTGCGGAGAACAATCGCCGCCCGGGAAAAAAAAACGATTTTGATCGCTGAAATCAAGGAAAAATCCAATCTTGACGAAGGAGTACTTGATTGGAGGCGCAGCTGAACCAGGCGTCCCAGGCGGAGCCGCCGTGCCAGAGGAAGCTCCTCGCGCTGAAGGCGGAGGCGAACTCCTGCTCCTTCCCGTATCCACCGCCGTTCTCCCTCCCCGTCTCGTCGCCGAAGGGCGTAATGTCTCCGGCGACTATCGCCGCGGCTTCCTCCGCTTGCTTCTCCGGCAGCATCCTTCCCTCCCTCTCCTGTTCTTCCCTCGAGAAACAGAATGAATATACACAAACTCAACCGCCGGTCGACTTCTTCCTCCACTCCCGAGATTGTCAGGCGGAGATGATTCCAGCTCCGCCGAGCGTGACGGAAAAGCGGAAGCGACAAAAGAAGTGGTCAGCAGGCGTTTCTTCCTCGACTGAGCTCATGCGCTTCGCCTTTTGCCATTTGTTGCAGAGCAATTGATGGAAGCTCTTTAAATGCACTCATGGCAGTTCAAGCTCGGACTTCACTTTTCTTCGCCATCGATCTGCCACGGAATAAAAGCTCTCGCCGGTTGCTTTCCTCGCAAGTTTCGCATTGGATCAAACATCATTCTCCCCTGACTCAAGCACCGGCACGGGGAGATCGATGCATCGGAGATTCTCCGAGGTTTTGGCGTGGTGGTGGTGAACCATGGAAACAGGGGAAGACCGGAAGTCGAGGGGGTTCGACCGGAATGAAGGTGTACCCTCTTCGCATTATTAGCCAAGAGATAATTTGAAATAATATTTACATCGATTAAGAATTAAGCTATGGTACACTCAGTGAAAAAATTTAATAAAATGATTAGTAAATGATGTGGCATTTTACATTCACATATCCGATTATCGCTCGGACATCATCGGCGGCCTCCAACCGCCGCCCTTAATCAAACTATACCCTAGGGGGCACGGTGAATCCGTCGGGGATCACTGCATGTAAGCATCACGTCATTCACTAAACTTTTCCTTGAGATTTTTCACTGAACATATTATTTTCCTAAGAATTAATCATGTCTCACACATGACAAGCTCCACTCAAGTACTAACACGGCTATACTCATGGGAGCAAATATCTCTTTGTTTACGAATAGATCTTAGCCAGTACTATGAAATTCTATTAAGGTGCTATCAAATTATACTATAATACGATCGAATTATATCGTAGATGCTATTGAATTTGCACTTACACATGTATACTTCGTATTGTATTTAGCGTGTGTGTTGGTTTAGTTCTTTTTTAGTATGTGTTAGTAAGAACAATGTGGTGGCTTTAACGAGTTACTATAGTTAGCCTTGAACACTAATTCGTTGGTCTTCATCCAATATATTAGTCTCCGACTTGACACGACTCGAGTTGTTCTTGAAACGATTCAAAACCAATTAAGTAGTATCATGTCTATTCTCGCACAATGTCAAGTCGTGCCAAGCACAACTCGAGTCGTACTCGACAAAAACCTAAATCCAACTCAATTGATGCAATCTAGTATCGTTAGACTAACAACCATTTGTGAATATCATGATAAGATCATGATAAATAAGCACTTGATTGATGCTTTAAATTAATCCTTACTTATCCATCACTTCACTTGCACTCGTTAATCTCCTTTAACACTACTTTTATAGGTTCCTTCCTGTGATTTCCCTCGAGACCTCGTCGATCAACTTAATTAAATATCTAGGTCGATCAACTCCACTAATAATGAATAATTATTAGTTGTTAATAAACAATCCTCATGTGAGAAGTATTGTCAATTGATCCTGTCGACAAGCGAAGATCGATTCTCCTTCGGATAACTCGATCTGGATCAAGTAAGTCTTCAGTTCTTCAAAAGCCCGGTCATATTCAACATCTCACTGGAACTTAGTGGCCTTGCGCAGAATCTTGAAGAAGGGCAGACTTCTGTCAGCTGACCGAGATATGAATCGGGAAAGGGCAGTTATCCTTCCGGTCAGGCGCTGAACTTCCTTCAGGTTCCGGGGTGGAGGCATGTCCAGCAGAGCCTTCACCTTTCCGGGGTTAGCTTCTATCCCCCGCTCGGTCAGGATGTAGCCCAGAAATTTTTCGCTTTTAGCTCCGAACAGGCATTTCGACGGATTGAGTTTAAGGTCATACCTTCGGAGAGTGCAGCAGGTCTCCCACACATCCGCTATCAGGTCGGCAGCTCGGAGGGACTTGATGAGAATGTCATCTATGTACACTTCTACATTCCTCCCGGGCTGCTCCTTAAAAACCTTGTTCATCAGTCTTTGGTAGGTTGCCCCTGCATTCTTGAGCCCGAAGGGCATAACTGTGTAGCAATAGGTACCCTCGGCCGTGACGAAACTGACATTCTCTTGATCCTCCAAGGATAAGGGCACTTGATGGTATCCCTGGTAGGCATCTAGCATGCAGATGAGCTCGCTTCTCGCCGTGGAGTCTACCATTTGGTCAATCCGGGGGAGTGGGTAGCAGTCTTTGGGACAAGCCTTGTTGAGGTCCCTGAAGTCTATGCACACTCTCCACTTATCCCCCGGCTTGGAAACCAACACTATATTGGCTAGCCAGGCCGGGAACTGCACTTCTCTGATATGTCCTGCTCTTAGCAGCCGCTCCACCTCGGCTTGGATAATCTTGTTCTGTTCAGGGCTGAAATCTCTTTTTCTTTGCTTTACAGACCGGGCATCAGGGTACACGTGCAGCTTGTGCTCCATAACCTCAGGTCTGACCCCCTTCAGATCTTGCTGGGACCAGGCGAATACGTCTTGATTTTCGATCAGACATTCTATCAGACGCTGCCGGAGGTCGGGCGGTAGACCTGGGGCTATTCTTACCTGGGTCTCTTCTCGGTCAGGCAGCAGCTGGACCTCCTCCTTCTCTTCTATTAGCTCAGCCCAGGGTAAGGACTGCACCATATTGCAACTGGACGGCGGGGCTCGGAAGGTTTTCCTCACCTCTACTCGGACGTCATCGACATAGCACCGGCGAGCCACCTTTTGATCTCCCCTGGCCTCGCCGACTTGATCCCCTACCGGGAATTTGACCTTCAAATAGAAAGTTGACACCACAGCTCGAAATTCATTTAGGGTTGGTCGGCCAAGGATAGCATTATAAGCTGAGGGTGCGTCCACTACAAGGAAAGTGGATCATCTGGTTCTTCTCAAAGGCTCTTCTCCCAGTGAAATGGCTAGTTTGATCTGGCCAATCGGTTGAACTTCGTTTCCGGTGAACTCGAATAGGGGAGTGGCCACAAGTTGCAGCTCGGTAGTCTCAATCTGCAGTTGCTCAAACGCCTTCAAGTATAAGATATTTACCGAACTCCATGTGTCCACAATGGTACGATGGATCTGATAGTTGGCTATGACCGCCGTGATGACCAGGGCATCATCGTGCGGTACTTCTACTACTTGCAGGTCAGCGGGGCCGAAGCTGATCTGTGGTCCTTGCGCTTGGGCGGAACTGCTGCCCACTTGATAGATATCCAACCGTCGGATTTGAGATTTACGAGCTCGGTTGGAATCTCCATAGGTGGGACCACCGGAGATTACGTTAATGGACCCGTGTACTGCGTTCTGCTGATTGGCTTGTTCTTCACTGGCATTCCCTTGCCCGGGAGATCCGGGGGTCGGGAACAACTGTCAAGATGCAGGGGCGATCAGCCGAGCATTAGTGTCTGACTAGTTCGATGATGTTCTTCCTCGGCTACGACCACCCCCTGATGGGCTCCTCTCGGGCTACCCCGGCTAGTGCGACCTCGACCCCGACCAGCCTGCCAGCAGTCTTGAAGATCGTGAGTGTGACTGTTATGAAAAGAACAGTAGAGTTGCCATCTGGAAGGGAGGCAACCCTGGGCCACTTGCTGGACTATTCCCCATTCAGCTCCTTGCCTGTGTCCCATAGCTCTGGGACTTCTGAGAGGCCCTCCCGGAGGTATATTCTTCTGATGGTGTTGAGGAGTCTCGGGCGCAGGCCTGGCCTCCGGTCGTCTGGCCGCTTGCGCTTCTTCCACATCCACGTATTTACTGGCTTTGCCCAGGAGACTCTCAAAGTCCTTCGGAGACTTTCGGATCAAGGACCTAAAGAACTCGCCCTCTTGTAAACCTTGTGCAAAGGCGCTGACCAGCATCTCGGGTGTTGCGGTGAGTACGTCCAATACAACCTGGTTAAATCTTCTGATGTAGGCTTTCAGGGGCTCTTTAGGGCTCTGCCTCATGGTGGACAGGTTTAAGCTAGTCTTGTGATGCCTTTTGCTACTCGCAAAGTGTTGAAAGAACAATCATTTGAAGTCAGCAAAGCTCTTTACCGATCCCTCCGGCAGTTTGTTAAACCATCGTTGAGTTGGCCCGGCCAGGGTGGTCAAAAAGGCTCGGCATTTGATACCATCTGAGTACTGGTGTAACAGTGCAGCGTTCTCAGACTTCTTTAGGTGCTCTTCTGGGTCCGTAACTCCTCCGTACTCAGGGATAGACAAAAGTCGGAAATGCTTGGGCAATGGTTCTTGTAAGATCTGGATGGAGAAGGGGAACCCTGTGTGCTCCACCGGAATTGGCACAAGGGGAGCCTTCCCTTTGTTGGCTCTGACTTGATTAGATGAGGCTTCATGGGGATCAGACTGTCCCGCCGCCTCGGTTGGGCCAAACAGTGCCCTGTGGAAATGCGGGGCTGTCCTCCTGGCGAGCTCCTCCTTCAATGTCCACCCGGGCTGTGGGCTCAGCCGGGCCCACCGGAGTAGTTCGAGCGACTGCCTGCTGCACCGCCACCAACTTTTTCGCTTTGGCTTCCACTAGCATATCAAGGTCTTCTTGTGAGAGCATCACAGCCATCCGATTGGAATCACTCATCTTCGACTTTCGATCAGGCGGATTCCCACAGACGGCGCCAAATTTGATCCTGTCGACAAGCGAAATCGGTTCTCCTTCGGATGACTCGGTCTAACCAAGACGACCCGGTCTGCTATAACTTGGGGGGTCGGACCCGGGCTTAAATGGGGGTCAAGCTCAAGTCACTTGGCTCGGACCAAAACAGAGCTCACAATATGGTGATGTGGTTGCAAAATGGCAGCGAGCCCTTCTTTGGAGCCCAAAGGGGGGTTCACTGCCATTTTGCAACCACATCACCATATTGTGAGCTCTGTTTTGGTCCGAGCCAAGTGACTTGAGCTTGACCCCCATTTAAGCCAGGTCTGACCCCCCAAAGTTATAGCAGACCGAGTCATCCGAAGGAGAACCGATCTTCGCTTGTCGATATGATCATCAATTATTTAACCGGCCCCGAATCTTAATTAGAACTCAGTTGTGTCCCCATCATTAATTTAAAATCTTCCCCACTTAAAAAGTTGTTTCGATTAATATCTAATAGATCATATGAAGATGGACAAAAGCTTGTGCATGACAACTTCATCTTAACTCATAAATAATTTTGAATCATAATGATTTTTTAAAAAAGATATCATTCGAGTGTTAAGGCACTAAATGATAGATTGAACGAGTATGATATATGAGACGTTGTGGTTCTAATCGATATAATTATTGATCTAATGATTGTAAAATTCTATGGAGCTTTAGTGATTGATAGAGCATAGAAGAATAAGAACATGCTCAATATCAAATTTTCCCTTCGAACTTATGAATAGGGATGATAATGGATCGGATTTAGGTCAGATTCTATTTCCTCCGTTTTCATATCTATCAGGTATCAAATATTCATACCCACTAAAGAATCGAATATTTTATATCCTAATAATTTTTCTTCTTAACATCTAACTATATCATTCAACAAAAGTATATTAGAATTAACATCATATTTAAAAATATATATATATATATCTATAATTTTAAAAATAGATTAAACATCTATATAACTTATTCCTAACATCAACACAAATAGTTAATGAGTTTTGGTAGAAAAATTCTTTAATGCATATATATTTTCTTATTTAATCGGTTATATTCTGATCGGATATTGGGTATCAGTAATTCTCCCATACTCTCCTCCATTCAAATTGTATATCAAATTTTCTGTAAAATTTGAAAAAAAAAATTATCATCCCTACTTATGAGCCTACTCTTCCCTAAGTAGAAGATCTATCCTCAAAGAATTGGAAGATACTTTTCTTTACCATTTAATTGACTTTCGTGTTTTATTTTACCCTCATCTTGTAATTAAAAAAGAGAAATTAAAAGGATGTCCATTTTTATTTAAATCTTCAAAGAGTGCCCCTTTTAATTTTTTTTAATTAAAAGATGCCCTACCCATCTCTATGCATTTTATTTTTTGAAAATGTCTTTATTTTTACTTTACTGTAACAGGTATGAATCCGCAGTTATTATAATATTGACACTTCAATTTTTGACCTACATTAATAAACTGTGTTGTAGTATGTATAGTACATATTTGCTATAATATAAATATTTCATCATCAATAATGGTCAACATTATATTATAATAACACTTTGATTCTAATCACCATTAATAACATTGTGTTGTAATAACTAAAGTTTATAGCTCTTATAATATGGGCACATCATCTCTAATTAACATTATATTATAATAGTTATAAATCGTATATAGTTGCTACAACATAGATATTTTTTTCTGATTAATATTAATCAATATTATATTGTAGCAACTATGAGATCATAACTGCTATAACGGTGTAATTATAGCAATTATAAGATTATAGCTGCTATAATTGCATAGCAACTATAATCTTATGGTTATTACAATAGATCCAAAAACAAAGACAATTTTGAAAATAAAATATGCAAAGAAGGCTGATCTAGTCGGGTGGAACACCCTTTTGGTAAAAAAATTTGAGCTCTCAATTTAGAATTCTAATAAAAGGGATGCCTTTTTTATTTTTACCAACACGAGATATTTCACATCCGCTAAAAATTAATTACAAATCTTATTAAAATAAACACTCATATAAATATCAATTATGACAACCCATGAGGATTGTATAATTTTTGTTCTTGAAAGATACTTAAGTTCTATTGTATAGTTGATATTGGATATTGGGTCTTAAAATATCAACACGATTTATGATTTTATAAGAGAAAATCGAGGTGTCATCAATCGATGAAAATCTAAATTGACTTCAAAATCGAAATCTAAGTTTCGAGTAGATGAATCTAGAATATTAATTTGCTCAAAACCGATTATAGGTGAATGAGAAATTAATTGTTAAAGTCAGCTCAAAATGTTACAAAAGGAAGTAGGGGGAAAATAGCCCCACATTGGAAATTCCAGAGAGAATTTACTTCCTTATATACGTTGCTATGTTAATTGAGTTAACACAAATAGCACAGATGCACTCATCCAAGGGGTGAGCAGGTGCCCGCAACCCGCGCACGCGCCACGCGCATAATGGGTGCTTTGTTAGCGCACTTTGCACTTCGCACTCTCGGTTGGACAAAGAGGGATGATTGGTTGTTGACTAGGCAAACGGATGGTCACCGTTGGATCGAAGAGGGTGATGGATCGCAAGTGACGCGATCTAGAGCGTTGATCACGAATAATCATGATCGAACCATTGATAATGAAAGTTGATCTGGCGGCTGAGATTAAAAGAGGGTTGAAAGGTTACAATCCTCCAGATTTAGGGCTAAGATTAAGAGATTTGGTTGAAGGGTTACACCCTCTAGATCAATTCGTTGTATCTTGGAAACGAATTGCTATAAGTACCTGAGCGGAGCAATATCGTTTTACGGAGATAATGTTGAACACTAACCTCGACGATATTATATCATATTGCATCCTCCCCGATGACAATACTCACCGACGACATCAAACAGTTGATTAGTCAGCGTTGGTTCTTTTACTCAGCATTTATGATCTTTTAAACTTATTGAGTCTATATTATAAAATAAAATAAATTAATTATTTGACAATATAATAGGATAGTAGTTTTGCATCCTAAATCTATTTTGGATTCTAAAATTTGGATTTTCAAATAGATTCAATCTAAGGGAGTGTTTGGGAGAGCTTCTGCTACCTGCTTTTTAGATTCTGGCTACACAGAATCACTTTTGAGTGTTTGGGAAGGCTAGATTCTGCTTTAGCTTCTGTTACTTTTGCTCAGAAGTTAGAAGCAAGAATTTGATGCTTCTACCTGCTTCTGCTTTTTTATTTATGATATAACATTAAAAAATAATATTTATATCCTTAAATCATATAACATTTTACCTGATTGCCACTTGCCGCTATATATATTATATTTATATAAATTATATTTTTTTTATTTTTTATTAATTTTATATATTTTTTCAAATATTCAAATTATAAAAAAATTAATTTTAATACTATATTTAAAATATAATAATAATTATATCACTATTTAAAATATAATAATAATTACGTGAACAAATTATTAATAGTATCGAAATTATATTTCGAAATTATATTTAAATAATTAAAAAATGATTAATTTATATAGTTTAAGGATATTATTGTCATTCAATTAAAAATTAAGCTTGGAAGCAATTATTCTCCCAAACACTCAAACTTTATCTTGTATCAGCTTTTGACTTCTATTTTCAAACACTGTTTACTTTAGCTTCTTACTAACTTCAAGATAATCACTACAAGAATCACTTTTCAAGAAGTAAAAGCTCTCCCAAATACTCTCTAAGTTAGCTATGTCGACTCCCTCGGAAGAACGGAAAAAAAGCAGTAAAAAAACTAGTTTTATAGAGCTTCGAGTTTCCCTATTCTCTTAACGATTAAATAGAGCTTCTATTTAAGTCATGTTCACTTGTGACTTAAGTTAGCTTATGGTAGTAAACCCTCACAAAGTTAACTTAACTTGGACTTAAACTTATTAAACTGCTTAATTAACACTAACAAACTTGATTAATTAATCAGCACGAGATCCCAATACATTGCCAAAAAGTCAACTAATGTAAATCATTAATCAATTTTATTGATTAGATTAAGTCAAATTCCAAATTGGAGTATTTAAGTTTAAGTTGAGAATTTTGATCCCAATAAAGAGATGTTTAGAAAGTCAATTGAGAAATTAATTTAAATTTTTTCCTTAAAATACAAGGAATATTAGTAATTAATTTAATTTTTTTCTCCATTAAATAGCACAAGTCAACTTCTATTCTAGAATTGAGTTATTATTTGTATAATCAACAAAACCATAGTTTACAAATGTATAGATGATCCTGTCACGTGCGACCCAACTCGATGTCAGGGCCAACTGGGCTGACGGAGGAAGGTGGTAGGAGACATGTGGCTTAGTCGAAGACTCAGGCTCCGACTAGTGGCTGGCTCCAAACCTAGCAAGAAGTGACCGTTAGCAACTGATACAGGAATGGATCCAAAATAATATTCAGATTTATATATTTAGAGTTTTTTTTAATTGGTTATATATTTTTATTTAATTTGTTCCTAAATCTTAGGAAACCAAGTCTTGTTGACTTTTTTTAATTGGTTATATATTTTTTATTTAGTTTGTTCCTAAATCTTAGGAAACTAAGGGGGCGTTTGGTTTGCATTTTCCAGTCTGTTTTTCATTTTCATTTTATGTAGAAAATGCGATTTTCTGGAAAACATGTTTGGTTTGTATTTTCCAGCTTTGTTTTCCAGAAAAAAACATAGCGTTTTCTGGAAAACTGGAGAATGAAAAAAATCATTTTCCAGAAAACTACAAAATGCGATTTTTTGGAAAATGATACAAACCAAACGCCCCTAAGTTTTGTTGGTTAAATTTGTTCCTAAATTTTAGGGGACTAAGTCTGGTTGGTTTAGAGTTTTTTTAGGGATATGAGTGCTATATAAACTCATGCTTAGATGATGTTCAGGACAAATTTTTTAGATATTGAATCAATTTACATCGCTTAAGCCACGTTACGGCTATATCTCTATTTTTCTCTTCTCGCTCTTGTTTTTCTCAATAAGGTTTAAGCCCAGTTTTGGCTACTCCTTATCTCATTATTACTTTCTTATTTTTTTCTCGTAAATCCCTCTGAAACTTCTCGCTCCAGAATAATCTATATTCTGCCCGGCGTCAGTTGGTATCCGAGCTCATTAAGATCCAATGGAGGGACATCGTGGACGTGGTCGTGGTCACAACAGGCAGGTTCCGACTGAGGAAGTCCAGCACCGTGATCATAGTATCCAAGATATAATGATGATTGAGGATTTATAGAAGCAAGTTGCGGAATTAACCCAGCGTTTGGCAGCGCGGGATCTTGAAGATCGTGAGATCTCTGATGGTAACTCTGAGTCTCCTTTCGAGAACCCGTATCATCGTCGTGCTACATATCGGGAACACCATGGTCGAGAGGAACGATTTGGGGACTTTGATTTCCGAGTGGATCTTCCTGATTTTTTTGACACATTACAAGCGGAAGACTTCGTTGATTGGATCAACGAAGTAGAAAGGATTTTTTAATATAAAGAAGTACCTGATCACATCAAAGTAAAGTTGGTCGTAATCAAGTTAAAAGGTCGAGCTTCAGCATGGTGGGAGCAACTTCAACGATCACGGGAGAGACAAGATAAATCCAAAATCACTGATTGGGAAAAAATGAAGAAACTAATTAAAACACAATTTCTTCCCTTCGGCTACACCCAAACATTGTATCAATGACTCCATACGTTGAGGCAAGGAGCTAGAATCGTTGACGACTATACAGAGGAATTCTATCAACTTATTGCTCGGAATGATTTGTCCGAGACCGAGGAGCAGATGGTAGCGCGATATTTAGGGGGATTGCGTCAACCCTTACAAGACACCCTGAGCCTTCACTCACTCTGGACCATTTCGGAGGCCTATCAGCGAGCCTTGACAGTTGAAAAACAACTAAATCAAAGACCGACGACTAGGAGCGATCAAAACAATCAAGTTGTTCGCCCTCAAGAGCCACGCCCTTCTCAGCAGCCACCACAAGGTAACCCTAAGACCACTATCAAGTGTTTTCGATGTGGTGAACAGGGGCATCGAGCTTCGAAGTGTAAAAGATCCCCAGATCAAAAAAACAAGACTCTGCTAGTTGAGGAAGACATAGAGGATGAACTCGAACAGATTGATGAGCCGATTTACGATGACGATATTGATGACGAGGTTCTTTATGGCAATGGTCATGAGACTCTCGTCGTACGCAAGAGCCTACTGATCCCTAAGGAAGAATCTGAAGATGATTGGCTGAGAACCAACATTTTTCACACGACGTGCACGGTTGCAGACAAAGTTTGCAAGATGATCATTGATAGTGGAAGCTGTGAAAATATTGTATCCGAAGAAGCTGTTCAAAAGCTACAGTTGAAGACAGATCGTCATCCAAAACCTTACAAGTTATCATGGCTATGTAAAGGAAGTGAGGTAACCGTAAATAGGAGGTGTCTTTTATCTTTTTCTATTGGCAGCAAGTATTATGATCGAACATGGTGTGATGTTGTGTCAATGGACGCATGTCACGTATTATTGGGACGACCGTGGCAATATGATCGCAGCGTCATTCATGATGGGTAGAAGAACACATACACCCTCAGCATCAAAGGGAGGAGCATAGTATTGGCTCCCCGACGAGAAGGAACCCCTTCAAATTTGGTAACCAATAATTCTATACTACTTTCTATGTCCAGATTTTTGAATGAGATGAAGCACAGAGATGTAGTCTATGCTTTGCTTCCTTTCAAAAGCAATGTCATAGACCCGAACTCGGATCTACCAGCTGAAGTGCAACAACTCTTATCAGACTTTGCTGAGTTTATGGTTGAAGACCTTCCTCCAGGACTTCCCCCTATGAGAGATATTCAGCACCAAATTGATCTCGTCCCGGGGTCAAGCATACCTAACCGACCGACATACCGTCTTAACCCTAAGGATGCCGAAGAGCTACAATGACAAGTTATGGAGCTATTGAGACAAGGCTATATTTGTTGAGGCAATCTGTGGTCCGGAGTGACCAAGTGTTTTGATGTTTGGGAAAAGGGTTTAAGTTAGGTTTACCCTTGTGTTCTTATATGTGTATGTTGAGTGTGCAGGTTGTACTGGTTACACATATGGACTTGGTTGGACGGCCTCAGTACGGTGAAGAGTGGCATGGAGACAAGCTGGAGGCTTGTATACACCCGAGGGACCTTGGAGAGTAGGGATGATGAGCTGATGGGCGCGGACTTCGAGACATGCGTGAAGGATGACATGGAGGCAAGCTGGAGGCTTGCGTGCATCCGAGGGACGGGAGCCGAAGATGAAGAGGGCGCGAAGGCAACAGTCGAGGCTGCGGAAGAGGAGTCAATCGAGTCGTGAGGGTACGAGTGATGTGTGATTGTACTCGGGAAATCCTATGGTTTGAGTGCGGAGTGAAATGTACTCAGGAAGGGTAACCTTAGGTGGGTGAGTAGACCAGTCGACTGCCCTGGGGGGAGTCGACTGATGAAACTCACAGAAGGGTGTCAGCTCTGGACCAGTCGACTGCCCTGGGAGCAGTCGACTGGTAGGTGGCTGGTGAGTTGGCTTAGAATTCGAACTTTAGGGTGCAACGGTCAAATTTCAGTAGCACCAGTCGACTGCCCTGGGAGCAGTCGACTGGTGGCGAGGGTTTCATCCCGAGTCCTATTTAAAGAGGACTTCGTGGTGGCTGAGCTTCTTGACGAAACTCGCTTGGGTAAAGTGAGTTAGTAGTCTTTTGTGCCCAGATCGTGTCCGAGGTATTGTGGCGAGATTTCTCCACCCATAATGAGCGACGAGGGTTAGCCGGAGGTTATCCGGGGAGTGATCCACCGATGGATTCTTGGATTAGTCACCCGTCCGGGGTGGATACCAAGTAAATTCTCTTTGTTAGCATTGTTTGTTTTCTTTATTAATATTGGTTCCGCTGTGCAACTAACAACGCAGGTACAAGAAAGATCCGAAAAACGCTATTCACCCCCCCTCTAGCGTACCAGAAACGATCTATCAATATTCACGAGAGTATGAGCCCCTGTGCAGTCCCTGCCCTACTTGTACCAAAGAAAGACGGTTCATGGAGCATGTGTGTTGATAGCCAAGCTATCAACAAAATCACAGTGAAGAGTGGATACCACCAGATTCGAATCAAGCCAGGAGATGAATGGAAGACAGCCTTCAAGACACAACATGGGTTGTACGAGTGGATGGTCATGCCTTTTGGACTGTCCCATGCCCCTACCACATTCATGAGATTCATGCATCAGGTCTTGCGACCTTTCCTGGGAAGATTCGTAGTTGTATACTTTGACGATATCCTTATTTATAGTCCAACGAGGGCTTTACACCTTGATCACCTCCGAACTATTTTTGAGAAGCTAAAGGCGGAATCCTTGTTCGTCAACAAAAGGAAGTGTTCTTTTTTCACGACTACAGTTTCTTTTCTTGGATTTATAGTTTCTACTGAGGGTGTCTGTGCAGATCCATCAAAGATAGAGGCAATCTTAGAGTGTCCACAGCCAAAAATCATTGATGACGTCCGAAGTTTCCATGGATTGACCTCTTTCTATCGTCGGTTCATTCAGAACTTTAGTACCTTAATTGCTCCTATAACTGAGTGTCTCAAGGAGCGCGAATTCAAGTGGAGTGAAGCAGCTATGACTAGTTTTCAGCTGGTGAAACAAAAGATGACCGAAGCACCTGTTCTAGCACTTCCAGATTTCGACAAACTGTTCGAAGTAAACTGTGACGCATCTAGCATTGATATTGATAGTGCTCTAAGTCAATCAGGACGCCCTATTGCCTTCTTCAGTGAGAAACTATTTGGTGCCAAGAAAAAGTATTCTACCTATGACCTGGAATTCTATGCTATTGTGCAATCCTTAAAGCATTGGCGTCATTATCTTGTGCAGAAGGAATTTATCTTATTCACATATCATGAGGCTTTGATGTACATCAACGGTCAACATAAGTTGAGTAGTCGACACGCTAACTGGGTAAATTACTTGCAGGAGTTCACCTTTACACTGAAACATTAATCAGAGACGTCGAACTCGAGGACAAGTTCTCTTCAACTCCGGGAGACTGATGCAGGAGGGGATCCAAAATAATATTCAGATTTATATATTTAGAGTTTTTTTAATTGTTTATATATTTTTATTTAGTTTGTTCCTAAATCTTAGGAAACTAAGTCTTGTTGGGTTTTTTTAATTGGTTATATATTTTTTGTTTAGTTTGTTCCTAAATCTTAGGAAACTAAGTTTTGTTGGTTAAATTTTTTTCCTAAATTTTAGGGGACTAAGTCTGGTTGGTTTAGAGTTTTTTTAGGGATATGAGTGCTATATAAACTCATGCTTAGATAATGTTTAGGATAAGTTTTTTAGATATTGAATCAATTTGCTTCGCTTAAGCCACGTACGGTTATATCTCTATTTTTCTCTTCTCGCTCTTGTTTTTCTCAATAAGGTTTAAGCTCAATTTTGGCTACTCCTTATCTCGTTATTACTTTCTTATTTTTTTCGTAAATCCCTCTGAAACTTCTCGCCCCAGAATAATCTATATTCTGTCCGGCGTCAGCAACCCGCCGGGAATGCTCCCCTCAAGGCCCTCCGACGTTCAAGTCAGAATCCGGAAAGGAAACCGGATGGAGGGTCATATATATAGCTGGGAGAGCCGACTAACTCTGTCTCCACTTTTGTCCTATGCGAGGGCAAGAGTGAGTGTACAATGTTAGTCAGCTGATCGACGCCGTGTTTTCTGACATCCGTAGGTAGCTCCGTAGTACAACTTGGTTCTATTTACTGCGACTATCAGAGACCGTACTGAGCCAACGAGATTTTTGTGATTCTTGACATGAGTGGTGCTAGGTTCGAGTCGACGGAAGCTAGCGTGGCCACTATTTTTACTGCTATGCGTTAGAGAATCGGTATGAGAACAGACAATAAAAGCCTCTAGGAATATGACGCACCGAGTCAAGGAACGCTCAGGTGTATGTCGATCGGCGTCCTCATGGTCACACCCACTACAAGAAAAAATAGCTTTCCTGATACTTTCTTAATGACATTTATTAAAATGTGTTATTGATTCGTATGTATCATGATATTGATTAAAAATAAAA